>JAHWFO010001556.1:3506402-3539349 GCA_023313115.1 Rhysida immarginata | reverse complement strand
TAAATCAAGTGTTTTCCCCTTCGCTTGAGATTCGATTTATCGAGGTTCTACTGTGCTTTTTATTTAACCAGATAATTAAGAGGAAAAATAAGTCTTGATCTTTTTTGATCAACCTTCGTGGATAATTTGTTAGTTAGCTGCTGTTAATTATTATGCATGTGTGCATCTTTATTACTCCCAATTTTTTGTGTATTATACTCAATTATGTCTATGGTTAATTTATTATTAATCGTTCGTTCATACTTAAAACCAATAAAACTGAAATTTGTTTAAAAGTGTTTCTTTCTATTTGAATCTCTTGTTCGTCAGTTTGCCAATTCTTCTGTTTTTTTTTAAAATTTTATAAACAATTTTTCTGTTTAATTTACTTTTCTGTTATGTTTTTAAGTATTTTTAAAGTTTTCCCTTTTTCTTCACTTTTCCCACCCTCATCTCCACCCCATTATAAGCACCAGCCATTTCCCTTCTTCCCTACTCCATCTTTGCACGCTTTTCTGCTCCTTTTATCTATTTTCAAATCTTTCCACGTCATCTGTTTATTTCGCATTCATCTTGTCACCATTCACATTCTTATGAAATTTTTCTCCTCTCTCTTTCTTATCTTCTCATCCATAACCTGCATTTCCTTCTCCACCCTGCGTTTCTCTCTTGTGAAATTCTTCTTCATTTTTATTTCACAAATAATTGCCTGACGTCTGTTTCGATTTTATTTACTGGCCTTGAAATCTATAGAAATTTTTTGCCCTCATAACTCACTCAAAATTTCACGAGTCGTTCACCGTTCGATTAATCTAACCTATACATTTTGTTTCTTCGTTATTTATAAAAATTTTGACTTCCCATTCAGAAAGGTCACTCGGTTATCTACTCTCTTCTCGATTATTTTGCTTCTACACTGGTTTGTTCTTTTTACAATAACATTTTTACGTTTAGCCTTCTCTTTTTACGATTTAATATTTATTACACTGGGCAATAATGAAATTGCTTTTTAGGTGAAAGTATCCAGTCCTAAAGGAATTTAACGTGCTGAGCACGAATATCACATTGAAAACAGTTGATTGGCTCTCGTTCCAGAGATATTGTCCGTTATATAGGTGCTATTGGAGAGGATTAACTACAGCAAGACCTGCGCTGACCTAAAGGCAGTGTTTCTGTTGATAGGATTGCCGCAGGGATATACAAAGCAATCAATTTGTATTACATCAAGAAAGACTGGCCTCCAAGAGCATCGTTTAAGAAAGCTCTGATTTAAAGCTGAAAATATTTACAAAAAGCAGTATACTCGGACGATTTTAGGAAGACACATGGCCACTCCCACTAATGATTGGCAAACGTAGTCATATGCCCGACGCAGCCAATTATCTTTAACCGTAGCCTCTCGTCCTCAGCCTTTGTTCTATTTCTTAAAGTGTTAACAGTTGCCATGTCTCAAATAAGATTTTGCAGAGCACAGTGTATGAATTTACACTGGTATTTCGAAAAAGAGCGAATTAATGGATATTCAGTAGGTAAAAGTTTATAAAATTAATGTTTTTATAAGAATTTCGTACAAGATAAATGCTGACCTCGGAACGAGGTTAAAGCTGAGTCGTTTAGTTTCCATGGCAATGGAAATGATTGGTTCGTGTATAGTCGCTCTATTGATTCTATAATCGCTCGTGTATAGTAACATATATCATAAAAGCATTTTGAAACGTTTTTTATATTTTACGCTTTTATGTGGCAAAATAATTATTTTAGATCAGGCCTAACAATTTTACTAAGCATAGAATAAAACGTTCCTAGGTAACATTAATCCTACAAACAGACAAGGGTTCTTCGCCTGTAGATAGAAATACAGCGTGTTTCTAATTGACTTTAAACGATTACAACATGCTCCATGACGAATATAACATTACCAGCGATCGAATAACCGATGAAACACGTTAGAAGGCATCCTCGAGTTTATTTATGATCGATGTCAGTGATTCATAGGTTGTCCAATAGAGGGATAGGACGTGCAGCTAACAATGATCAACATCTATGCTGACCTGTTTCTTCAGATCACCGATTATCACGCCCTCTGATTTTTTCTACAGGGATATAGGAAAGATACTGGGAACAAACGTCCTCCCTATGAATTTAAAGATCGCGTTCGCGATTTGCTGCTAAACATTGATGAGAACATGATGCAATGTGTCTAGCCAGAATGGATTACCGGCCTGATATTTGCAGAATAACAAAGGGAGCTCATATACAGCATCTGTGATAACCAGCTTTTTGTTACCCACTGAAAATTAACTTGGACACGTCCATTACATTTGTCTGAAACTATATCTTCAAAATTTTTCAAAATTTATGAAACAAATATAACAATTCTTCTGATCATTTTGAAATACCCCTGATATGCGATACTCAGAAACCTTGTTCAACCTTGAACATTTCAATGAATACGTATAACTAGAATTTGTCTTGAAAGTAAAACGCCAATGCCTCCATATCAACATTTGGACGAGTCTTTAAGGTGGACAGTCGGAAGACTAGAAAAAGGTTAATTTTTAAATCGAAGTTCCAAAATGGCTGAACGTTTTCAGGCAAATGGTGTCCAATCTCTGAAGACAATTCCAGGAAACTGGAACAATACCCAGAAGACTAGGGCAGGAACTCCAAGAACCATACCACTCCGGGAAGACCATTTGGCTGTAAGTACCCTCGGCCATAAGGAGTCATCAAGGAGGCAATTCTCTCTGAAAGCGTTATCTGTCACCTAACCACAATATATAGGCAAACCAACATCAATGGTCTGCATTCCATTTAGCTCCGCGCAAAGAATTGACCGTCTTAGATGGTGCAGAGCATCAGCTCTACCTCCAATCTCAATGGACCTTCAGTGACGAGACCAAGTTCAGCTTAAAGAAAGATTCTCAACGTATTAAAGCAAGTGAGAGCATTGAATTTGATATCTCGCATCAGAGAGAGATATCAATATGGTGGTAATAACATTATTGTGTGGGGCGACATCATATAGGAAAGATGCATCCGACTCCAGGTGTTTGAACGAGACACCGTGATTTCTCAACTTTAAAGAGAATCGTTTGAACCGCAGTTCGTTTTAAGGACGATAATGGTAGCCGCCATAGGACTATTCTGGTCGATAAGTTTCTTAAAATTTCATTCTCAAAATTTCAATACTTGAATCCTACAGAATATGCCCAGGATGCTCTGGGAAGGGCAATAGCAGCACGCCATCTGTCTTCTAGAACCATATCAAATGCTAAGAAGGGTCTTAATTCACTGACCAAAATCTAGTAAATGAGGGCTCGTTTAGTAATTAGGGAGCTCCTGGATTACAGCATATTTGATTCTGACATCTCAAAATGTAATTTTTATGATCTTGAGTGATATTTAGTGTTCTGGAATGAACTATTCAACTATTCTACTTCCATATCAAATTAAAGTTTGTTGTTTACTTTTTGTCTTCATTGTGTGTTTGTCACTTTAATTTTGCGTAAAATATCCAATGCTTCTCATCCATGTTAATCTGTTTAAAAAAAACTGTAAAAAATTTGTCCAACATTATGCTTTATTGTATACTTTTTACAGTTTATAGGACTTTTATTGTCTTAAAAATAAAATTTTATTTTCTTCCCAAATCTCGTGTTGTTTAAGAAATATTTTCTTCGATCATTTTAAGCCTTCTTTATTTGCTCTCCTCCATTTTCCACCCTTACGTCTACTTTCTTTCTATTGTTTTTCTCCTCCTTTTTATTGTCCTCTAATTTCTCCCCCCTTTGTCGTGCTTCATTCTCATCTTCTTTTCATAAACATACAATCTCTTCATTATTTCCTTCTCATTCGTATTTTATCTCCTTTTTCTTCCCAGAGAAAGCTAAGCCCTCACCCCTCTTTTCAGTTTTTTTCCCCTGGTCTCATGTTTTCTTCGTTTATGGGAAAAATCCAGACAGTAATAGGCTTGTTTGTGCACTTAGCTGAAACTGAAAAAAAAAATGTACAAGTTTTGTGTAGTGCAATGCAATGTGAAGAGGAGCGACCTAAGGGCGTAAGGGTTCGTCTTTCATATGATGGAATTTTAATGCAAAATTACCTGAAAGTATAAGAGACATTACAAACATTTTAACAAGAAACGTCTCTAGAAAGGATGGGGGGGGGGGGTTACTTTGAGGGGACAGCTAAAAATACCGAATCCTTATGAGAGTTGATTTTAACATTTTCGCGAATTCAAGTAAATTGATCTTATTAATGTAATCTTTCTTTTGTCAGTTAGGAGTCAATTTGTGTGGATAATAAATGACAGAAACGAAAAACCTATATTGAGATGTTTTAAAGTTAATATTATTCTATGAAATAATATTTACAGAGGAGTGTAATCTAAATTCGAAAACTCCGCCTGAAAGCTGCTTGCTTTGCACTACCATGAGAGATTTCTCTGAAATACTTTCAATTAGCTATAAACGTAAAATATGACAAATGAAACGCATAAATTCGCAATTAGTAAATAGATGAGAAGTTAATTAAATGAAAAATAAAGATTAGGACCACGAGCATTCGGCTCATTGCTCTTCATTGGTAGAATCGATGAGCCAAACGCTCCTGGTCCCTGGGGCGATCCCGAATCGTGGAAGTTTTATTTTCATTTTCTACTCTCAAAATATATACCAGATGTTGGGACATTTCCACCAGTTATTTATTATTAGCTTTAGTTGTTTATTCGTCCATTTCCCAGCATTGAAAGTTTCAAATGGTACTATATGGAACCATTAGAACACACGGCACTGAGCAAATTTCGACTTTCATTAATTACTTGTTATGTTCAATCGTAACGCGTCGTTACGATTGCTTGATTTTTACATGCCATATCTTAGCATTAAAAGTTTCAAATGGGACGTGCTTCTCTTGCATAGATCTTGCAGGTGCCAGAAGAACACAAGATGTGCGATTTAATTATATTTGCGTTTACACAGAAAGGCAGAGGTACGTAGTGGATGCTCATGAATCATGCCACACAAATCGATTTCGTGATGGCGATCCCATATATTTTCTTCCCTGAAAATAATAATTCGCGCATTTATTATCATAGCCAATCATTTTTCGAATTTTTTTCAAACATGTTTTTTCAGTATCACCAAGATCTTGGGTTGGTTATACCAATTTTCCAGACATTTTCGAAGAATACTTCAAGCTAAAGCTGGTCTTGAAAACGGAAGGAAAAATTCTGCGACCTGGATTAATCTGAATCTTTTGTTGGGCAGATTCTAGTAATTGTACTAACCTGCATGGTTGTATGAAATAAAGCAAATTGTATTGTTTAGCAAATTGGCATTACTTTGTATTTTAACGTGCACTTTTAGCATTAAAGTAGATATGAAAATGTGGAAGGAATTAAATAAAGGAATTAAATCACAGTTAAAGATCCTTCTTGGAATGTTACAAAATTTTATTGCTTAGATCAGCGGGTCTCAACCTATGTTTTGGGTAACCATTAGTGGTACGCAAGCGGTTAATTGGTGATACTTGGAAAGTATCGTTGGCAATCTTTTGTTAATAGTTTAGTTAGTTTTTTTGTTTGAGTGATACGCGGTTGTGAAGAGACTGAGAACCGCTAATTTAGATACAGGGTGACCTAAATAGAACTGAGTTTTTTTTTAAATGGAATAACTGGAAGATAATATGACAGTTATTAAAGTTATTCTTGCAGAGATTAATGTGTAGTCAAGAATTAGTTTTGGTACGTTTCCTTGTTTGTTTGTTGTTTTTTTTTTGCGCACTGATCTTTTCGTACTGCTCACAAAGATATTTTTAACAGTCTGCATGTTTGATCCCGTCATGGCCGACCGCTGACGTCCAACGATGCCTGCCAACTCATCCGAATAGTAAAAGAGTTGCATGATAAATTTACACGAACCGATAGTAAAGAATAACTTAATCCGTTTAACCAGTCCAGTATTCCGGTGGCAGTATCCTTTGTCCGTTGGGAGGTTCCCTCCGGCTCCAATTGATTGCTGCTAGTCGTTCGCCTCGAGCTCGGGTCGCTTGTTCAGCTCCGTTTTCGAACTTGCTGCTGATTTTTATTATTAAACGAATTTCTAAATTTCTGGAAATTTATACCTTTGGGATCATTCCTATAGACCGTCCTAAAACTGAAATCCGATCAACTTTGCTCAGAATTTTTCGGATAGTTAATAACTTCCAAATACGTGACTTCATCTAACTAGCCAATGATAAATCTGTTTTGAACTTATTTTGGATTCATAACTATATCTTCATGTTATTTCAATTCTTGACCTATGACTTCGTACTAGCCAATCACAAGCGGCCAATTGTAAATTTTAGGTCAATTAGCTTAATTTTAATTGGTGACATCTCACCAATCATGTAATCCTTGTAAAATATATGTTGTGCAATTACTGTAATTCCTCTCATATGTAGATTTGAAAAAGGCGGGAATAAATGCCGAAACTACTCAAACTATCAAAGTATTCCATCAAAAATTTCTTTTTGCACTTTTGAAATTGCTCCATACTTATCCGGGTGACGGAACTTGATCTGGAGTAGTTGAAAGCGCTTGTCATCTCTGCCGAATCTCCTGTCTTCTTTTCTATGGCGTTTTTCTTCTTTTTGCTCCGCCTCCTTGTTTGCATTTCCGTGACAGTTCGACTCTGAAGAGGGTAGGCCTAGTGATGAACATAAGCATTCGAAGTTCGATCACCATATGGCCGTTTGCCGCAATATTACCTCAGTTTCGGAAGTTTCCGTATTGCCCCATCACACAATTCCTAGCATCACTTCTGGATGGCTGCCTTGGAGGAGAACTTCTCACCTAATCCTCTACTTTAGTGAATGTGATTCACCTGTCTCCATTATCAAGTCGGACACACGCAATTTCTCTTTAGTTTGCGTGCAATTGTCGAACGCTCGCTGCTTTTGCCTTTTTCAGTACAGTTGTTGCTGATTTTGAATTTCAATATTTAAGGAAACACAGTTTTGCGACTTGGTGCTAGGGTCCCATACAAACTGCTAACCTTGTGTAGATGTCCGAAACAACAACTCCTTCCCTCCAAAAAAAAAAAACAAAACACATCAACCATGATTATCCGTTTCCATGTTTTCTCGCTTTGTCCATGAAAACACCTGCACATTTCCTATTAAAGTTATTCTTGCTGGAGATTAATGAGTGAGGTCAATAAGTTGTTTTGTTACGTTTCTTTGTGGTTTACGGACCGATATTTTCGAATTGCGCATAGTTTGGGCCGTCAGTTCCGTTTGCGGACGTCCAACTATGCCTGCCAACTCACCCGCCAACTCATTCGAATACAATAAAACAGTTGTACGAAAAATTTATACGAACCGATTTTTAAATTTGTATAGTCAGCATGTCGGCGTTCGTATAGTCATTTTTGATAGAGAACTTCACTGATAAAACTTTAACTATCAGAGACAGAAAATAAAGACGCAATCAACTTTCAAAGCAAGAAACTGACCATTCACGAAACGTATTCAACAATACGTATGAAATCGACGGGTAAACATATAGGGTTCTCAATATCTGCACTAACCTGATATGAATCCAAAAAACAGCTGCTTTTAGTAATCAGAATGTTGTTAAAAAATTTCATATTGTTTTTGTCGAAAACCTTTATTGCCTTATATCTTTGAAACAAAGCGGCATTCCGAAAATCATCAAAGGAGACTAAAGTTTCTTAAATAGCCCAAGGAATCCGCTTGAACTTTTGGCGTATGTAAAGTAAACATCCTGTATATTTACCTCCTCTAACCAAACGTAATCTAATCCAACCGCTTATCTTTTCTTTGTACTTGCTAAACGTTTCATAGATTTCAAATGTATTTCGAAAATGAGACTCTTACATCAACACCCCCTAACACTGAATTTACACAAGAACAGTGCCTAGGACGTAGTAAATGTTTGCAAATGGTTTCAAATTTCTTGCAGTCATTCTGTTAGCGTTGTGAGATGAAGTTCGGTTATTTAACAGCAGCATGCCTTAAGTTATGTTTGATTTTTCTTTGTGGCTCATACCACACTGCAAACTGATAATGCGGATTCGCCTTTCAACAGGATGGTGTTTTGCCGTATTTCCAAAGCCAAATCCGCGACTTCTTAAACACCGTCCTATCAAATCCCTTACTTTTTTGTCAGCTACTGCAATCAATTGTGAACACACCGTACTGTACGTAGAAGCTTTAAAAAACGGTTGAAATGAATTGTCTCTAGGCATCACCGGGAAGTGCTGCTTTATCATTATTGTATTGTAGCGGAACATGGGTTAAAATAAACCATTAAGGAATGACATAACCAAGTACCGAAAGGTTAAACTAAACCATTCGCGGAACCATATTTTTAAACCGCCTTATGTTAAAATTGGAAGTTTCTGATGGACCATATTGATACCATTAAACCACGTACCTTTGAAATAATTTCGACTATCATTAATATAAACGTTATAATCATTCATGACACATCATTCCAAGCTGTCTGATATATTACATGCCATATTTTAGCATTGAAAGTTCCAATGAACCATAATGGTTCCACTAAACCAGATACATTGAAACCAATTTCGAATATCATTAATTTTACGTTATATTCACTCATTACAACTCATTCCAAGTCGTTTGATATATGTATGTCTCCATTGAAAATTGCTAGGTGGGAAAATAGAGGTACCATTTGTGCACGCGCCAATGAAGCGATTTAGATAATATTTGTAACTGGTTCGTCCCATGAACCATATTCATCGACTGACGAAAACAGATTTTGAAAATCTTTCACAGCCTCGGAGGAGTTTGAGTTACAGACAGACAGACAGACAGACGGACAGACAGACAGACAGACAGACAGACACGTTTCCCCACACTGATAGCCTAAAGCACCTTTCGGTACTTAATAAAAGAAAAATACTGAAGACAAAATGCGTTTAAAATATATGACCTATTAAGTTGGATAAAGAAAGTGAGATGATACTCTAAGAGCCTTTTGAGTATTTTTTTTTTTTTTACTTTTAAAGGTAGCATGAGAAGAAAGTTGTCAAATTTTAAATTGATTGTGTAAAATCAGTCCAATAATCCAAGATTCTTTATTATGAAAGATTGCGATGATTAAGATGTAAAAGACACGCTCAAGTAAATTTGCCGTGTATGATAATTCTTTTCATTTCCAGCAATTTTATGCCGGCTAATAATTTTTAGGAATAGAGCTATAAAAAATTTTAAACGCGTTTTAAACCTTCACAACAGGCTAACATATATTTTCATTCCTTCTCTTTGGGATTATGTTTTCCACAAAAATATATGTTATCAAATTTTTGAGTTATACAGCGCTACTCTCTTGGCTTTTGCATCATTAGCTAGAGTAAGACATGTTTGTCGTCCTAATTCTCCCCGGTGAGTTCGTTTCCCTTCGCCGGCTGCATTCTCCGATGGCGTGGGCGTTGTCGACGCCTTTGTTTCGGCTGACGTAGACGAACGGCCGCGGCCATTCTTCCGTCGCTCGGAAGACTCGTTAATAGCCTCGTTAGAGCGTAGTTGGTTGGTCACGTGACCTCGGCATCAAGGAGAAGAAGAAAAGATCGCACATGATCATAAATCAGATCTCGCAAACGACACCGAAAATACAGGGAACGAAATAGGAGAAAATGATTTACGAAATAGATACAATAGAGAAGTAGAAAAATAAAAGTTCTCCCATTTTCGAAAATATTTCCTCTTTTTTTTCCTATTATTGAGTGAAACATATATTGTGTTCTATTTGTAGCAGAAATTCTGGGATACCAAAGTTCACAAAACTAGTTCACAAGTTTATATTTGTACATAGCATTTTTTATTATTAGAAAAATTCATGAAATAAAAAAAACCTAATGCAGTATATAAATTTTTTAAAGGCATTTCATGAATACCTCTTAAGAAACAGACAAGTTTTAAAATTGAAAGAATCTTTGCAAATTTTCTATTTTTGTATATACGTCCAAGCGTTTAAGCAACATTGGAATGAAAACTGGGTAAGGCTATAAATTTCGGGCATTAGCCAATGCATTGAGTGTGGCATGTGTTGCACTTCTAGATAGATTGCACAGGAGCATAATAAGGTAGTCTTTTAGGTGTTGAGTCGACAGAGTATGGTGTGGAAACGCGTAGAATCTCCCCGTCCAAAAAAATTCAGGACAACACCTTCCACAAGAAAGGTTATGATTAATGTTTTCTGGGAAGCCAAGGTGTTCTTCTTGCTGATTTTCTGGCCAAATGAAAAACGATGAACGTTGCTGTTTATGTTGCCACGTTGGATGGACTACGAGAGTCTGCACGACAATGCTGAATCAGTGTCGCAAAAACTGCAGTTCTGTAAGTGGGAAGTCCTACGCCATCCAGCATACAGTCCAGATCTGGTGTCCGCGGACTTTTACCTGTTCGGACCTCTAACGCAACACCTTGCTGGCACACACTTCCAGAGCGACAATGAGGTGAAAACAGCTATGCGGTCATGGCTTCGCTCCCAGCTGAAGTCTACGCTATGGGCATCGAAAAGTTGGTCTCACGTTGAGACAAGTGCTTAAATGTGAACGGTTATTATGTTGAGAAGTAGATCAATGTTCATCTTTCAAACTATATATGTTACCGGCAATGTGTGAAAAGACGATATTTTATAGAATGCCTGAGTTTTTAGGCCAAGTTCAAGATATCTGGTTTTTGTGATTATGTTGTATATTTTTCCTAGGGATTCTATACATTACCTAGGTATTATACATACTATAGGCAAAGTATCAAAACACGCCTTTATTGGCACTGAACAGGTTTTTGAAAATGAACGAAGAACTGCGACATTCTTATTGTTTGAACTGTAAAGGACGTTCTTACCCGTTAAACACGACAGCAGAAGTGGCGTTTAGCTACTTGTTGCAACAAGGAAGGCTTGCATGGCATTTTGAGTTACACTTAATTTTCTTTTTCACAAAAAAACACTTCATCTTTTGCCACTTGGTCTTGCACATGCATCTCACGAATACGCATGCATCTTGACCGCGTCCTGTGGACTGAGAGGCAGCCACAGATCGGAAATCTATTTCGTGAGCACGGACGTCTTCAACTCATAATAGGTCCTTGGGATGTACAGTAAATTGTTATCTCGCATACAATTGGTTCAAGGTTCCTTCTCCAGTTCCAAGTCAGTAAAAGCTGTCTTATGGCGCTATAACAGTCTTGACAAAATATCTTTTTTGACACATACTTTTTTTATTTTTTCTGGCTTGGCTCACAAAGATACACTTCAATATCATGACGAGTAATATTCTTATACATGCGTGAAAGTTCTTTCAACATTCTTTTGCCTTCCCCTTGTCCAGTGGCCAATCAGCCTCATGAAGTACGTCAAATAATTCAGAGTACCTGATATAAAATGAATAGCGCTGACACCTTTTTTAACAAGATTACACTCACTCACTAGAAGCCATGGCACGTGACTAATAACGTGCTGGGCCCCCTCTGGCCCGGATAATGGCGGCGACTCGTCGTGGAAGAGAGTCTACCAGTCCCCGGAACACATTCACGGACACTGCAAGCCATGCCGCCGCCACTGGACTCCATAATGATGCAGCATTTACCAGTTGTGTTGGTGACGACGTGACAGATCGTTCGATGACGTCCCACTAATGTTCAATGGGGTTGCAATCTTGGGAACGTGGAGGCCAAATCATTGTGGTGAAGTCGGTAGCATGTTCCTCTAACCACTGCCGTGTCACACGGGCCGTGTGTAGAGGCGCATTATCTTGTTGAAAGATGCCGTTACCCGCGGGGTAAAAACAATTCATGAAGGGGTGCAGGCGATCCCCACGCAGATCGACGTGGGAAGTAGCACGCAGAGTGTAATCAGATGCACCAATGGACCCATTGCATGCCACGAGAAAACCTCCAGACCAGTACGGAGCCTCCACCTGCCTGAGTGGTCCCCATCTGACAAGCGGGGTCCATGGCTTCGTGTGGCCTGCACCAGACACGGACACGACCGTCGGCCTGATACAGCTGAAACCGTGACTCGTCGGACCAGGCAACCCTAGACCAGTCCTCAGTGGTCCAATGTCGATGTACAGCTGTCAAGAGTGGCACCCGTCGTGGCCTTCTGCTCCTAAAGCCTGCAGCTGCCAAAGTTCACCGAATTGTCGTCACGGACACAGTTGTGGGGCGTCCCTGGTTGTACCGCATGATGATTTGGTCCGCTGTCGCCCTTCGGTCAGCAGTTGCAAGCCGGGTGACCCGGCGAACAACTCTGGCATCAGTGAGTCGTGGGCGGCCCGTCCGCTGTCCGACATGGGTTGTAACCCCTCTTTGGGTGTACTCTCGATAGGCCCTTGCAACGGTTGTGCGGGAAAATTGCTGGGTGTTGGGTACATCTGATTATCCAACAATCATCGGCCGTTCAAATGCAATTACGTGCTCTCTGCGTGCTGCCATTTCTGCAGCTAGTTTTGCTTACAATAATTGTGTAATACCAAGGAGTCCTGTGCATCTGCATTCCGAGAATGGAAAGAGCGGGATTGTCTCATTACGGACAGGGAACCTGATTGGAGGGGTGTGCCATGACTTTTGGTGAGTGAGTGTAAATATTACTTTTGTGAGGAAATTTTTAGTTGGAAACTGGAGATAATGCTCCAAACATAAGGTAATGATATTCTCAGTAAAATGGAAAGAAAAATTTTCGAACCAGGAATCAGGAGTATCACGCTCGTTGCCTCTACCAATTGGGCCTTTGTGAACACGGTACAGCAAGGCTGTCACCAGGTGTTCTTAAAGACTTACAAATTACACATTGCCGGTAACATAAACAGGGTGATTAAAATCGGGTGTAAAACAATTTCAGGGGGTATTATAGACGTCAAGGTAAACACAAAAAGTCCTATGAACATGGGTCCGAAATTGAACGATAACTGAGATATGAACAGAAATAAAAATGCCGCCACCAAGATCAACAAGTTAATAACTCAGGTTCTGTACAGCCTAGATTAATAAAATATGGAGGAGTAACAGGGTACATAAGACTATGGATACCGTTAAAATTTGATCAAATTCCAACAAGAAGTTTCCGAGTTACGCAGACAAAATTGTAACAAGTGCCGATTAGTACTCAAAAGTGAACACTGTTATGATATTGAATGAGTAACTTGGAAGTGTAATGTTGGAATTCGATCAAATATTAACGGTATACAAGGTTTTATGTATGCTGTTTTTCCTCCAAATTTCATTAATCTAGGCTTTACAGAACTTGAGTTATTAACTTGTTGATGTTGGTGGCGGCATTTTTCTGTTCATATCTCAGTTATTGTTCACATTCGGACCCATGTTCATAGGACTTTTTGTGTTTACCTTGACCTCTATAATACCCCCTTAAATTACACACATGGTTTACACACGATTTGAATCACCCTGTATACAATGATTTTTGCAAATACATGACGGTTTTGCTGCGAAAAATCAATTAATTTTTGATTTCCTCTCGTAAAAGAAAAAATAAGTTTTTATGTTCCCAGTATTTCTCCGAATAGGTTTCACAATTTATTTTTTATTTCAAGGGTTAATACAGACTCTCAATATTGTATAAAATTCACCAATATTTACAAGGGGACCGCACGGACATGTAATCACGGATTTGGTTGAAATCTTAGGAGGTCAATTTACAATATTAGCATGCCTTCTGTGTAAAAGGATTTGACTCAGTGGCTATTCGTTACGGAGAAAAATGTAAAATATTTTACGTTTATTATTGTAGTGCCAGATAAGCCAAATGGGAAGAAAGGTATACAACTTAACAGCGGAAGCGCAATGGTTAACATCAGATTCTGTGGATATACCGGTCCGGGTTCGATTCCTGTAGTATTTAATTTTTTTTTTTTTCACCCCCCCCCCCCCCCAACCATTATTTTTCCATTTTTTTAATTTTTTTTGTTTTTCGCCATTATTATTTGTTTGCACTTTGCATAATAACATTCACATAAATAAGCAAAAAATTTTCAATATTGTACAATATCGTCAATATTGAAAAATTTTGTACAATAATTTCACGGATGGTCATTTGCGATCCGTGATTTGGTAGTGAAGATTGCGCATAGACCGTCGACAGTGCGAAGAGATCTTTATAGTTTCTTTTTTATTTCACACGGCATGGCAATGATCGTCCTGAAAATATTGTACAACGCATTTTGTATTTTTTTGACCTGTGACGTTGCTTATGTATGTTAATATTATTATACAAAATGAAAACAAATACTAATGGCGAAAAACACAAAAAAAAATAGAAAAAAATGGAAAAAAAAATGAAAAAAAATTTCAATATTACAGGAATCGAACCTGGACCAGCATATTCACAGAATCTGATGTTAACCACTGCGCTACCTTACTTCCCATTCGGCTTATCTGACACTACAATAATAAAGGAAAAGTATTTTATATTTTCCTCCGTAACGAACAGCCATTGAGTCAAATCCTTTTACTCAGAAGGTATACTAATGTTGTAGATTGATCTCCTAAAATTTCAACCAAATCCGTGATTACATGTCCGTGCGGTCCTCTTGTTAGAATGTCGTCTTTATACAGTAAATTACGTCCTCTACCGATTGATATAGTAAGTTTTGTAATGTTTGGAAGAATTTTTAACTTCTGAAAATGTAAGTATTAGTGAAGATAGTAATTGGGGAAACCTCTTGTGCTCACATTAAATAAATAAATAAATAGCGATGCTGTCAAAGCAGCAGAGGTAAAACATTGATTTGGAATTGAAAATTAAGGTTGGTTGGTTCGTTAGGTTGATGGCCATCAATAATTAGGTTATTTGCACTCTTTCACATGACTAATATCTTTACACAATCATCGGAGTTATACTTGACTACGAGTGTACCTGTGCGAAGTTTTCGCACTGCATCTTAGAGATCATTGAGTCTCAATTCTCTTCAAGTTTTGCGGAGAAGCTGCCTATTCCCTAACGGTCAACTTTTTCGTTATTTTTAATTAACCTGCAAGTTTTAATGAAACAACATGTTTCAACGAAATGTGAGTGTACTATGTCAGAAGCCTGTTGCAAAAACCTTTCATTTGATACCTCAATCATCGTTACGTGTTTTGTATGTAAAGAAGAAAAGAAATAATATACGCGATTGTATAGTATTATGTATGCGATTTTAATCTTTTATCCGGAGACAAACAAACATCTTGCCCACGGCGGGATTCGAACCCGCAATCCACTAATACCCCGTGCTCTCAGCCCGACTAAATTCAAAATTAAAATAATAGAAATGTTAGTACAGTTGTGAAGGGGAGCGCAATATACAATATCATATTATATACGTTTATTTACATGTAAAAATCTCAGCGTCCAATTCGCATAGCGTCCTGTAAGAGTCACTCATGTGAAAACGATCCTAGGTAAAATGCCGAATGGTTTTATTGCTGCATCTTGAACACGGTGATATCACTTTAGTGTTATGGCTCACTGAAAGGAGGCTAATGCGAAAACATGACTAGGAGTCTATATCAATAATCATCTTACCTCCTGGCCGAGAGAGCTGGGGCATAGACATTTCTATTCTCGAGACCATAGGGTCGCGGGTTAAATCTGGCCGTGTGCATGGATGTTTATGTTTGTATTTGTATGATAATAAGAAAAGGTATCCATTCTCAGAATCAACTTCTGCGACCTTCTGCTTCTTAAGAGTTGAAAGAGCGAGTCCACATGTCAACGTTTAGTGCGATTGGAACCAAATGTCCGCTGGAACAATTCTCTTGATATCCTCATATCCCGCAATTGGAGGACGATCGCTTCGACGAGATCATTTTCTAATAAAATGGAGCTTCTTCGGATTAGGCTCTTGAAGTATGTGACTTCCTAAATGCTGCTTTTAACGACAACTTGTTTTACTGAGCTAGTCCCATTCCATTGCCATTTCGCCACTCCGGATTTTTTAGTGTGGGTGTCATCAAAATGCGATGTAACTTAATTCCCATTCGATCTGCAAGAACTTGTTAAAACGAAAGATTGATGTAATATTTCAACTCTCTCAAGCTGCTCTCGTAAGTAGAGATGCAACGAATTATGAGGATATAAGACTTCCATCTTTTTTTGCATATTTATCACTTCTTGCCAATAAACTCGAGTAAGTAGCACGAAAGTTATGACTATTTTCGAGTAGTAAGATTAAGCGTATTATTTTTAAAATGAATGTTTTTCCCATAGAAATTACAGAGGACCATATCGATATTTCACTTTACTACAGAAATAATTTGCCGAAAATTTTTCAATGCTTAACAAACGAAATTTCATAAGTTTGATAGTAAGCCATGAGAGATTTATTAAGAAAAACTAAATATCTCTTCTCAATAAAAAATTTTCAGTGTCATTATCATGAGCTTAATTAATAGTAATAAATTATTCTTCTCCGTTCAGGTCATCTTTTGTATGTCAGTCTAAAAAAATATATAAAAAAATCCACGTCGAGAAAGAAAAATAATCTGAATTATAAAATACAGATGCTTTCAAATGCTAATTTAATTACTTTCTGTGATAACATTTTATTTTGCAATTTTGATAAAAGGCATTAAGGGTAAATGATGACTTTGAAATTTACGCTGGATAAAGCAACAACATCTCACTTTTATTCGCGAATTCTTTTAGTTTTCACTGCTTGTATCTTCTGCAATTTGGAATGAAGTCGTGAAAACCCTTACATTCTACAATCGGTGGCAAACTGTCAAAAAGATGAGATCAGCCGATGGAAACCTAACGACCTTTTCGACCCGTGTCATCTTTTGTTCTTGTCAGTCGACAGAGCTCGCCGGAGGCGAAAGGCCTCTGTTGCTGCTCCTGGTGCTGTCATCGCCACTGCTGCGACAACAATTGCCAAGCCAACCCCTTGCGGTCGATGCCTTGTTATCACGTGACCGATTTCGACGCAGTTCATGTTGAAGAGAGCGTCAACCGAACGACGCCCATCAAAGTCCCAGAACGCCACGTGGTGGCCCCACTTCGCAACGATGTTTTCCTCTATCGATTCCAGTGAAAACATCTGTTAGCTTTGTTGAAGTGTAACATTCGGAATTTTCGAAAGGCTCATAAGCAGTGCCAAGAAGAAGAAGGCGACGACGCCCGAGTATCGTGTAGCGGTTTTCGTGGGACGGCGCTCATCCTCCTTCATCTTTTCTCATTCGAAGCCCCCCCTCAACCCTTCCATCTTTCCCTTTAACTCACCACCGCAGCTGTCGAAGCATTGACACGGATTTGCAATCTACTCCCGTATTTGCTTTTAAATATTTCCGAAAGACGATGTTTCAATGAGGATGCTTCGCTTGACGGAGAGAGTGAATTTCAGCAAGGTGGAGGAGAGGATAAAGATGTGCGCCAAACGAGTTTCCGAACGATATTTTTGCGGGTCGATACTTGTTCTGTTGCTTGTTTTGTGAAAGTGGCTTTCTCGACGACTTCGTACGGGACCCTAACAGAAACGAGTATTTCGCCTTCACGAATAACGACAGACTGTCATACTCTCTGGAATTTATTTAATACTGATAAGTCACTTTTATGGATTTAACGCTAATTTTGTACGTATTTTTATAGAATTGTTTGCCATCTATAAATATGAAATTTAAGAAAATCGATAAAAAAAAACTCACCAATGACAAATGTATTAAGAAAAAAACGTTAAGGTAAGAATAATTGTCTTATGTTGAGACACATTATATCGCTTTAATAAAATAACATGATTGCATTAAATTTAGTTTAAAAGTCATGCATTTTCATTTCAGAAATTATTGAATAAACATTTTTATTTTAATTTTTTGTAATTTGAATTAAAAAAGATAAAATACGCTTAAAAACTTAATTCAGCCTACGCTTTTAATGGTTACACATAATTAAATTCCTATAAATTCTAATTTATTTGTTAATTTATTTCATGTTACATCAGTTTTCTTTCCATTAAAAAATGTTTAATTTATTTTTCCAGCTTGTTGCTTCCCCTATAGAAGATTTTAATTCGTTGCTCTGTTTACTGACACTTTCTCTTGAATGTGAATAAATTTAAATATTAAATAGAAAATTCTCATTACTTTTTTAAAAATATACAATTTCAAATTAAAGGCGAGATAGATTAATTAATAATTGAGCTTTTAAAAGTTCATTTAAAGCATAAAGCTTTGTGCACTTAACTAAATCATCGTCATTACTAAAGCTGATTAGAAACTAATTCCTTTAAGAGAAATTCAAGGCTTTTACTACTTAAACATATACAAATAGACATGCGGAAAGATATCAAAAATAAATTTCTCAATCGAGCCTTACCATTGCCATTATAAAATGACATGTTGTAATCAAATTTTGCATTCACAAACGTATCCGAGAGTTGAGTTGATGGTGCTTACCATTGTTACCAGTACAGTAATTATTATAATACTTATAAGTACTAATTATGAGTAATTATGAATACATTCTATATATTGAAGCAATCATTCAGTAGATAAATTTCCAAGTATAATAATGAAATTATATTATTATTTATTATTTATTAAGTTTAAAGTTTTTTACATCATTCATACAAAACATTGCAAATACAGCAGAGTGTAAAGCCTATTGATAAGTATAAACAATATAAAAAATCTAAGATATACAAATTAATAACAATAGAAATCCAAAAAAGCAAAAGCTTATACTAAGATTTCTTAAAGAAATCAAAGAGAGAACAAATAGATAAAAACATTTTCAATATAATTTATATCTACCAATATTGTTTAGTTAGATAGGATAAGGAAACAAGAAATCAATATCAATATG
Organism: Rhysida immarginata; assembly: GCA_023313115.1. NCBI lineage: Eukaryota > Metazoa > Arthropoda > Chilopoda > Scolopendromorpha > Scolopendridae > Rhysida > Rhysida immarginata. Next base: position 3,520,535 of record JAHWFO010001556.1, on the reverse strand, counting down.
TGTGCTTAACCAGTTTTTAATAGCCAATTTACAGTTTCCATTTATAGAATTCTTTTTTATTTCCGTCGGGATATTATTGAAAATTTTTTGGGATAAAAATAAATCTTGATGTGCTGTGAAAGTATGAATTATCTTTGGTACTATAGTTGGACATGTTAAAGAAAACCTAGTGGTATGAACAAATTGAGTATCCAACGCTAGTTTTTCTTCTTTTAAAACCGATACAGCAACTTTGTAAATATAGATTCTTATTAACTCTAAATAAAGAAGGGATTCCTTCTGCCCAAATACAACCTTTAAGATGTAATTATGGAAATTATTTAATTTATATAAATGAGTCTTATATGTGGCGCCCCATAGCTTTATTCCATATTGAAGAATGGAATAAAAGAAAGCATAATATGCTAATTTCATTAGGGACGCTGGAAGATTCATTTTTAAATGTATTAATGTCCAGCCAATATGTTTTAGTCTCTTAATATAAGGAGACACAATGATATTTCCAACTAAGACAAGAATCAACTATAATATCCAAGTAATTAAAACGACTAACATTTTCAATCTCACCACAATTTTTTGTACACCTATTTCTACATAAATAACTATGAAAAAATATAGAGTTATGATTTGAATAAATATCATAATAAGAAAATATTTGGAATTTAGATTTACTTGGGTTAAGGCGTAACCCACTATCGTATAACCATTTGGATATCAGATTAAGGTCACTTTTCACATCAGTTAAATTAGCAGAATATTCATTAGTATATAAAATAGCTAGATCATCTGCATATGCATAAATAGAACCAGCACTATTTAAATAAAAAATATTATTAATAAAAAAGTTATATAAAATGGGAGTTAAAATATTTATGATGAAATTGGCTGCAGTGTTATCAGCTAATTATGTCAAATGCAAACTCATTTGAGAACATTTGTCTTGGTACATTTTAAGCATTCTTAATACCGCTTCTAAAGTTTAATTTTTAAAAACCACTAATTCTAATTTTGGGGAAATTTTTCAATTTAAATGATCCCAAGGGAGTTTGAAGAGTAGCAACAAAACGTTTGCAAATATCGGAAAGCTCCAGTGTTGATAATGTATGTTTTTCCTAGGGTATTTCACATAATTAAAATATAGTATCTTCAATATTTTTAAAAATATTATCGTGTTGTAAGACCGGATATGATCGAAATTTCTGAAGTATGATTGAAAATGTTAAGAAATACTTGAAGAATACTGATGAATCTGGCAATGGAAAAATGTTCTTCCATATTTCGAGAAATGTTGATCTTGAAATTTGTTGAAAAATTAAAATAAATAAATATAAAATGAAATAAAATTCATAATTACATAAGAGTAGGAGTTGTAATAATGTATAATTAATTTAAAAAAATAGTAACTCCATTTTAATTAAAAGAAACAGAAATAAAAATAAATATTAAAAACAACTGATAAATGAAAGTCACCCAATGTGGAGAAATACAATTTATGAAGTGGACGGAACACAGATGAAACGAAGGTAAACACGTAACGTTGATAACGACAACTATCTCAAGAATGATATAAAGCTTCACTGAATGGTAAACACTTTACGAATTTAATTATATTTTCTTCTATCAAGAATTTCAAGACCTTTTGTTAATTAAAATTTCGATCAACATTTTTCGAAGTATGAAAGAATTTTTCCTAAGTCATCAACATCAAAACTTGTTTTGATTCCATCACCAGATTCATCATTTTTCTTCACGAATTCGTTGGAATCGATATTTCAATACTTAGGAAATAAAATCTTCACGTGTATTTTATTAGTTTATTCTTGTAGTTTCCAAATTTAGAACGAAAAATAGAAACTTCATTATAAAATAGTAACTTTGTTATACAATAGAAACTTCATTATATGATGATTACAAGGTAACCGAAATGCGCATAAGGCTAAATAAATTAATGTGGACAAGAGTTGGTTTTCTTCTTCTATATTGATCTTATCCACAATTCTTCGGTTCTCTTTATAAACTTCATTATTAAACAGTAGCCCCTTGCTGGTAAATTGGCCCCCCATCTAGGAAATGGGTAGAACATCCAATAAAGCATAATCATAGAAGGGAAGTAGTGAAACTCCGTAGTTCTCTATGTTCCACCGCATGATGGCACCACTGCTGTTTTGGCTCCAAGCTTATTTTCCTGTTAACTTTTATTTACAAAATGATAAAATCTAAAATGAATGACAACATATCAAAAATAAAATTACAATTGTGCATTTATTAAACTTTATTGCCTTTTATTATTAATAAAATTAAAACAGAATTATACTCTTAACAAAACATAATAGTTTATGTATAATCAGAGAAAGAGTTCAAATATTAAGAGAGCAATTTTGCAAATATTTTATTTGTTTTACTTTTCACTGCATTACAAACATTCTCCTCAATTCTCTAGCCAGAAAATAAAAACTTGTCTGGATATAATACAAAATACAGAGTGATCAAAATACAGTCGCTAAACACTTAAATTCTCGTGGCCACTCCTTACAGGACGTTAGTCTTTATATTCTTCATAACAACTTCCATAACAAAAAAGAAAGAAAGCAATTCGAATCCTTTTCTCATGAAATTCAATTCCCTATAATGACATTAACCTTCGCAAAGGCACCATTCTTTCATTACCTTTCCCCCACTCCCCTCTCCCTCCAACTATTCTCTAATTTGTCAAAGGGCTTTCTATAGTTTCTTTCGGTGTCTTTGGCTTTCCCTCCATACATTCCCCCCCCCCTCTAAAGGCCCCTGTATGGACGTCTTCTAAGCCCCTATTATCACTTTCACTCTATCCAAAAAGTCAGAATTTTTTACAGAATCTTACCACGCTGTGTTCATTTCTTTTTAATAAATTAATTATAAATTTAAAGAAACATTTTGTGTACCATAAGCATGATCATGATGGTACTATGATTATGCATCTATTTGATTTTTTTTATTCAATTTATTTTTTAAATATACTTACTTTCACAAACAATTTATTTAATTACAAAACAAAGAAAAAATAAATAATATTTGTTCTGCAATATCTTTTAAATGAAATTAAATAAACGACCCAAACTGCAATACAAATCCTGCGATTGGAGCCAAATCTGCAGCAGCGCCACGGATTCACAAAACTCCCGCGGAGACAATTTCGAGTGACTGCACACTTTAATGTTCGGTTGCAATTTTTTCTACAAATATCTCATCAAAAATTATAAACAAAATTTTTCAGTTTATTTCTAACTCTAATAAAGAAATGTATACAACAATTGGTTTCAGTTAAGCATTAAATCTTCAGTAATAAAAAATTATTTTCTTCTATGTCAATGTAAAAGCATAAGGAAGTTTCACTACTTCCCTTCTATGACTACGCTTAGGGAATCAAAACCGCTGGTATATGATCGCATTAAACAGTTAGTCGTTATGTCAAGAGATTTCCATGTGAATTTCTGCAGGATCAAGCAAAAGTGGTTTGCTCAGATGGTCGTCAGCACTGGTTTCACTTACTGTAAGTGCTTTAATTAAATCTTTCACTTATTTCAATAATACGGGTATTAAAATCAGCAAACGATATTCAACGGAAGTACTAAAAAATGAAAATAGTTCTCTATAACGATCCATTAACTGCAAGGACAAAACATGAAAAATGTCGGAATATTAAAAGAGATAAAGGGAGCACCCGGATTTGAACCAGGGACCTCTCGATCTGCAGTCGAATGCTCTACCACTGAGCTATGCTCCCTCATTGTAAAGCTAATATAAATAGAGTACTTTATTTCCTCAATTTCTTTCTGATTCTTGCATTTTAATCTTTCATGCACGTATTAAAGAAATAAAAAAGACATTGAATTTGGTAAATGCTTATTTAACAACTAAATAAATTCCCTTCTATGATTATGAATAAAGCAATAACTAGTTGTAAAATTTAAGGTAAATATACCGCTTCCTGTTGACCCGTCTATCTGTAAAGCAGTATAATCAACGCATGATAGTGATGAAAGTTTTACATGTCAAATTTTTTTGTTTTAATTATTATAGAAATGTGCAAAAGAGACTGTGGTTGTTATAAATAACTGATAATGTTCCGTCTGTGACATACATTCACGTTAGCTTTTCTTTCCTTAGAGCATATGTTTGTTGGTTGTCAAACCCAGTGTTTTTCTTTAATTCGGCCCCTATTATTCTAATATGGCCCCCTGGGTTTGTTTTCATCATTTTATTGGTGAATGCGGTCATAGCCGTAATAGAGTCCATGCGGTTCATAGTAGAGGCAGTGTACGATGGAGAAATAGTCGTACAAGGGCGCGGGATACCGACATTTCGTTACAAGACAATTCGCGACAGAGATAGCTTCGCTCCGAAGAATTTGCGAGGCTCAAAGTTTAAAATCAAAAGAATGGACTACAATTTTTAAACCATGCATATTTTAAACCATGCATAAAAATGCGAATGTAACATCATTTTAATCTATCATTACCCTATTTAAAAAACGTCCCTCATGATGAAAAGAAGAAATAATAAAATCCTGCTTTTTTGTTGAATCAATGAAAATATTAATTTTCCAACTTCAAGTATGCAATCGAAAAAGCGAATTTTAAATAACACTAGTCAACACGCATTTTGTGACTAAGACCACACAGTGTTCTTAGTAGTAACTAGGTGATATACCCAGCGTTGCTCGGGTTGTTTGCGTGATGAAATTTGGATGGCGTTTCTCTTGCGCCATCTCTTGAGGAAACAAACAAACACAAACCAAGATATATTTTATTTGCCCCCACCCCCACCCTTTGGGAACATGTAAACCTTACTCTGAATCTAATGAACATATGGTGCGAATATGAGCTCAATCGGATAAGTGGTTCAAAAGTTTTTAGAACATTTACAGACGCATCCTGAACCTGAATTTTTATATATAAAGATTTGTATGTAGAATCCGAGTCTGCTTTTAGAATTTTTCTATCACGTCACGTTTCCAAGTTATGCACTTCGAGACTTCTATGTTAAAGTAATGGGAGTGAAGAGAAGCGACTACATTGTTAAAGTATCCATATTATGGGGCCGCAAGGAAATTTACCAGGCCCCAAACACTGAATGATTTTAAAATGTTTCATTGTAAAACAAGAAAGCTGTGCGTGCTAGAGAAATTTAAAAATTATATTCGTAATCAGCAGAAAAAATACTACCAAAAATCACCCACTTTCATTTTGTCACAAGAAAAATCTTAAATTTTGTTGGCCAGTGTAATTTAAACAATTTAGAATATTACCAATTCCCAGTTCGATTAGTAATTGAAGTTTGATTTATCATTTGAGTCTCAAATTAAGTGAGGGTTTATTCATTTATTATAAATAAAGTGAAGCTTATGCCTACTCGATTTCGACAAAAATAGAAAAATGTGTTTGGAATTTAATCTTGTGCTCAATGCAGAATCTCGCAAATATTTCGGAACGAACCGTCTCTGTCACGACATGTCGCAGGAGCGAATTGTCTTGTAACGAAATGTTCGTATTCCCCAGAACCCAGAAAGTGGCTACACCTATGACCAGCGATAAAGAAGAGGAAGAAAAGGAGGAAATTGTAGATAATGATTCCGAATCGGAAGATGTCCTAACCTGAACAGAATACCTGAAAACATGGACGATAATTGCATCTTCTGCGACGGTAGCAAAAGAAAACAATAGCCAGAGTGAAGAATAGATACAATGCTGGTTGGTTTGTTTCGTTTGGTATTAACATCCTTTTCAACTGCTATGGTCATTTCAGGATGGCGTTATAGGGGCCGCAAATTTTCCTCGCAAGGGTTCTTTAACGTGCAGCCGGCAAACGACTACACGGGACCAACGGCTTTACTTCCCTTCTGAGGGAAGTGCGTGATCTCAGGAATTTCCCCCTGAAAAATCCTCGTCGTCCTCGGCCGGGATCGAACCCGCGTACTCGGGCAAAAGAGGCGATCACGCAACCACTGGGCCACCGAAGCCGTTAGATACAATGCCAAAGGTGGCAAATGTGAGCTCCGGACCAGAAGGATATTATGTGTACAATTTTTACCATTAAAAAAAATAATGCAAACGCGGAGTGCCCTTCTGCAAGAGTTAAACTTAATTATTTAGATTTTTTTAATAGCAGAAATAGCATTATGTTTATTTTAGTCCAGAGAAAACTCGTCTATGTTTCATTATTAGATAATACAGTAGTAGATATTATTAATATTATTAATAATTAATATAGATATTATTAATTTCAATGTTTTGACTATTGAATGTTGATTCAATTCTTGAGTTTAGTAACATTATTTTTCCAGGCATTTTTCCCACCGGGGCCATAATACCTACACATGAGCTCATTTGAACTACTTGGACTGACCCAAAATAAAACCATATGAGCATTTTATATATTTCAAAAAATGGTACTTCATGCCCAACAAAATACCACACTTTTTACGCTATAGTATCTGATTTTAGGATAGCTTATAACTTTTTTATTACAAAAAAACAAAATAGGGGGGGGGGGGATCACATTACCACCTTTCCCTTTACTCGCTGAAGAAGTTGACTCTGTCAATATAAATATGTATACCAGTCATTAAATATTGTACATTTGGAATAGTGGTTTCGCTCGTCTCCTCCTTTATACGTCCTTCTTTAAAGATTGCAATTTTTATTTTACTTGCATTTAATATTCATTCCTCTGGTTCAAAAGAGAAGACAGCGGCTTATTTTTGTGCATCATATATGAACGAGTCAGAGAGTTTTGTCATTCCTTTCTTGTCTCATCATAATCCACATTATTAGCAAGATGAACTTCATTTATTCCGCCAGTCTTCTTAATAATTAATGTCGGTTAGTTACGTCAGATGTTGGTTATTCTTTCACTATGCTTCCAAAGAAGCAGTCATCTTTGTACCTTTTTCTAATATTGTGGAATATCGGTACTAGATTTACCTTATCATGAAAGTAAATTTTGGGTGCTCTTCTCTTAGCTAACGGAAATTTCAAGTCAGATTTGAGTAATCAATTTTTCTCTTTTAAGGTTTTATTTTGCTTTAATTTCTTTTTAACTTATGTTTTACCTCGTCGTCTTGTTTGTACATTTGCTAAATTCGGAAATTCTTTGAATTCTTTTCATCACGAGACTAAAAGAGAGAATTTTAATTATAAGAAAGCTTACCTTTCATACTGAAGTCATGTTTAGATAAAAAGTTTGAGATAGCATTCTATTATCTTTTACGAAAGGTTCTTTTCTCTAATATTAATTGGAAACCCCAATGATTGGTATTTTGCAGTACTTACTTAACAAAAAAGAAAGAAAGTATAAATCTTGCATCTACTTACGTATTTGCACGTCTGATAATATCTCGTTTGTTACTGATAAGAAACCAATAGTATTTGGAATGGAATTTCATTTTTAAACTGGCGATTCCTTCTTCCTGCTTCTCTTTTCTTCATTTCAAGACTAGTGTTAACAAGACAAATAACTTCTAGTATTCTATTATAAAAACTTTAAACCCGTTATCTGATACATCTAAAAAATAACATCTATATTTCCTTTATAAATAAAAAAATTTTTTTTACTGTTTTGTCGATTCCTACAGTTTAATTAAAACTTGTAATATTTTTCTGCTAACATGTTAAAATATTACTTGTTTTTGCCATTTTATTTATCAGAGGTTAAATGATAGCTTAATAGGGGGAAGCACTTTCGCTTAACTGAATAAAAAAATCAGACGCCATGCTTTTTCATTTAATCGTTATTCTTTCTAGAAGGACTATATTTTTTACATAAAATATCCCCTAAAGAATTGTGGATTGTTTTGGCAAATGTCCGAGTATACACCCCAACGATTAAAATTCCTTCTGCCCGGTTGCCACAGAGGTTGGCTAACCACAACACGAAAGAGTTCGGTCGGCTGGTCTTGTTTTGCCTAATTTCTTTCCACTCCTTTGGGTCATTCACTGAAATCACATTAGCCAGAAACACCACTTTGTAATTCCGTTTTTGTTTGTTTTTTAACTTTTTTTAATTTGACTTTTTTTTTCTTTTTTGAAAGGAATGGCTGAAACATGAAAAAAAATTCGCTCTAAATAATCATATGTCTTAGAAAAGCTCAGAGTATTAGCATTTCGGCTTTCTACGTATGTTGAGATAGCAATTTCAACTTGAAAAATTTCAACTTTGATAATAGGACTAAAACCTAGCACTGATCCCAATCTCCGTTATTTTTCATTTATTAATTATTCTAATTTTAAGTCATCGTTTTTCTGTTTGATATCATATTCAAAACATTATAATTAGCTTATCATTACGAACTTTACCAATTCAAATAGACTCAAAACGAACCCTATTTATTCTTGCGTAATGAGGATGATTATCTTAATAGCTAATCAAATCGATCATTATATACCAGATAATCGTATGTAAAAAACACATTCAAGTCATTTAACTTGGTTAATGTTTTTAATTATCGAAACAAAAGATACGAATTATATTAATAACCAATTAATTATCATTTTCTATTAAAATCACCTGTGTATATTGGAGTTGTTATCCACCCCAATTATTTTATATCAATTTATTGTGCGTTGCTTTTCTTTTTGCGCAAGAAATTCTAACCAAAATACAGTAAAATAAATTATCTACAAATTTCATTCTTATTTTGATTTTGCAGCATCCCGAATAGATAAGACATATGCGCCTATTATAGCTTCTATTTATTTTATTTTTGATGTTCCATCCGAATCTGAAGACAAAATCAAATAATTCAAAAAACATTGGAAACAGAACGATCGACTTCGCAATAAACATAGACATGGAAGAAAACCACAGCCACTATTCCACAAAATAACCATTTAATAAGCATAGATGTATACATTTCGGCTAATAAGCACCCACCGTCTGTATGGACAAAGAGTTACAATATCGGAAGCTGTTAACTGTGGCCACTCAGCGGCGAGCAGCTTATAGAGTTGTGCCATTTGCTTGGTAACAAATTGACAAATTACAATAAAATAGAGCAGTGTGGTGTGATTTGTTACAGAATACGGAAACAAAATTAAAAAATAAAATCTAGGCATCCTTGGAGAGGTCCATCCATTGTGAGCCTTTAAAAAATTTTTTTTTCGGTAAATCAAGTCCCGGTATATCACCTAGAATGGATTTTTTCAGTGAAGAGGTAAATTCCTGTCTTTCGGATTTTTCTTAGAATGGATAGTCCCTTCGCTCTTTATTGTAGTGATTGAGATATTATTTAACCAATTTGGAGGTTTAATTTAGCTTTATGAGGTTGTTCTGTTTACCTACAAGCGTAATTATCCCGGGCAAAGCCGGGTCCTTTGCTGGTCTTCTCTTCTATAAAGAAGGATGTTTGTTTGTTTGTTTGTTTGTGGGTTTGTTTGTTTGTTTTTTATACAAATCTACAGTTTTATTCCGATCTTGATAAAATTTCGCATACATGGTGGTGGCTATAATTCCTCATGACTTTCAAAGCATGAGGAAGGTCACTGTCTACCTCAGATTTCGAAAAAATAATAATTATTGATAAAAAATCGATATTCATGGTTATGGCAGGACATATTAATGAGAAATATCTCATGACCAACAATGCAAGACAAAGTTTTTGCAACAATAAGTATCAACAATGGCATCAACACGCAATTCACAAACACTCTGCACGGACCAACAATATATATCTCATGACCAACAATGCAAATAAAAGTTTGTGCAACAATAGACATCAACAATGGTGTCAACACGCAATGCACCAACACTATGCAAGGATCAACAATATACAATGGTGTCTCATGACCAACAATGCAAGGCAAAGTTTGTGCAATATAGAATTCAATGCGTAGAATTCCTGTTATTCAGGCTTTTCTTAGAAAAGAGAATTCTTAGTACTTAACAATTTCTTGAAAATCTTTAAAAATGATCAGTAACTGGAGATAATGAGTTAGCAGACTATTGAGAAAGAGTGAAAGACGATAGAGGAAGCACTCCTTTAACTCCGTGCTGTATTGAGCAAATGGTAAGCAAGTACATAGAAGAATCGGCGACCGCTAGACTACACAAAGTGATGAATGGCCAAATTTTGCTTCAAGACATCGAAAGAAGAAAGGAAATTGTAACAACATCAAGTGTACATCTAAAGTAAGATTACGTGAGTAAAAAATTATTTAGACTAGAAGGCATCCTTGGAGAGGTCCATCCATTGTGAGCCTTTAAAAAATTTTTTTTCGGTAAATCAAGTCCCGGTATATCACCTAGAATGGATTTTTTCAGTGAAGAGGTAAATTCCTGTCTTTCGGATTTTTCTTAGAATGGATAGTCCCTTCGCTCTATATTGTAGTGATTGAGTTATTTAACCAATTTCGAGGTTTAATTTAGCTTTTTGAGGTTGTTCTCTTTACCTACAAGCGTAATTATCCCGGGCAACGCCGGGTCCTCTGCTAGTCTATCTATATGTATAAAGAAGGATGTTTGTGGGTTTGTGGATGGGTTTGTTTGTTTCTTATACAAACCTACAGTTTTATTCCGATCTTGATGAAATTTTGCATACTTGACCTTCAAAGCATGAGGAAGGTCACTGTCTACCTCAGATTTCGAAAAAATAATAATTATCGATAATAAATCGATATTCATAATAATGGCAGGGCATATTAAGAAGAAGTATCTCATGACCAACAATGCAAGGCTAAGTTTGTGCAACAATAGGCATCAACAGTAGTCTCAACATGCAATTCACAAACACTCTGCACGGACCAACAATATATATCGCATGACCAACAATACAAGGAAACGTTTCTGCAACAATAGGTATCAACAATGGTATCAACACGCAATGCACCAAAACTATGCAGGGATCAACAATATATATCTCATGACCAACAATGCAAGGCAAAGTTCGTGCAATATAATTAAGGTTCAGTTTGTAACAATGCATAGAAGTTATTCAGGCTTTTGTAACACGTGTCTCCCTTGAGCTCCCTATCAAACATCCAGACGACCGGAAAAAATTTATGTGCCTGGAAAGGAAAGAGAAAGAACGAGTATTGGTCAGAGAAACTGAAAAATCCTTACGGGCATTGGAAACATCTGAACAATGGTAGTTTCGAATAGAGCAAGAGGGTATAAGAGCTTCTACGTCAAGGGCAATAAGAACTTGGGTCTAAAGTATCCAGTGATGTTTCCCGGTGGTGAAGATGGATATCATATTAATCTGAGGCAAGTCAACAAGAGGTAAATAAAGTTCCGGTATATCACCTAGAATTCCTGTCTGTCAGATTTTTCTTAGAATGGATAGCCCCTTCGCTCTGTGTTGCATCGATTGGGTTATTATTTAACCAAATTGGAGTTATAATTTAACTTCTTGAGAGTGTTCTGCTTACCTACAAGTATAATTATCCCGGGCAACGCCGGGTCCTCTGCTAGTATAAAATGAAAACGGAAAAAGTAGATAAAAATATATGATAGTGATTTGATAAAACAGAAGACCATTGTGGTCATTCCAGTGGACCTCTATCCTGGTTCATGAGCTTATTTGGGTTACGCTTCAAAATTTCTAGACTTACCAGGAAATTTAGTTTTAAGTAGTTGTTCACTCTGCTCTCTATTAAATTACTTATACTGTAATTTGTCAATTTGTTACCAATCAAATGATGCAATTCTATAACCCTATATAAACAGCTTCCGATATTGTATTTCTTGGTCCATATACATGATGGTTACATAGTAGCCAAATTATATACATAGATGTTTATTAAACTGTTATTATCTGTGGAATAGTGGCGCTGGTTTCCTTCCATCTTTATGATTACGTCCACAGGGTCTTAAGGTTGGTTCTTTATTTTAGCCAGTAAAGATTTTTTAACATCGTTGAAAATCTCAGCAAAAAATTTTATTCTAGTATTTTATTTTAGAAAAAGTTCGTTTTACTCTGTTGAAAAAAATTAGTCCATCTCAACATTTAAGAGATTTTATCAAAATTGGAATTGTTTTTTATTGTTAGATGGCAGTAATTAACATTTACAAATGGTGGCCAATATAAATACGAAAATTTAAACAAGTGTTTTAATCATTAACAAGCAGTGAATTGTGGGATGTTCCTGAGTTTGAAATAACAAATAACAGAATAGAAGTCATAGGAACTATCAAATCGTGCTGTTGCTATAAGTATAAGTTTATAAAATTGGCACTACGGCAAAAAAAATCCCTTGTCAGGGAAATACAATCCAACTCAGTGAGCCTTGTTGGTCTAGCTAAAAGGCCTGAGCGCCAGTGTCAAAATCCACTCTCTCCAGATTAATGAAAAAATTCTTCCCATCTCGTGTATAGGAAAAAAAACTATACCTAAACTGAATCATACTCACAAACAGAAACGACTGGAATGGGCACGAGAAATGATGAGTTGGAATGACAACTGGAAAAAAAAATTGTGTGGAGTGACAAGAAAAAAATTTAATCTTGATGATCCGGATTGGCTAGATTACTATTGGCATGATCTAATAAGAAAGGAGCAACTATTCTCCAGATATGGAGGAGGCAGTCTAAGATCTGAAGAGCCTTCAAGTGGACTGGAAAAACCAAAATTACATTTGTTAAAGGCCGAATTGAAAGCTGTGAACAACCCAAACAACACGGAAGAAAATTTGGAAGAAGAAATTGGTAGGTTCATTCTGGATCAACCAACAGAATAATGCCCTCATATACATCACCTCTTGGACGAAATAGAGCGCATATAGATTATGTGCCCAGCTAAATCCTCCGTGTCCCTTAGCCAAATTCATTGCAGCTCTATGTAACCATCTATGTAAACCTGGTAGAAAGTCTTCCCAGACGTATGCAGATTATGACTGCTGCAAAAGATGGACCGTCATCCTATTAATATTTTCTCAAGAGTCTCTGGTTCTGCAAAGAGGTTTCCGTATAGTGTAATAACATTTTCTTAATGGAAGGAAAAGACAGGCCAAGCTGTTTATTCTAAATTTTGTTTAAACTTTAGGAATTAAAGAATTCAAAGAAGATATGAAAACTTTTCTGATAATATAATTTTGGAATCGAAATGTGCATGTCTGGCGAGAAATAAATATGAAGATCTCATAATTGGTAAAAATTCATCAATAAAGATGCCAAGAGAAAGACGATAAGGATCTCAAGTACTTCATTCTATTTAATAGGAATACTTCACCTCGAAAAAACGGTGGAAAGACACCCCTACTTTTATGTATATGTAAGAATAACATTGGCAATACAAAAAATGTATATGATGGAATATCGTCGTAATATTCAACTTATGCAGTGAATTCAACATATCAGAAAAACAGTAAACCGAGGTAACATTATTAATTTCAAGTGAGTATTGGCTCGAAAGACTGCATTAAGCATTCCCAAAACAATGATCTTTCTACCTTATTCAGGTATAGCAGTATCTATTGGGTACAGTGTATGGACCGTGACGATGAATTAATAAAAACTGTCCATTAGGATGTTGACTAAGAAGACTGGGAAGATCGTAGCACTGTTGTGAAGGAGCGAGCTTCACCTCTTGTAGCAAGAGAATGTCCGGCCTGTACAGAGCAAAGAACGTCGACAATAGCGATTGCTTAAAAGAGTTCTTGGATTTGCTGCCTTAAACCCTGCTGTCTACCCTAGAAATCACTCATATAAAAAATTATTTTAAGAATTTATTTGATATTATGTTAATAATTTATAAATGATTCTTAAAATATAAAAATTGGCGAGCACTTGGCTTACATAAAACATGCGAAAAGGAAGACCAGCACAAGAACTGGCGAACACTAGGCTTACATAAAACATGCGAAGACAAACTTTCAGTTTTGCGAACCACATTGTTAAATATAAACATGGATATGATCCCAAGATAGTTAAAGTTCTTCACCTTAATAAAGACCCAAAGCTACTGCTGTGTGTATTATAATGACGGACGAGAATGATATACCATTAATAAAAATCTTGTAAACATTTCAAGAAGGAGCTTTAGCAGTGAAGCAGAAATACATTTATACATTTTTTAACAAGAAATTACTCTCCCTGAGTAGGGTAAGGCAAATAGCAGTCCCTGCGGTCATCTATTTTTACCCCTTTATCTGCACTTTTTAC
>JAHWFO010001556.1:3495941-3506302 GCA_023313115.1 Rhysida immarginata | reverse complement strand
AAGTGTTTAATCAAAAAATTAATTTTCTCGAAAGTAGTGTGTAAAAATATAAAATAGCTCGTATCTTCTTTCCTTTCTCATCATTTCCGATGGAATGACATATAACATGCCATATGTTACGATAGTTTTAACGAGAAAGTGACTGCCACCCCCACAATTCCGACCCTTACTGGAACAACTGGGCCTAAAGTTCATAGTAATGTAGATTTTGCCAGTTACTGTTATTTTGACAGATTTTCAAGAAAATGTTAAGTTCGGAGAACTACCATTTCTAAGAAATGCCCGAACAACAGGAATTCTATGCATTGTTAAAAATCCAATTTTGTTTTATAATTAGCAGAAGTGGAATTGATCCTTCACTGTAAGACAGGAAAAATATGCAGTTTGAAGCTACACAGGGAGTGAAAGAAGGTGGCTGATGACTTATGACAGATGTCAGAGAAGCTTTTAAGAATTGAAATAGATAAACGAAAGACCATAGTGAAACAACTAGGTTAGGTTAGGATCTTTCAATGATGGCGGAGAGAGGAGCACGATACACTTCCAAACTCTCCCTCTTTTTCTCTCTTCACTGTATCAGCTGATACGCTTTTTTTGATAATTTTTGCACAGAAAACTAATATCTTTAAGCTGTCGAAACCGCTGCAAAATGCTATGTTTACATGGGGGTTCTTTTCTGTACTCTTCTGAATGCACGCTGCACTGCAGCACACTTTTTCCTGCCCTGTCGCCTTTTTGTAAAGGCACTGCACACATGCTGCCGAGTGGTGTGCCACGATGCAAGCTTGGCTAGTTTACGGGTTTTTTCCATGTATCAATTATATCTATACAGGGTGATTCATATCGTGTGTAAAACAATTTAAGTGGGTATTATAGAGGTCAAGGTAAACACAAAAAGTCCTATGAACAATTTGAACGATAACTGAGATATGAACAGAAATAAAAATGCCGACACCAAGAACAACAAGTTAATAACTCAGGTTCTGTAAAGCCTAGATTAATGAAATTTGGAAGAATAACAGGGTACATAAAACTGTGTATACCGTTAAAATTTGATCGAATTCCAACAAGAAATTTCCGAGTTACTCAATCAGCATCATAACACATGTTCACTTGTGAGTACTAACCAGCACTTTTTACAATTTTGACTGCGTAACTCGGAAACTTCTCGTTAGAATTCGATCAAATTTTAACGGTATATACAGTCTATGTACCCTCTTATTTCTCCAAATTTTATTAATCTAGGCTTTACAGAATCTTTTGAGAATTTTTTCATTTTAAACGTATTTCTTAATTTATATACGTAGAACTGCTCTTAGCATTGATTTCAATAAGTTAATTTTTTAATAAGGGTGATCAAAAATTAATTCTCGTTAATTTTAATTTTTAACAGTGTACGTACTTTACAAGGGCATTTCACTCCGAATTCTAATCTTATCCTCCCTTCATTAAGAGATCATGAGATTAATTTTGGAAACTACAAACATGAAAGAAAAGTTCCTGACGTGAAAATTGTTTGGAGACAGTTTTGAACATTTTAGAACATCAACCTTTAAATATGTTATGAGATTTTATTTAAGAAATGCTTCCGATACCAAATGAGATATATTATAAATGCCTTCGTATATTAATAAAGACTCTCAGAAAATAATCATCTTGACAAGTTTCGCCGGCGTAAAAAAAAAAAGGCACATTGCCAACAGCTATGAAATTTTAATGGAATCAGTTAATAGTAATTTTATGCAAACAGTTTCCGATCTTGATAAATGTTTTTAATGTCTTCCGCGATTGACAGTACAAGCTTTTGTGAATATTTGAATATTCTGAAGCTTTTTTAAAGAGAAATAAGTTTCTTGGTTGTATAATATTTTTTTTTTAGATTTAATTTCAGTTTTTTTAGAATAAAAAATTATTTTTTCTTCGTTATGAAATGGTATCGCTCAGGGCTGTCGTGTAATAAGCAAAAAATGATTTTATGCGTGGATAAAAAAAAACCCTTTAAATTCTTCCTTGTCAAATGTAATCAATTACATCCTCAAATTAATGTCAACAAGATTATCATAATTAGAAACCCAAGAGGTTTTCCATCGTTGAAGAACAACTGGTCTTTGAAAACAGGTTGCACTGATGTATATTTTCTATAAAAATTTTCTTCTATATTAATTTTTATTTTTATTTTACATATTTCCAGCACTAAAAATGCTAATCGGATTTTGTACTGCATTCTAATTTATAGTAATTATAAAAATTCATGTGCCTTATGCCGGTTTGAAAATTCTAACAGGGAAAAAGCTAAACACTTTTTTTTCTTTAAAATTTTGTGCATTACTAACTTAAATTAATTTAATTTTAATTTAAATTAATTAATTAATTTTAATGTAACAACAACGGGAAGATCCTTCCAGAGAAACCGGAGCGAAAAACCCCAATGTTGTCCCCCAACAGGCAAAAGCCCAAAACGGGGTTAATGAGAATACAAAAAAATGACAAATATAGAAATAAAACTAGTTAAGACAAAACTAGAAACTACAACCAAAAAAAAAGAAAGGAAAAAAAAAGAAAAATTATGATATTAATTAACTTATTATTAATTAATATAATTTTGATTATGATATACAAGGTCTTCATAATTAAAGTTCCATTTTGACATGGCCATAAAAAAAAACTACTGGATCAAAAGCTATAATACTTGGTAATATTATACAAGAGGGCATGGGAAGTTCATACCCACCAAAACAAAAAATTAGTTCAAAAGGTCACCACCAACATGGAATGGCGCTCTATGCAATATTCGTATACGAAATTAGACACGAAGAAACAGGTTAACAAGTCTTCAATCGTTACTAAAATTAGTTACATGTTGAATGTGGCCTCCACCATTTACTGAAAGCAGGTTACACCGGATTACTACGTTCTCAACTGTAGCTCGTAGCATATCAGGAGGAATGTTGCGCACCTGTCGGCGTATCGCGTCTTTCAGTTCCGCCAAATTCCTGACGTTATCACCATAAACAGCGGCTTTGAGGTAACCCCAGAGCCAGACGTCACAGGGATTGATATCTGGTGACCGGGGTGGCCAAGAAAGGGGGAAGTTTCGGCCTATAATCCGTTCATCTGTGAAATATGGCTGCAGTAACTGTTTGACACATGTACCAAAATGAGGTGGAGCCCCATCCTGTCTAAAATGCACGTTGCTGAAGTCCTGGTAACACAAAACTTCTTAGCATCGACGCCATGCGAGCAACAGTCACAGTGCATGTCACGAGTCCATCTCTCGACTGCTCTTCAAAAAAATACGGTCCAATTATGACATTTGCTCTCATACCAAACCACACGGTAACTTTAGGAGAATGCAATGGAATTTGGTGGAGAACATGAGGGGGATTGGTGGCCCAAATCCTGCAGTTATGGGTGTTGACATCCCCATTCAGGTAAAAATGGGCCTCGTCCGTCCACAAAATGTTCCATGGCCAATGCTCGTCCACCTCCATCCGTGCAAGAAATTCCAATGCGAAGGTTTCTCTACGAGGAAGATCGTTAGGTTCGAGTTGTTGGACAAGGTGGATTTTGTATGGGTAGTACCACAGCACTTTACGTACGATCTTGTACACCGTACTCAGTGGTAAGTCCATTCGACGTGCAACAGCACTTACGCTGCATGCCCCTTGTGAGGTTTCCATTTTTGCTTCCTCTACGGCTACTGAAACAGCCTCCACGGTTGCCTCAGAGACGGGTTTCCTTCCTCGGCCAGGTGCTACCGATAACAAACCTGTGGCTTCAAACTTTGTCATCATCTTCTTCAAACTCTGCGGTGTCATTGGCCCCCGACGTACATGTATTCGTCGAACGGTACGATAATGTTGCAAAGCCTGCCATACATTGCTATTGCATTCATAATAACATTTAACCAGAAACGCACGGTCTTGCATGGTAACAGGCATCGTCGACTAGTAACAAATGAGGCGTAATGACAACGAGGCTCCCTTTCTTATTTCTGAAAACCAAATGATTTGTAAAGCGCATGTGCATAAACCACATTGTTAACCTTCGTGTCTAATTTCGTATACGAATATTGCATAGAGCGCCATTCCATGCTGGTGGTGACCTTTAGAACTAATTTTTTTTTTGGTGGATATGAACTTCCCATGCCCTCTTGTATAATATTACCAAGTATTATAGCTTTTGGTCCAGTAGCTTTTTTTTATGGCCATGTCAAAATGGAACTTTAATTAAAAAGACCTTGTATTTTAAATTGAGAGGTTTTATTAATCATGGAAATCAGGCAAATCCTACAAACTTAGAAATGTATCACCATTAAGATGTCTAAATTAAACATTTAAAGTTCGCGCAAATGTAAACTTTTCAGTAATTAATTTATTATTTATTACCTTTTAAAATTACTTATTTAATTTTAATGGAAACATGGTCTAAACACTCCACAGATATTCCGTCCATAGAGGGCTATCAAAATTACTCAATTAGTAGCCAAAATAGAAGAGGTGGTGGTATTTGTATATACACCAACACTAGTCAACGAACAAACACATATCACGAGCTCACAATGATAACAAAGGACTATGAAATATTAAGACTAGATTTGGATAATAATTCCGTTTTAATAGCTATTTATCGTCCGCCATCGGGAACCTTTCACGAATTTTTGTC
The DNA here is from genome assembly GCA_023313115.1 of Rhysida immarginata. Lineage (NCBI taxonomy): Eukaryota > Metazoa > Arthropoda > Chilopoda > Scolopendromorpha > Scolopendridae > Rhysida > Rhysida immarginata. The sequence goes on along the minus strand of JAHWFO010001556.1, from coordinate 3,501,637 downwards.
TGCCCTAGAAGAACTAATTATAAATCATAAACTATTTCGTAAAACATGCCATATAGTGGGCGATTTTAATGTTAACTTTAATTATCCCAATAATAATGAAACTGCTGCATTATTAAACTTTTTTACTGCGTTCGGTTTAGAGCAGACTATTACGTCTAATACTCATTACTCACCTACCTTTGAAATGTTCTCTCTCATTGACCAAATTTTTACTAACACCAGGGATACAAAGCAAAGTGAGGTCCTTGATATTTTGATCTCAGATCATTTCCCAATATATCTGAATTAAAAAGGAATTATCAGTGATTAGCAAGGACTGCATTGTCGCTTCCCGTATTGCTCTCTTGCATTGCTATTTTTGAAAGTTTCTTACAACAATCTGATTGGGAAGAAATATTTTCTGAAGCGAAAGATGATCCTGATGAATTATTCGACGAATTTTTGTCTCATTTTCTTTATGGTTACAATTTGCTTTCCACAACTTCCACATTAACCATAATAACCCAAAGCAATTCAAAAATCTCTGGCTTACTTCGTTTAAAAAGTTTAAAGATAATCCTAACCCTTCCCTAAAAAATAAGTATAAAACCCTTTTAAAAGCCTGCAAATCCGAAATCAGGAAAGAAAAAAGCATTTATTATCGTGAATTATTTCAATCTTCCTCTAGCACGAGTGGCATTTGGAAGAACATTAATAAAATTAGGAACAAAAAAACATTCCTATTCTGCCTAATCAATTTTCCAAGGATGTGAAGGAGGAGGATATGAACAATTTTCTTCACGCTCTGTATCCCCCTACTAGTGAAAATAATCCACCCTTAAAAGAGCAAGTTCTCAAATCCACGTCGTCCGCTTCTTCTTATTTCGCTCCTCCTGTCTGTTCTAGCATTGTGTTTAGGACTATTAAAACACTTCCGAATAATAAGTTAACCGATTCTCTCGGTATTCGACAAGACATCGTTATTGCTTTAGCATCGGAGCTTTGTTATCAGTTAATGAAGATTTATAACTCTTCTTTTAGCACAGGTATATTTCCGCATAAGCTTAAATATGCTCATACTATCCCTATCCATAAAAAGGGTGACCCCAATGATTTTAATAATTATCGCCCTACAACAATTTTACCCGTCTTCTCTAAGATTTTTGAAAAGCTCTTTCACCATAATCTCTCATCATATATTGTATCCAACAATTTTCTCTCACCAAACCAGCATGGGTTTCAGCCTAAAAAGAATATCGATACTGAATATTTTGAACTTATCGATTATGTTACAGCCGAATTGGACGCAAGTAATACGCCATTGGCGATTTTTTTAGATCTAAAAAAAGCCTTTGATCGCGTGTCCCACAATATTTTATTACATAAACTCCAAGAAATTTATGGAATTCGCGGACTCCCTTTGAGCTGGATTTCATCTTTTATCAATAATAGAATGGTAGCTCTTAAAATCCATACTCATATCTCGAAGTCCATTAATATCACGATGGGTGTTCCTCAAGGATCAATTATTTCTCCGCTCTTATTTAATTTGTTCATTAATGACATCCACTATTGCTCTCAAATACCTAAAATCATATCTTACGCGGATGATACAGTCCTATTGTTCTCTGCTGGTAACGAAAAGTCTCTGAACTCAATTATAAATATAATGTTACCAGACATAACAGCTTGGATTATTAAGAATGAACTCAGTATTAATTACTCTAAAAGTGTTTTTATGGTATTCAGGCAACGAAATAAACAATTCAACACGGAGTCTATAAAAATCCTTCTGGATGAGAACCAAATCACTATAGTCTCAGAATATCGTTACCTAGGCATTATCATTTCCTATAATCTATCTTGGAACTCACATATTTCCTCCTTAGCTTCTAAATTGAGCAAGAGTTTGGGAACAATTTCACATCTACTGTATCTTCCTCGTTCCACCTTAATCCTTTTATATAATGCATTGATATATTCTAATCTTTGTTTTGAAATTATTGTCTGAATCTTATCAGTTCCTCCGATCAAAATTTAAGTAGACTGCTCAAACTACAGAAATGGTTTGTACGTATGATTTTGCATCTACCGCATAAAACACCAATTACACATCTATTTCATCGACACAAATTTTTGAATATTTACGATACCTTCTTCCTACAATCGGTTTGTTTTTTACATAAATTAGTTCATAATAAAATAAAATTAGCTAGCCCTCTAAAATTAACTTTCAATTTTGATTACCATAATTATCCAACTAGGAAATCAAAATAGATTCGTCTTCCATTTGCGAATAATAACTTTCGCCGCCACACTCCAGTTTTTTCTTGTCAAAAGAAATGGTCCCTTTTACCCTCTTCACTAACAGAAACTACTAGCTATTACACATTTGAAAATTCACTGAAGAAACTGATTCTTAATAATTATCTATGTTGTAAAAATATTATTTAAATTAATTTAAGAATCTTTGTTATCTATTAACCCATTTTGTATTAATTAGTTCTTTGTAGGGGACGCGGGGAGCTTTGCTCGACGGGCTTTTCAGCCTTTCAAACCCCCTTGTTCCCCCTGCTTACTGTTTATTTTAGTGTACTTACTCTTGTGTGATACTTTGTAATCGAATTATTAAATAAATAAATAAAATAAATACATAAATAAATAAAAAATTACTTTATTCCGATTTTAGTAGCAGCTCAAATAAAAATTAAATGTATTTTTTGCATCACGCATGGAAATTGTCTAAATTAGGATTTCGAAAAGAATATGATGTGAAAAAGAAATAGAAAGAAAGAAAAAAGGAAAAGAAATAACAATTATCTCAAATTAAACAGAGTAATTAATGTTGCAGTTTATGTTATTTAATATTCGCTTATTTAATTAAAGTCAAAAGGATTAAGAGAACAAGTTTTGCTTGAGGGTCTTCGTCATTAAGAAGTAAACAAACTGAGCATCGTGTCCAACATTTCCAGCACCAGACACCATGGATACTTAGGAGGGGGTCACGTAATAGGAGTGAACCAGAAAGAAGCATAAAAGACAAAAAAAAATGTTCAAACTGTTTACGATTTTCCAGCAATGACTTCTAAATGCAAAGAAATGACGACTATAACGATGTCCAAATTAGCTACGTAAAGAACTACGTGTCGTGTTTGCACTGACAGGGGTTCATCCTCGTCTCGGTTCCTAGGCAACGGAGGAGAACCCAAGAAGATATCGTCTTCTTGTGGTTTTTATTTTTCCAAACCCCTTTTCATCGTTGGCTGCGGACTGCAGCCTGACTTGCCCAAGGGATGAACTGATTCAAACGTTGAGGGTCCGAAGGAGGCGAGAAACCATGCGAAGGCGCGAGTGTCGCGTTTAAGAAGGATCGAGAAAAATTTGTGGATTTAAAACAGATTACCTTCAGGGATGGAGGTGGGAAATGAGGGATTCTTTGCTTCATTTAACTTTAAGTTTAAAAAAGACTAACGAAATAAATAATGGAATAAGCTTCAAGGCGCCGAGTTTGTATTACATTAACTTTGCTATTCAAAAATACCCTGAAGCTAAACAAAGCGAAGACTTTTCATGAAATGTTAAAAAAAAATTAAATTACTGCTTACTGATTAAAAATTAAATAATTAATCTAGATTAATTAAGAAGGAATATTTCCTCAGAATAAAATGTTAGTTGTTTTAATGAGAATCTACGCAATTAATTACAAATCGAATATTTCATGAATGATTTGTGAGTTTTTTTTTTATTACACGTCATACCTCAGTTGTTTTTCCATCAATAATTCGAATATTTCTGCTTGGATATTTTAACCGTATAAAACAAAAATATTCGAAATACCCACACAGCATGACCGTTTTTTTCACAATCTCCCTCGCAAAAAATATGTGATGACGAGAATTTTTAATTCCAACATATAAAAGCTCTCAAAACTGACCACTGATAGAGACAGCAAAGGATATCTCAAGGAGAATATTCCAAACCACTGAGTCCGTGCAATGATAGTCCTGCCTTCTAGATAAACAAATAAAAAACTCCAAAGAAATCTAAAAAATCTCTTGGACAAGTTTTTTATAGCATAAATTGGTCCTACTTGAAAGCTTAATAACCTCGGCATTGTTCAGTCAAAATTGCGGGAACGGCATTTACACGTCTATTAATAAAGAAAACAGTAGACATCCTAAGTTGTTAATAGAATTAACATTTTCCAAATTTAAGGAACCATTTGTGTGTCTTAAAAAATATCATCAGCATCATTATCAAAATTCTAATATCTTTATAAAACTAAATAAACACCTTTTTGAATTCCAAAGAATTTTACACCAGCGAATGTACGGTATTTACAAGGATAGATGGGGTGAAAGTTGAAACTGCCGAATTCAACTGTGAATGATGTTATTTGAAAGTGAAAAGCTGCAGAAATTAAGGCAGTTGTACAGCATAAGAACTGCTATTAAAAGTTTCTGAACTAATCCCACAAATTGGTTTACACTTAACTTCATATTTTACAGGCTTCTATTCCCTTCAAAATAGTTTCCTATGAATAGAGTTAATGCAAAGATCCTGGAGGTTTTTCCATTGCCAAAAGGCTTTCTGGAGATCCTCTTCTTTCAGGTTCTCCAGCACGGTAGTTTTCTTTTGAATTTCCTTTACAGGAACCGAGTTTACATTACTGGGGGATTTGCTGGAGACTCTTCCCCATTTGGTGAGATTGTCTGCATTCGTTGCCTTTGATTTCCCTGTGGCCTGGTGACCACAGCAACTTTATTTTGTGGGCTAAGGATAGTAGACATTCCATGGTTTTTATAATGTCGTTGCAAAAAAGGTAACCTTTCAAATTAACTTTCATTTCTGGGAAGAAAAAAAGTCAATTTATGCCAAGAGAATACAGACGGTGCGGAATGGCACTATATGCTGTTTAATTAATGCGCGAACTTTCTTTTGCACGACTTGTTGAAGGACATCCAAACATTCATTGCCTTCGAATTATTCTTGGCACGTCTGAAATGCCCATGCAATTCACAAATATGACAAATTCAAGTTAACCAAAGTAAACTCTACTTCGGAAGTATTCAGAATTTGATGCAGGTACATTGTTCAGTATCTCGTTCATTTTCAGCAGCAAGACAGCGTCACAAACAAAGCAATGCTATGATATACCATGTGAAGCCAAGCCGGTATCGCTTAGCATACTGATTCTAAGGACAGTCATTAGCGCTATGCGGCTGGACAACGACCTACTAGTCGACGTTCTTTTGAAACTTTGGGAATAGTTATGCGAATTATGAAACTTTTTGACAGGTTCCTCGTACAGTCTTACCCACAGAGACCAACGTGTCTAAATGACGTTGGTTCGTGAAAAGCGGCGTATCATATAATTCAGCTATGACACCCGCCAGATATCCAGAATGAGCTCCATGCTGTAGGTGATAAAGTTTGAGCTGCTGCATATGAGCCAAAGATCACCACTTCCAAGTCGGAATATCGTCTTGCCTGGTGCAACGAGAGATTTTGGTGGCATAAGCAACGCTGGAAGAAAATAACGTGGAACGACGAATCACACTACAGCCTTTACATCTACCAGAGGGTGCTGTCCTGATAATGAAGCTCGGCGATTATAGCGTAATGTGATCTCATTTCGCATTGTCTGGTCTTGGTTCACTGTTTGTGGTTCACCATTCAAACAATCTGTACATCACCATTCAAACAATCTGTACATC
>JAHWFO010001556.1:3459839-3495931 GCA_023313115.1 Rhysida immarginata | reverse complement strand
CACCATTCAAACAATCTGTACATCACCATTCAAACAATCTGTACATCTTGGACAATTATACATTTCCTATATTGTGGCAGTGGTTTGATGAAGGGTCGTTTGTCTATTTGCTGAATAGTGCACCTTGCCATAAAGCCCCAGCAGTTGAAGCCTGGTTTAAAGATATAAACGTATAACAACTAGATTGGTAGGCTCAAGGCACAACCTCACTCAATAGAATATCTCTGTAGAGAATTAGAACATTGAGTGCGAGCATGTTAGGACACGTTAATAACTGAATGATGCTCTGCAAGAGTGAGCGAACATAACGGTACCCTAAAATCTGCTATTAGTGGAGAATATACCACTGCGTTTACTATAGCCATTAGGCAGAAGGAGCACAACCATATATTATACATTGTAAATAAGAATGTGTTCAGTATCAGAGATCGCCTGGATCAAATTCAGTGTATTTTCAACCCATTATAGATAAGTACACTATTAACTTCAAAGATACTTCTTTTATAACTTGCTATGAAAGGAAAACGTATCATTAGCAACTGATTAACTGCTTCAGATATGCTGTTCTAGAACTTTATTTATTGTTATGTGTACACAATTTTTAATTTATTTTGTTATCCATAAACATATGCATTTTTTTTACAGAAACGTATCTTCACTTTGTAGTTTTTGGATTGCATCAACGTACAACGATAAACTTTATTAAAATGTTAAGAATTCCAACCATGTATTTTGTTTTTATTGCTTTTTAATATTAGAAACTTTGGCATTTCCTTTCGAACCGTTTCCTCTCGAAGTTTTTTCTTTATATCGTCTTCTTGTTTGTTTTTGTTTTGTTTTTGTTGAAAGAAAAAAAAATAAATCGATTTTTTGGTCTTGTAAAATGACAGCAGTTCAGGCCAAGATTAAAAATAGAAGAGAGGAATTAAAGGACAAAATCAATACTTTCATTATCTATCATAATTCAACACCTCCAATCGAATCATTATTCATCAACTAGAGGGCTGGTGTTTGAGGCATGAAGCCAAACGGGTCCAATTTCTCTCCAAGGGTGAGGAAAAAACCTGACACTTGATTGTTCTAAGAGAGCAAAGGCGATGACAGCGCGAAATGAACTTGGGGCTTCCTTCCACTCGCTCTACGAGGAGCCTCAAGGAGACGACGGATCAATTACTCGGATTCAATGAAGCAAACCTGATATTTTTCACAGAGACTCCTAACTAGACACGTTTGACAAGCGCAAATATCGGAAGCCGAAAGACAAACTCGTCCTACCAGCCCCCTTCCCTCTCGATCCCACCCCAATCGCCATTTTTCAGAGCGACCGTCGATCGATGGATCGCTAATAACAGGTGGAAGACACGATCGACCCTCCGCACTTTCATTCTGGGAGTTCCTCTCCTTTAAAACTGACCCCATGAATAAAAACGTATTACTTTATTATTAATAAAAGAAAATGAGTAACACATTCTGGGTCTAAAATTTAAAGAAAATTTAAAACATTTAGCGTATTAAATTCTCCTTTCTATTATAGTCTACAACAATTTAGATATAATTTTAATGTTGCCGTCTGCTGCTTAATGGATGTAGCCTATGGACAGAAGTTTATTTAAAATAATGAATTTCTTTTTTTTTTTTAATTTATAATCAGTTTTTTATTTTTTTCAGATTAAAAATCTCATTTGTGATTTCTGTTCTTATTTAGTTTGTTACTACCATTTGTCCAGAGTTTTTGGTTAAATACCATATGTATTATCAATGACATCACAAACTGTTTTAGAAATTTTAAGTAAACACGACGCCAGTCGTGAATTTCTGCCTGAAGTTTTCCATTATCTTCATCCGCAACGTTAGTGAAGGAAAACATGGTCTTGCCATAGAAAAAGGCACAAACTGAAGTCTTGTATAAAAGAATTGATCAGGATTCTGATTTTTTTTGAACGCAGTCTTGCTTTCCTGTGAAGCCACTTCTCACGTGCCAGGGACAGTGAAAGAGAATTATTATGTTGTAGAGCTAACAGTCAGCCCAAAAGTCAGTGTGTGATCCAGGTTAATGTTGATCTTGAAAACTGGGCCTTTCTTCTTCATTAAAAGCACTGTAACAAGAAACTGGGTGTCCCAAAAATGGTCGACGATATCAAAAATCAATAAACGAAAAACGGAAGGCGATAGAAAATAGTTACAAAATTCCTCAACAGATGGCGCTGCTGACGGGGAAAAACTAGAGTGCCTTTATAACACTAGAGTTATGATTTTTCGATTGAAAAATAGAAGGAAAAATCATTACCTATGCTTGGAGAGCATCTCCAGTTTATAATCATTATTATTTAACCCTAGAGTTCCTAGAGTGCCTGGTTATAAAGCACCAGAGTTCCCTAGAGTTTCTCTAGTTTTTCCTAGAGCACTATAATAGCGAGTACGGACAGTCAATTGGACTCCGGCGGCCATTTTGTTGCCTTTCTTCTATTTACTAAAAGCTGAGCCAATGAAAAAGCACTCGCTTTAAAACTGTTTCAGTTAGACAACATAACTTTTTCTCCCTATTTTTATCATAAAATGTTACATATAATTTTATGTATATTTACGAATGTTACAATTTAAATTTAAGTCATTAAAGTGATTTAATTTAGGTAACATACTACTTACGTCACTAATTTAGTAGGGAAACAGGACTCGCTTTAAAACTGATTAAAAGTTATACCACATTATTTGTTTTCTTATATTTATAATATATATTATTTTATTTATATTTACAAGTGTGACATTTAAATTTAAGTCATTAAAATGATTTAAGTTAGGTTATTTATGTTACGTCCTCCCTAGCAAAATTAACAAAAAAAAATTCTGAGAGGGGAAAAAAAAAGAAAAGAAAAACAATATTTGTTGCAGTTTCAGGACAATGGCCATCAATGAAAATGCGATAAAAAGGGAGTCCCATAGTCTGTTAAGCTATATCTTTTGAAAGCTTCAAAGTTCAGACCACAAAAAGTATGAGCTGTTACTCGTTTAATAATAAAGTTTACGGATTGAAAATGTGTATATGACACGTTTCATCAAACAGATAAGAAGATCTAAATAATTAGGCTATATTATACTCTTTGGTATAAACAGGGGTCCCAAAAAGGACTCCCTGATTTTATTTAAGTTCGTGAGTCACTGATGGTCGCCCATCCAGTGAATAGCCGTGCCTGATGTTACTTAACTTCACAGAAGTTGTGTTTCAGTGAAAGCAGGCCACGGCCTCCCACAAGAGATAGAATGAAAGCCGAAAAAAATTGCAAGGTGGGACGCGAATGAGAGATTGTCGGCGCCATTCCGTCGCTCCATAAATGACGCCTTGCATGAAAGGAAGTTTCAAAATTAGTTACAAATGTTGCCGACAGGTGGCGCTGTACGAAAACAACCCGCATCAGGAGTTTTTGCAATTTTAAATCGAGATTGAAAACTGCGCCTTGTTGCCGTAGGACTGCGATTTAACCGGTGGTACTCCAGTACCAGAAAACAGGTTGCTTCACAGAATACACGAATTCATCCAAATCCTTCAGTACGCTATATACAGCGCCACCTGTCGGCAACATTTGTAACTAATTTGTTATTAATTTTGAAACCGTATCAGATTTATTTTACAGCTTTCGAAATAAACAAACCACTTGTTTATTTCTTTTATCGATCTCCGTTTCCGAGATATTTTTACTCTTAAAATCAGGGAGTCCTTTGTGGGACACCCTGTATTTTTATCATTGCGGCTGACATTGGATAGGATGCTACAATCGTTAGTCGAATTTAGAAACAGTGGTCTGAAGAATCGAATGTGAATCTTCATAGGGAGAATAGAGTACTAGACGAACGTCACAATGTTTACAATCTACTGTCGGCAACATTTTGCAGACGATAGACGGAGTATTGACGGAGATATTGGCCAAGATATGCTTTCGGGCAAATACTGCCTTTAACACGGGACCATCATCGTACGTGTTTGTAAAGATTTCATCATTGTGTAAGCAATAATGATCACATGTGTGAGTGGTTCTTATACCAATATTTGAGAACCGCACAGCTCGTCAACAAAGTAATAAAAAATATTGAAAATAATTCTCCCTTATAAGGTAAACACGTTAAGATGAAAAACTCCGCGATGTGGATCCTAACCAATGACCAAGAGTAACTGACTCGTCGTTTCTACCATCCTGGTCTACGGAATTGTAGAGACGACGAGCTAAACGGAGATGACTAAATGCGCATACGATTAATGTAAGGTTCGTTGTGGACAAGAGGTTTACTTCTTCCTCTCTTCATCCCTGTGTTTATCCATAGTTTATTCGGTGTTGTGTAGATAGCTTGTTGACGTTGTCAATTAGACGTTATCTTTGAAATGCTCAACGGTTCACAGAAATTCTATAGTTTAATTCCTGGATCTAGCTGACAACTGTCTGGATACTACTGAACTCAGATAAGTTTTCCTCAAGTCATTCTGGAAGATAGCCCGTTGAAACGCTAATTATCTTGTTGAAACAGGCTATCAACATAGGTGCGCGAAAGCAAGTGATCACATTCAGATAGTATATTATGGTATCACACAGAGTTTAAGATCTTCTGTATGCAGAGAATATCTTGAAAAGGTTCTCCAAACTATCACAGACGCGAAACATCACTGTACATTGCCAATCTGATGGAAAAGAACCATGGCATGGTACGCGAAAAGGGCGTCGGCTAACTTAGTCTATGATATGCAAATGCATCACACCGTTCGGTCGCTGACAGTGCTTGAGGCCTTATCAGGAAACTGATATGATCTGCCCTCCAATTGGTCTCTGGGAGTCGGAACAGTTTATGGAGACTTTTGTTAATGGAGTTAGAAAGCTTCTGAGTAACATGTCTATCGTTAATATACGTGCGCTATACCATTGATACGTCGTCCTACAGAATCGCAGGAATGTTACCACTTGGGCGAAAGAATGACCCAGTTAGGCTTCACCACCTGTGCATCTATAATCAAAATCGCTGTCGCCTACTATGATCATCGATACTAATTAAAATTTACCATCACCACTATTTCGAATGTATTGTCTACTCACTGTACTTAGTAAATTAAAATATTATATTCTAATAAAACACACGTTGAGGAAAATCTATTATTACATTTAAAAATTGAACAAAAAGGCCTCAACTATATTAACAAAAAGGAAAAAAACCGCACTATACTCCGAATCACATAGAAATTCTTAATCCGTGCACTACCACCCACTTTACAATTTAAAAACCATGTAATGAAACAACATAAGTTGTAAATTCTGTCAAAAATATTTCTATCAAAAACAAGAAATTAAGCCTCCCGAGGAAGGTATAGGAAAATAGCGGAAGTTCTGAGTTCATCAATTTTTACCCCCTAATTTTTTTTTATCAAAAATTTATTTTCTAGAACTTAATATTTAGAAAATGTAAAAAAACCCTATCTTCTTTCCTTTCTCATCATTTTCGAACGAATGATATATCACACGCCATATGTTGCCATAGTTCTAAAGACTGCCAAACTCCGACTCCACTGGGACAATTTGGCCCAAACTTCATAGGAATGTAGATTTTGCCTAGAGGAGTATGCATATCGAATTTCATTCTTTTACATATCTAAATACCATATACATCACTTGGTCCCCTCTACCTCTTAACTCCGTATTTCCGACCCAGCGAGCCATTCAAAACCACCCTAAATGGTGAAGGTACTCATGCCCATAGTAAGCAACATTCCGAATTTCAACCTTCTACCATTAACAACCTTCTATCATGCTCCACTCTTCCGCTACTTAATGCAGGGTGCGTAAGGTATTTGAGGACACACTGGTGCACTATAATAACTTGTATGTCCTTTCCGTTTCCGGAAAGCAAAACGGCGGACCATCAAGTAACACAAATCATGAAGAGACATGCAGTAATCGTGGCAATAAGGGCAGAGCACAGCGATTTAGAGATATCACGATTTCTAAAGGTCGCAAGATCATTCGTCCACAAATTGCGGAAGGAGTTGGAGACCGAAGATGGCAATGTTGCACTAGTAGCAAAGCGTAAAAAGCATGCTTCACGCTATGACATCATCAGAACACCCGAATTTATTCAGCAAGTGCAGCAGGCCATCGATGACAATCCCAGAACATCCATGAGGTCACTTGCCAGATGTGTCGGAAGGAAAAATCAGAAATGTTGTCCATGAAAACATCAGATATCACTCGTATGTTATGCTAAGAGGTCAGTTTATGTTAGACAAAACACGGGAAAACCGCCTACTCAGATCGAAAAGGCTCTTAAACAAGCTGAAAAATCCGAGCGTTAAGCTGATTTGCTGTGGATTTGGCCTCCTAACTCCCCTGACCTGAATCCGTTGGACTACTACGTATAGAGCGTTGTGTAGAGAGAGATCAATGAACACCCCCATAACACCAAAGATGAATTGAAAGCTGCCATTGTTCAAGTAATGACTAATATGAACTATGACCATTTGATTCGCGCATGTCGATGGTTTCGATGTCGCATTGAAGAAGTTATAGAAGCTGAAGGCGGATCCATTGAATAGTCATATAACAAGAAGGTTTCTTGTATATGCTCATGATATGTTTCGATAATAAAGTTATTATCTCGACTTATATCTCTGTTTTCTTTCTTGACGTGAATCTGTCCTCAAATACCTTACGCACCCTTTAAGTACATTATCTTCAAAACTATGTACATGATTAAAAAGCATTAACTTAATTAATTTTCATTAACAACTTAATAAAAAAATAAGCTTGGGTTTTTTTAAATTCGGATTTTTTTAAATTCGGATTTTTTTAATTGTATCATATAAGGACTGCCCGAAAATACTAAGTTATACCTTTACGAGGGGGAGGGGGTCATAAAGTCATTACAATCACCATGAACGGACGATCGCTTTTGAAAACGTGTGGTGCGACATCGCTCTAGTGCTGAAGGATACAAAGCGGCGTTTGGTGCAGTACTCCTAAACGCCGCCAGGGCATCGAAAGCAACATGGTGCAGCTCTTCGGAAAATTGGAGGTGCAAGCCGTGATAAGGTAGGGGAACAACGCATTCGTCCATAGTGACAAACCGTTTAAAAAATCGTCGGGGTCATCCGAACACAGGTTCAAAAGCTCGTTAACCTTATCATTGCTTGCACCTTCAATTTTCCGACAGGCTGTGCCATGTTGCTTTCGACGCCCTGGCGGCGTTTATCGTTACATAATAAAGATTTGGAACCGAATCTTTTAAAAATTATCATCGGACTTTATCATTACAAAAAAAAACTTTAATTGAAAAATATTTGTTATAGGAACGTTAATTTCAAAATTTGAGAAGGAATAAAATTTCACAATTTCAAAATTGGATATATGTTATATAGATATATTATATTCATGTCTTACGAGAGGAGATGCGATGACTCGTCTCTTGAGTTTCTAAAAACATTTCTTTGTTTTGCTTAATTAATTTGGACGTATATTTGCGTGAAAATAAGAACGAGCATTTGAACAGTTAAAGAGAGTGCAAGCGTTAGAAATGTTCTATGTGAGTCAAAGTATGAAGTTTGTTTTTGCTAATTAAATGTATTAATAGTTGAGGTGTAGATTTTTCTGCTAAATATTTTAAAACATTTAACTGCTAAAATTTAATTTTTCATTCGGTTCCTCCACGGAGTAAACAACTTCTTTTCAAAGAAAACTATAGCTCATTACCATCATCCTGCATATTTGATCCTCGTTTCTCGTTAATTCCTTTTCATGAATTTAATAGCATGCTGAGAGTGAATAAATTTTAATTTAAGTAATTAAGACATTTACCACAAAATATGCCAAGTTCTTATTACATGTTTCCTAAAGTGGAAAATTTTCAGAGCTAATAAATTGCCATACACAGCCGAACCTCGTTAATATACACTCAATCACCAAAAGTCATGGCACACTTACTCTGTCCCGGATAACGGCGGCGACCAGTCCCCGGAACGCATCCACAGGCACTGCAAGCCATGCCGCCTCCACCGCACTCCATGGCGATGCTGCATTTAGAAGTTGTGTTGGTCACGATCTGAGAGAGCGTTCGATGGCGTCCCACAAATGTTCAATGGGATTGCAATCATGGGAACGTGGAGGCCAATTCATTGTCGTGAAGTCGCTAGCATGTTTCTCCAGTCACTGCCGTGTCATAAGGGTCGTGCGTGGAGGCGCATTATCTTGCTGGAAAATGCCATCGCCCAAGCGGTAAAAACAGTTCATGAAGGGGTGCACGTGGTCCCCAAGCAGATCGACGTAGGAAGTAGCACGCAGAGTGTATGTCAGATGCATCAATGGACCCATTGCATGCCTCGAGAAGACACCCCCAAACCAATATGGAGCCTACATCTGCCTGAGTGGTCCCCACCAGAAAAGCGGGGTCCATGGCTTCGTGTGGCCTGCGCCAGACACAAATCCGACCACCGGCCCGATACAGCTGAAACCGTGACTCGTTGGACCAGACAATCCTTCGCCAATGCTCAGCGGTCCAATGTCGATGTTGGTTGGGGCAGGCTAGGCGTTGCCGACGATGCGCAGCTGTCAAGAATGGCCTCGAAGGTTCCAAAGCCTGCAGCTGCCAAGGTTCGCCGAATTGTCGTCACCGACACAGTTGTGGGACGTCCCTGGTTGTACCGCATGGCGATTTGGCCCGCTGTCGCTCTTCGGTCAGCAGTTGGCAAGCCGGGTGATCCGGCGAACACCTCTGGCATCAATGAGGCGTGGGCGGCCCGTCCGCTGTCCGACATAGGCTGTAATCCCTCGTTGGGTGTACTCTCGATAGATCTTTGCAACAGTTGTGCGGTAAAATTGCAGTGTGTTGGCTACATTTGATATTGAGGCACTCATCCGTTTGGCATCAACAATCATCCCCGTTCAAATGCGGATAGCTCTCGGCGTGCTGCCATTTTTGGAGCTAGTTTTGCTTACAATGATTGTATGATATCAAGGAGTCCTGTGCACTTGCATTCTGAGAATGGAAGCAGCGGGACCTGTCTCATTACGGACAGGAAACCTGATTGGAGGGCATGTGTCATGACTTTTGGTGAATGAGTGTATAACTGCTTAATATACAGGATGGTTATAAAATACGAGGGCATATTGAAAAGTAATGCCTCCATGGATGCAACTTTTTTATTTTTTAACGGATTTTCAAAATTCTTTTTGTATCTGATACTTACATTTGTCCTCTATGTAATGCACTATTCACTTTTCGACATAGTCCCCCATTCCTTTCCACGCATTACACCAACGCGTGGACTAGTTGGGTGAACCCGTCAGAGAGGAATTCCGGGGTTGTCGAGGATTGAATGGCAGCTTTGGATCCTCTTCTGCAGCACGATAACGCCCGTCTGCACACGATCGCCACACGTCAGAGGGGGTTGCAGCGCCTACAGTTCAAAGATGAAAAAATGCAGTTCAAAAATGAAAGACTTTGCACCTTGCGACTTTCACCACTTCCCAAAGAGGAAAGAGCATCTTAAGGGGCATGAGTTGCGCTCTGACGACGAGGTGAAACCTGCCGTTCGGCCCTGGTGTCGACAACAACTCCGGAATTCCTCTCCGACGGGTTCCCCCGACTAGTCACGCGTTGACGCAATGCGTAGAAAGGTATGGGGACTATGTCGAAAAGTGAATAGTACTTACATAGAGGACAAATGTAAGTATCAGATACAAAAAGAATTTTGAAAATTGGTTAAAAAATAAAAAAGTTACAGTCATGGAGGCATTAATTTTCAATATGCCCTCGTAATTTCGCCTACTTAGAGTCCTCTAGAGCCCAATCTAATGAACCGATTGTGATGCAAACTGAAATGTAGGCTATTCAGACTATGGGGGAGAGAATACCGGAAGAAAAAAAACTAGTGCAAATTTTCTCCACCAGGTGAAAATGTGGCGCTGTGGAATGAAAAATGAAGATTTTAAAACTAGTTTTATTGTTTTAAACAAGCAGGCATGTGTTCCTTCTCAATATCGGCCTTATTAGCTGAAAGTTTATTCAAATTAAAAAGTCACATACTCAGAATGGAATGAATTGATCCATTCAGTACATTACGTTTAGTGAAAAGCTTTCACGAAAGATCATGGTTTTAAGCAAGAAAGAACGTGCACTGCTGTTAAAGGTGTTTTACCAGAATGTCGTCTAAAAGGACTCGAAAACGGCCCATGTCAGATACTGGGTTGCGAAAAATGATAAAGAAATTTGAATCGACTGGCGATTTGGCTGTCGCACCAGGAAGAGGACAGCGCAAGAAAGCAAGAATGAGTCCACCCCTTTTATTTTCGTAACCGAAGCAGACATGTCAATTTTGATGAATCTAATGAATATGAACTTGTGGATAACCTATCGCATGGTGCACTTTTCATCATCCCAAATATGCAAATTAGGACACATTCAAATCCTATCTTAAAATAGGTAACAGATACACGAAAAATTCCAATTGAACACTTGTTCAGCATGGAATTCCGAATGAAACAAAAAAAACAACTTCCAAAATCCGATGAACGGATCACCAAAAATCAAATCCAAAGCAGAAGATCATGTTGACCATTTCAGGAACAGTGTAGCTCGCCATCCTGGAATTGTTCTGTCTTCTGTATGCTGACACACGCCTTTTATTTGCTTTTCCTCATGAAATGAATGTTGTTATGGTAATTATTGGTAATTTCTTGATTTGCATGTTGAACATTCAAATATCTTTGTGAAGTGCTTAGGGAGGTAACTAATAAATTCAACATGTGATTGTTGGTGATCTGTTCATCGGATTTTGGAATTTTGTTTTTGTTTTTGTTCGGAATTCCATGCTAAACAAGTCTTCAATTGGAATTTTTCGTGTATTTGTTACGGTTTATGAGATAGGATTTGAATGTGTCCTAATTTGCATATTTGGGATGATGAAAAGTGCAGCATGGGATAGATTACCCACAACTTCATATTCACTGAATTCATCAAAACTGACATATCTGCTTCGTTTACGAAAATAAAAGGGGACAGGGGCTCATTTTTGTATCCACCCTATATAATTACTTAAGAATAAATGAAAGACTAGTGAAACTAACGATTGTAACATGCATTGTCATCGATAAGTTGCAAAGCTATAAGTAGTCAAGAAGTGGATAAAATATTGATTAAAAAATTTGCGCACAAACACACAAACAAGTGAAATTAAATAAAAGTGTGTAAAATAAAAGGGAACCATTTCATTGAATAATATACTGTGGAAAA
Organism: Rhysida immarginata; assembly: GCA_023313115.1. Classification (NCBI taxonomy): domain Eukaryota; kingdom Metazoa; phylum Arthropoda; class Chilopoda; order Scolopendromorpha; family Scolopendridae; genus Rhysida; species Rhysida immarginata. The sequence goes on along the minus strand of JAHWFO010001556.1, from coordinate 3,484,675 downwards.
AAATTGTCATTAGTCAGGCGGTTATCTAAGCACGTGTCATGCAATAATTTCATTAATTCTGATTGGTTCCATAAACATTGAAGCGCATATTATTGGATGACCGTCATATTCTGATTGGTTCTCAATGTTTATATACCGGGTATTTCAAAAATAACCGGTATATTTGAAAAATCAATAAAAACTAAACGGGCAGCGATAGAAATACACCGTTTGTAATTTCGAAAGCTTGTCTGCCTGAAAATTTACTGTTGTCCCAAGCATATTGCAACACACGGTGTATTTCTATCGCTGCCCGTTTAGTTTTTATTGATTTTTCAAATATACCGGTTATTTTTGAAACACCCGGTAAACTTGTGCACTATCGCAATATTCCAATTTACCACATTCATCTTCATATTTATTTTATTACAGAAGAGGGTCAGAAATTACGCATTCTGGATACTCTAAGTAAATCATCGACATTGAAGAAACCAGATTTGGCAAAGGAGCTTCCAAGTCTGATGCGAATTCTTGAAAACGAGAAGATCAGGCAACAAGCAGAATCAAGAAGAAACATGTTATCTTTTTATATGCAATGACAACGTCCTCCTATTAGAGAATGAAAATGGTTTTCGTGTGCTAGACAAAGATTCTATTATTTGGGTGGAACACAAAGGTGAAAATCATTATAGATGACATCTAATAAAGTGTGTATATATTTTTTGGCGGACTCTGTACTTATTTTTATACTGCGGAAAGTTACACTAACAGAATGATACCACTGCCGCCTGTTTAATATCTGAATTTTAGGGAGCTTGCCGTATACGCCAGCAGTTGTTAAGGAGCAGTTTGAGATTATGTAGAATGTGTTCATTTTATTCTCATTCACTTTACGATTGGCGGTGCAACTACATTGCACAGTAGAAGAATCCATCCTCGCCAAGCATGCAAAAAACAAGTGAGGAGCAAACTACCTTGGTATTGTTATTGACCAGTTTGTGCCAGGAAGACAAACATTTACTAATAGTATTATCAGGATTTATCTCGTCAGTTATTATTCAGTTCGTCACAAGAGACCGAACTTGTGGATTTCACAAAACTGGCAGCTGCATCATGATAAGCCCCGCCGGTGCATTCGTCGAAGTTGACCCACAGTTTCCAGATAAAGATAAAGAATAAGGAGCCTCATTCGCCAAGATCTTTACTCTCCGAGCATGTCTCTGTGGGAATTCAGGCTTTTCCCTAGAGTGTGCATGACGCTGAAATGTACCCACTTTGATATCGCAGAGACATCATGCAAAATGCAAGGCTGCATTAAACGCCATTCTGAAAAATTCCTTCCACAGTACATCTAAGAATGGAAGGACCATTGGGCTTTCTATGTGGAAGCAAAGGGGGGCCTACTTTGAAGAGATTAGGTATTGAAGCACATGATATAAATAACTTTTTTTTCCCGGAATTAAGGTCGAATACTTTATAGATAGTTCTCGTAAACAATGTTAATATTACGTCACAGAAGTGGTCTTGTTCCACTGAATTTAATAACGTGCAAGATGTGGAGCGATCAGGCTGTCAAACATATCCATTGAGCTGACTTGGCTCCTGTGTTTTGATATGTTCAGGCCATCGAAGAGGCACTTGAATGGCATATGATTCAAACCAAAAAGAAAGTTCAACTAACTGTCATGACGTAGCTTCAGACGCTTGACACTAACTTTTTTTAATGTTGACATATAGTCTGGAACAAATGTTTAGACAAGCATGGAGATAATCTGACAAACTTATCTGCACAAAGGCCGATTAGTATGTACAAATTGAATAAGTTTATGCACTGAGAAGTTTTTTCATCTGATTTATTGAACCACCATCTACGAGTGAATGGTAATTTAATAGAGCAAGTTACACTAAAGCATACAAATACTTGGGTGCTCTGGAAATGTATTTCTCGTTAGCATCGGGTTCAAAATATATTGACGTCATAGTTTTAACTTTATTAACTACATCTATTGACATTTAAAAATAACACATTAAAATAGATAAATAAATAAATGAAATTAAATCCTAAGTAAGTAATTTTGGCTATACTTAATTATGAAATCCATAACATATATACGATTCTTCTTATTTTTTAATTTTAAAAAAAAATAATAAAATTCAAATAAAAATTTTGAAATTGATTAACAAAACGTTTCAAAATATATCAATTCAAGTCACAAGTAGATAACATTAGTTTTTATATTTTATGATATTCGTTGAATGTGTATACGTACTAATAATTTTTCAGTTGAATAAATTAATAAAAAAGGAAAATTCATAACTTAGAAAAAGAAATCAAATTTAATAAAATCAAAAACAAATGACATTATTTTTTTCTCTTTTACGATATTGATTGTAAGTGTATAATTAATTTTTTAGTTTTAAGATTTCGACAAGCCAAGATTTTCACTGAAGAGCAAAGTTTAAATCTAACAGTTGTAGATGCGTTTTTGTGTTAGGTTATAATTGTCAAATTGACAATAGTGACTTTGTCCCATTGTAACAGGACACATTGTGTTAGTATCGCTCTCATGTTGACAGCGACTTTTTTTACTATTAGCAATATTATCAACTATCACAGTCCTGTCACAGATGATTTTTCTTTAAAATAAAAAATTGGTTTCTTGCGCTCCTTGCTACGTGCCATTGGTCTCTCCCTGCGATTGCGCTTGGCCGCATTTTTATATCACGTTGCTTTTGAGATATCCATCCATTTATCGAACTTTTTAGATGCCTTACAGGTTCCGGTAACCGTCGTATGCCGGACTATCGAATAAAATCAAAAGCAACTAACATTATTAAGTAACGGAAGAATGGAGCTACTTATTGTTTTCATAATGTCCGCCTGTCTGTCCGTCCGTCCGTCTCCTTCATAATTTCCGCATTTTTTGAGGTAGAAGGTTGAAATTCGTAATGTACCTTACTAAGGGGATGTGCACCTTCACTATTTAGTTTAGTTTTGATTGGCCCACTGGGGTGGAGTTTCGGGGGCGGTAATTAGAGGGGACCAATAGGTCTACGCGTATTTATGCATATAAATAAGTGAAATTCGGTATACAAATTCCTCTAAGCAAGATCAACATTACTATGAAGTTTGGGCCAAATGGTCCCAATGGGGTCGGAATTGTAGGGGGTGGCAGTTACTTGGTCTTTAGAACTATGGCAATATATGACATGTCATATATCATTCGATCGGAAATGATGAGAAACGAAAGATAGAGCTCTTTCGCACTTTCTAACTACTGCGTTCGAGAAAATCAATTTTTCGATTTAAAAAATTGGGAGGGGATTAAAAAGTGAGAAAAAAGGGTAAAAATAGATGATCTCAGGGTTTCCGCTACTTTCCTATACCTTCCTCGGGAGGATTAACTTCTTGTTTATTGGATGCTCGGATCGGTGCAGCAAGCTGTGTCTGAAGCGAACTGTGGTGATCCTAAATAATAAACTTGAGCTAAGAAAGAAAGCCAAGCCTGTCTGTTTTCAAATCTACCTATGTCCCCATTTTCAATTATCGTCATGAGTCCTGGATAATAACTGAAAGAGTGCCGAAATGAGATCCTGAGATGCGTGGCAGTTGTTCTCTACTAGATAGTGTTAAGCGTCACGATAAGGCAGTCTTTACGTATTGAGTCGCTACTTCTCCGCATTGAGAGGGTTCAGTTGCGTTGGTTTGACCACATGTACGGATGCCATAAACAGTCTTTCTAGGCAGTTGCTATTTTCCAAATCGATGTTCACATAAGAGACCCAGGGGTCAGCCTGGAAATCCGCGGCTAGACTACATCGAGCATCAGTTTTCGAGTCGCTTGTGTATTACCATTGAGGACATGCGCCTGATGGCGGAAAATCGCGAGTGCTGCCCCCCGCGACCTTTACATTTGAAAATTAAATAAGTAAATATTTTTCAGTCATTGTGACAGTCTCGCCTTCATATTGACAGCGACTTATTTACTTTTGGCAGACCTGTCATTTATCACAGTCCTATCGCAGAATTTTATAATTAAATTCGAATTTGCAAAATTCACCTGTTGTGGCACCGTCGTATGACGAGTTTTATAACTAGTGATAATATAAAAGGTATGTTTGGAATAAAAAGAAATTTACTGGACGTATTCTGTAAGAAATGCTTAAAGATGGTTTGGGCATATGAAACAAATGACATGAATAGCTGGCTCAACGATCGGAAAGGCAAAGAAAAACTTTGTGGCAGGATCAAAGTAGCGATCGTACGGATTTTAACGTTTGAATAAAAAGTGAACCTATATGAAGAAAAGACGATTGAGGATGTATGGTGTCGATTGATTGAGATGAGTTAAGTCTACGTTACTTTCTAAGTGCCGCCTACCGCCAAAGGAGGATTACTGTGACGCTATATTTAGTTATCATATGAAAAACTAAACTTCTTCCTTAATATTTAAAATACATTCACATGGAAAAATATTTCAAACCCCATTTCCTTTTCATGTCTGTTTTTTTTTTTTTTTGAATCGTATTAGCATTTTCTCTTTTCATAAACTCGTTCATTTTTACGTAGCATTTTAATCATTCAATTCCTTAAAAAAGGATGCCTAACTTTTTACTTTATTATTCTCATTTAGATTAGCATTTTGATGTAAGAAAAACTAACAGTGAGTTTTTTTGGGGTAATCCATATAAGAAGGAATGTACAGCCAACGACAAAACGTCTCCGGGGTGGCAGTGTTCCAAGAAGTCACGACACAAGGATGGAGCCAAAGTCGGACTTCCGCTTTAGTTGCTCTGAAAATTCACTTTGTTTTCGCCCAGCTGAACCCATTGTTCAATAAGAGAGAGGAAAAGCGAATGAAAAATTCATTTGGATTTACTCAAACAGCTTCTCTGTTAGATTTCATTTTAAAACTTTTACCTTCTAATTTTTCATTGTCATTACCTAGTAGCAATGGGGCTTTAAAATTGCAATCGAAAAGTAATCACTCATTAAATGTCTATGCTTAGGAAAGTTGCTATATAAAGATTCAAATTAAGCTTATTTCTTGAATTAAACCTGTTCAAGAAAACAAACTACCAGAGAATTGTTTATTTTTCTCAGGAGTTGATAATGAAGCGTTAAGTTCAAGAAACGTCTAACGTTCGCGCTTTTGTAGACAAGATGCCAGGAAATTCCGAGGAATAAATTATGGTTTTCTTTTATGCCCGTTTAACGACCCTTTCGTCTGCCAAGGTTATACACAAATACCAACCAAGAACCGGAATTAAAATTTTGTCCAACCTTAGAATTCTTGAACCTTAGAAAGCAACTACTACATGGCTGCTTTTTTCAAGTTTATTTCTATTTACAAGCATATTTTCAAGTTTCCAAAATTTACCCCTAACTTTAAGTTCAAAAATTCATTTAAACCTTGAAGTTTCCTAAGAGCTGTTTATAAAAAAATTAAACTGATTGAACAAATGTTGTTTAAAAATATAACTTCTTTTTATAGCAGCCTACTATATAAGGGTACAAAAATTCACGAGTATCCTTACTATATTGTCACTGCTTTCAACAATTTTCTATAACAGTACATCTTTTTACACCAAGTTTATGTTTATGAACTTAGCCATAGGCCGCATGATTAACGGCATTTCATGTTCTTCTTACTTCGAGATTTGAGAAATGAAATTCTACACAATTAATATAAAACACAGATGAATCACCGAGCATCTATAGAGTGAATACGTTCTTTCTTTATTTACAAACTGTCCATAATCAAGTGGCACTATCCTGTGTGTGTGAATAAACAAAACGATAAACAATCAATACGCTATCCTCAATACGCTATCAGCGTAAGGAGAAGAAGTTAATACTGGTATCAGATCCAAAAATAAAAATTTGGAGAAAACTCCTTATCGTTTTGTTTATTTTTGAGAGCAACTGAAATTCAACTCATTCTATCGGCGATATCTTTCTGAATTTTCACGATATTTGCTTGGGCTTTATGTAAGAGTAGCTCTATACATTTGGCTAATAAATTGTGCCAAATACATTTTGGTAACGCTTATGCATGCACAGTTAAACGTTATTTAGTGAAAATGCTCATATTTCATCAAATATTAATATTTTTATATTCTGATTCCAGGGTGTTGTCTCTACTGTAATTTGTCAAGCTTTCTGAAAATAGCATTGCATTGCATTGAAAACCCTGCATGTTATAAACAAAAAAGTTACGAAAAAATTTTCGATTTTTTTAAAGAGTCTTTTTATCTGAATGAATATACGCGCTATTCTCATACAAATGAATACAGATAAGTAAAAGAAGCCTCATAATCACATGCTACAGGTACAACGCATTTCAAGCATTATTTTTACAGGGTGATCCCAAAGATTTTTTTTTTGTTCATTTTGTTGCTTGTCCCCTATTTGCCTTCGGAACAAAACCTTCGCTGAAATGTATGAGGTGTAACATGCTCTTTACAAAATCCCTGAATAGTAGGGAAATTATTCATCCCTGAAGCTTCAAATTAATTCATCAAGTATTTTTCTAGATATTTGACAAAACGTCTAAAATCAAAAGTGTCCAATTACTTTTGGGTAGTTAGTGTATATCACATGGCATTTCAGAATAGTAGGGAAACTCTGTAAAGTAGTGAAATTTGTTTCTTTGAAATATTAGAACATTTATATAGAAATGTGCAATAAAGAACATTAATTTCTAAAAGTGTGATTAAGAACATTTATAAGAAAGTAAGTAAAAAACAAAACCACCTTCTCCTTATAGTTAGTTTATCCGTTCAGAATAGTACAAATAACAATGAAATCACGTCACGAAACTTGAGGAATATGAAAACTTAAAACCTACCTTGTATTTGAAATCGGATTTTGCCACGGAGAACCAAGCTTTGCACCATTTTTTTTTATAAATAATTTTGTGAGACAGTGATTTCAGCGATATTTCCATTAACTTCTAATTATGTGCTGATATGGTAAGCTTAGTATGTATACACAATTTCCATAATGAAACCGGTCTTGCTGTTCTTTATTTCTAAAAATGAATATTTATATTTTTAACTATGTTTAACTAAAATCATTTCAACATAATTTTCAGTTTTAATTCTGACGAATATTTCTTTCGAGTTTTGATAATCTCGTTTACACGCGCTTCACAGTCGTTAAAACCTTTTCCGTGTTCCACATAGTCCAATCTGAAAATTTTTCGATGGGGGTTTTCTAAATAGCACGTTTAATGTAATGAATTACGGCTGCCACTTGACTGTTTGTCAATTTCTTCCCTCTTAATTAGGCTGTTTTTCACTCCGTGATGTTCTATTGGCTCATGCATTTCCATGACGAAGTACCTTCATGTATTCATAATCGATTTTGGGAAAACATTCATATTGTTGAATTAATTCTATATTCATGAAATAATTTTAATATGCATTTCATTTTCATTTAGATTTTTACTTCTTAATTCTGCAAATATTTAAAATGGTCCGGAAATCTTTTCATTTGAATGGATTGTTTTTAATGGTATTCCATTTAGTGGAATTGCAAAACCGCATAGCAAGATAGTTTATATTTAAACAAGTCAGGCAACCGAAATGCCTAGGACCGAAATTATTTGACTGTTTCGAGAATTTCCTCTACACCCCGTATGTGGTTATTTTATGTGCCTATAAAATCCTTGAATATGCTTTGGCACGTAATTTTTTATAATTTATATATTTTGGATATAGGTTTTACCTATATTTTTTCCAGTTTAGTGGGAAAATTTTTTTGAGCTGGCAACACTGACTGTACGTAGCCACTCCGTTTATTATAATAGGGGGCTCTAAAAATTGAAGGTGGTAGTTTTAAATTTTTTTTTATTATTTTCTTAAGAATCGGAATTTTATTCCTCTCCGTGAGAGTTTCCAATGGTACCATAATGACACCAATACAACACGCACCATGGAACCAATTTCGACTTATTTCGGCCATCATCGAAGACCACAACTATCTTCAATTAATTCACAAGCCTTCTGCCTTATCTATCGAATGGGTAAGAAAGAAATACATCGACATTGCATACCCCATTTATACATGGAATTATATTTTGAAAAACGCGGTCTCCTCTGTTATTCGTGACCTTTTGGAAGCGTTCGAACGCTAGAGCACCAACAGATAGACAGACGACGCACACTGTGAAAACATAAGGTCCTAATGATCATTATAATGAAAACGAATGAAAGTATTTTGAAGATTTGTTTTAAATTTTTATAGTTATAGATTACAAATACAATTTTTTCCAGTGTACCTAATTATTAAATATATGTTAATTTCGCATGGAAAACTATCAAACTGACAACTAGACTTCTTCACAGGGATTAAAGGCGAAGCAAAATTGTTACTCGTTTTAAGCTGCAAGAAATATTTACGTTCATTGCTTTAATTAAAAATATGGGCTACTTATTGTATATCGAATATTGGAAAAAACCTTATGGCATAAAATAGTGTGAATAGAGGAAATTAGCGTGTCTTCACAATGTGAATCTATTTAACAAAGTTTTAGCAATTTCTAATTCTATGAAGTAGGTAATAGAATTTTGCTTCTTTAATGGTATAAATGCAAAATCTGGACCACATGAATTACCAATATGGAGTTACTAATTGTTGAGTAGCGAAAACAATTGTTTGATGGAATCATAAATCAAGAGTTCTTGGTGCTAATATGAAAAACTTTCTGAAAAATAGTGTATTGAAAAAAAAAACATTCAATACATTGGCCACATCTTCCCTTATCCAAGGTAGGACGACGTTTCATGTTTACAGTAATGATGATTAGCTTATGGACGGCAGTCTAACATATGAATCTAGAGCATGGAGTTCCCGAGGAAATGTCATGCCGATAGCAGTTGATTCTCCTGCTTGTTGGAGGTCCTTCCGAAATTAGGATCTTTCGAGAAGTAAATTTCGCGCAAACGGGCCAAGTTGTGGAAGAACAAAGACTGGTTGCTCCACCATAACCACGCGTCGCTCGTTGTGAAGGAATTTCTGACAAGAAAACAACATGGCAACGATCCTCTACCCTCCCTACTCTCCTGACATAGCTCCCTGCAACCTCTACCTTTTCCCTGAGATGAAAGGGCGACGTTTTGACTCCATTGAAGATATCCAAATTGAATCGTAACTTGTCTTGAACACCCTACAGCTTTCGGACTTCCAGGAGTGCCTCAAAAAATAGGAAAATCACTGGGATCGTTCCATGCGTGCCGGAGGTGACTGCTTTGAAGGTGACAGCGAAAATTAGTGTGTAAGATACGTTTTTGCATTTTACAAGAAAATTCTCAGAAATTTTGGGGAGAATCTCGTACTGTTGATTTGAGCTGGCTCAGCTTCCACTTTGTGGTACGTATGTTCAAACTGCTGAAACGACACCTTATCATTACATCTCTTTGGAATTCGCTGAGCTACTTGGAAGCGTCATGTATGTTTTGATGTCAAATACCGGCTTCTATGAACTATGTGGGATTTATATTAATGCTTTCAACGCATAATTTTTATAGAAGCATGGAACAGCGCACTTTCAGGGATGTCCGTCTTCAAGTGATCATTCAGTATATTTGAAGGAAAAAAAAAAGATAACGATTAAAGAAAAAGACTTGAGGAATTCTCTATGTTAAACGTTTATATATCATGCTATTTCCAAAGAGTGAGGAAACTCTGTTAAGTATTGAATATTTATTCTTTGAAATAAAACAATATTTGTAGGAAAGTAAGTACAAAATAAATTCGACCTTCTTCTTAAAGTTAGTTTATCCGTTTAGAAAGCTCAAATTAACAATAAAAATGACGTCATGAAACTTGAAGAATAAGAAAACTTAAAACTTACCTTGTATTTGAAATCGGATTTTGCCACGGGGAACAAACTTTACGCCATTTCTTTAAAAATAATTTTGTGAGACCGGGATTTCAGCAAATTTTCCAATTAATTTCTAATATGTGTTGCTATTGTAATCGTAATATGTATACATTATTCCCGTTAGCATAAATCGATTTAATTCAAAGTGATATAGATGTTGCTATTCTTTATTTCTAAAAATGAATATTTATTTTTAAACTATTTTTTAAATTAAAATCCATATCATCATACATTTCTGTTTAAATTTTGATGAAAATTTCTTTTGAGTCTTGATAATTTCGTTTACACGCGCTTCACAGTCGTTAAAACCTTTTCCGTGTTCCACATAGTTCAATGTGAACATTTTTCGAAGGGGATGTAAATAACACGTATACTGTAATGGATTACGTCTGCCACCTGCCTGTTTGTCGATTTCTTCCCTCTTAATTAAGCTGTTTTTCGCTCTGTGATGTTCTATTGGCTCTGCGTTTCCATGGACAAAGTACCTTTTATGTATTCATAATTTATTTTGGAAAATTATTCATTTCGCTGAACTTAATTCTGCCTTCGTGGATTAATTTTAATATGCACTTCGTCAGTTTCATTTTCACATTGTTAATTGTGTAAATATGTAAAAAGGTTTGGAAAGCTTTTAATTTGAATGTAATTTTTTTTTAATGTATTCCACTTTGTGGAACTGCAAAATCCCATAGCAAGATAGTTTATATTTAAATCATCATAATGAAACGAATAAAAGTTTTTTGAAGTTTTTTTTTATTTTTATAGTTACAGATTACAAATACAGTTTTTTCCAGTATAAATGTTAAAAATAAGTTAATTTCGCTTGAAGAATAATTAAACTCACAACTAGACTACTAAAAAAAACTTCATCATTTAGGCAAAGCTGTAACTCGTTATAAGTTGCAAGAAGTATTTACGCTCTTTGCTTTAATTGAAAAAATGGGCTACTTATTGTATACAGAATGTTATAAAAAACCTTTATGGCATAAAATAGCGTGAATGGAGGAAATTACCGAATGTTCACAATGTAAATCTAGTTAACGAGTTTTTAGTGAAAATAAACATGACTTCTAAGATGCCGGGATAAAAATGCAAATAAACGTAGCAAATCCATGCTGATTTTGTTGCCTTTTTTAAAGACGTGAATTAGATGATACAAAAAGTTTTTTCCAGGAGCATTTAACAACGAATAAGGAATCAAATGCAAATTAACAGCCATTATCCCAACCTAACCATTGCAAGTTGGAAAAAAGTTTAGAGTCTCACGTTTACTACCCGATAAAGGCACCCTTTTTCTCAATGACCGTTATTAATCGATTTGTCATTGATTCACTGAGTTTCACTAACACTCCTGGATCAAGGTTTTGCCATGCTGTAGTGATTCTATTCACCAATTCTTCTTTATTACTGTACTGACGGAAATTTCTGTATACAGAACGCACTAAGATTCCCCAAGTGTTCTCCACTGGGTTGAGATCTGGACTCCGGGTTGGCCAGTCTAGAGCAATCACAGAATTAGCGCCAAGCCAGTCCTTGGTTGAGGCCGAACTGTGAATCGCACCATTGTCCTGCTGGAAAATCCATTCACCCTCCGTTATGAGCGGACCGTATGGAAGCAGATTATCCGCCAGAATTTCTTGATATGCAATGGAATACATCCGGTGTGATAGGAATGCAATATGTGTAGCTCCGCCAGCAGAAAACCCTCCCCAAGTCATTACTGAGCCACCTCCAAACTGTCTCTTTGAAAAGAATTCCTTTTCATCTCGAATATCATGCCAATAGTACTTGAACCCATCTGATCCGTCCATGTCTTACTTTTTCTCGTCTGAGAACACAACATTCTTCCACTTGTCACTGTAAATAACGTATTTTTAATAAACGCCACGCACTTCACGATGAGCTGCTGTCAGAGCTGGTCTTCCTTCCATTTTTGAGTAATGCAGATTTGGAGAAGAATGCAACACAATTCGTACAGTTCTACTAGTGCACGGGAGATCTAGTTCGGCAACAATCTGCGATGAAGAGAGGTGCTGATGACGAACAAGGTTTCTTATTCTTGATATCTGGCGAGCGGAAAGTGCACTTGGCTTGCCAGATCTGGGTGCCATTCCATGTTTATCTGGATTTTGGAGAAATTTGTTATCAACTGACTTAGAACGTCCAATTTCTTTCGCAATTTCAGATCCAGACTTTCCGCATCCCTTATGAGCAACAATTTGCCCTCTTTCATACTCTGAAATATGTTGCCCTTTTGACATTTGTATATTGGTGTTATATTACACAAACAGTGTGGTATATGCTCTCATATGACGTTGCTGTATATTTTCATCACCTTAAATAATCCTTTCAACTAATAAAATATGCAAGAAAGTGGACGACTTTAAACTTTTTTCCACCTTGCAAGAGGGTAGGTTGGCATAATGGCTGTTAAGTTGCATTTGATTCCTTATTCGTTGTTAAATGCTCCTGGAAACAACGTTTTGTATTATCTAATTCACGTCTATAAAAAAGCAACAAAATCAGCATGGATTTGCTACGTTTATTTGCATTTTCATCCCGGCTCTATACTTTTTTCCAGCACCTTAATTCTATGAAATAGATAATAGAATTTTGCTTCTTTAATCTGGGCCACAGGAATTAGCACTATGGAGTTATTAATTGTTGAGCAATGAAAAAAGTTGTTTGATGGAATCGCAAATCCATTAGATTCCTCAGGCATGTATGTAAGAAAAATTGTACGTTAAAAATATTCAATACGATTGGCCACATTACTAGTGAAGAATGTGCTTATTATATCCTGCGTTTTCTTAACTTGTTACATTTATTTTCCTAAAAGATAAAGTTTGAATTTATAATAAGTACGAGCCCTAAGATCCAAAGATGGGCTATTAATAATGGATGAGAAAAAAGAAGTCGTTCGTTGCCAAAGTAAAAATCAGCTCAAAATGAAGAACATTAAAACGACCATCGTTAAGCGAAAATGGTCTCTCGAAGACTGAGCATTAGTTTTAATTAAAGTTCTTAATTTTCTTCGCTTTCTCTTTCGTTCGCTTTCTCTCTCTCCTTAAGTATTAGGAAAGAAAGCCATTTAAATCTTAAGTAGGGGATTTCTTAACACAGGAAATACATAGGAGTTTATTCTGATATCCACGATAATATGATAATTATTACTCTTACACTTTCAATGACTAGGGAAAGAAGTTAAAACATCTTAAATATCAAGGTATCATATTTTCACGTTCTAAATGGAATATTAAGTCGAAAAGATGGAGAATTATGTTTAAGATAAGAGGAAGTAAAATTATATTTTTATTTATAATATTTACAAGAAAATCAGTTTTTAACTCGCAATGTGTAAATAACTTTAAATATTAATGAAAGAGTTGAAAATCTACAAAACAACATTTTAGATTGCTTCAGTTAACGACACCTAGAGTGAATTTGACTGATGAATGGTTTTTATAACTGAAACGGGTATTGATTTTATTAAACTATTTTGTTGCATCATAGACCCTTTTATCTAATTCATTACAGCGAATTTCCATGAATTCATTAAACCATTATAAAGCAAATTGATTTTATAAATAACGTATCAAATTCATGTAAAATGCTAGGTTCCGTTTAGTAAATTTCCGTTTCTATTTTGATCGCTAAAGGATGGTAAACAACTACTCGCACGATGGTAAATCGTCACACGCTGCTTTTCATTTTCGGTGCGATTGGATACACTGAAGCGATAAAGCGTTTAATCAAGCCAGAGACAGAAATCATTTAATATTTAATGATATTTATATAATGAGCACATAAATAGGCATAATGCATTCATATTACAATTCAGAACGTAATCATTCGAAAGATACACCTGAAAAATATGCCGCAGGCAATGGACGTTGTTCAAATTTCTCCAATTTCTTTCCAGATGTTTGTCAAAGCTCAGACAAGTTCTTCTTTCATCAGGGAATTTGGCATCATTACGTCATTATCCAATTCATGAGGGTCCATGTGGTACGATGAAGTTACATCAAAACATGCTCTCGAACTGGTCTCTTGTGTCCAGATGTTGTTCACGAAGTCGATTCCTAAGTCTTATTCACGAAATTTTATTTGGTGGGTTTCCTCGGGCTATCCTTCGCCCTTGTTGCTACAGTCGAACAACGTTGGCATTATCGACCATATTTTTATGAAAGCGATTCAAATACTTATAATATCACTTTAGTGTCCGTCTCCGAGCAAACAACGAATTCATAACAACTAATAACAGTTCAGGTAATATAATCTGCAAACAAGAGGAACGACAGCAAACCGATTCATTTTTATCTTTTGAAGTAAAATCCAAATGCACCGAAGAATCCCTTGGAATTTTGCTTTTTTTCCCATATGCTTTCTAAATATCTGTCTGGTCGCTCGAATTATAGCTGCTCCCACGAGTTAACAACAATTGATATTCAAGAAGACTTCCATCATAATCATTTGATTTGGGTATAACTATCACGGCTTATAAAAATTCCAGGAAAACTACAATTCCATTAATCAATTGAGATAATTGCGCAATTTAAGTGAATAAATAGAAATTAATTTTTAAATTCAAGCTGATATTCAATTTTTAAATATTCTTAATATCTTCTCCTTGTGTTGCTCTTATGAGGACTTCAATACGCTGCGTTCTTTGTATGAACATTGCGCCTGTCGACGGAGAAGCGCATTTCTTGCTGCAGTTTATCAGTGTAAAACAAGACAAAAACAGGGTGGACGCAGTTGAACCATATACTTTAAAATTTTTTCTTTCTATAGGAAATGACTTTAGTAGGAATCAACTCCAAACGACGTAATGGTGACAAATGCTAATCGGTGACATTTTTAAATGGTTTTTCTCTGCAGGGTTCCTGAAAAAAGGAGCAAGAGGTCGAAAGCAAAAGAGGACCTCTTTCTCTCTCCCGCCCTTCCTTGTCACTTTTTCTCAGGCGGAATGAATGAGGGAGGAAGAGAGCGTTGAACCCGCTGAGCACAACTCCTCTCGTCACCATTTAGGAAATCTCTTAATCTCATCCTTTTTTAAAGCTCGGAAAAATAAGATTTTAAATTAGCAAAAGTCATAAGGTTTGGTGATAATTACACACAAAAACATTATTAAGAAAATGCTAAATAAACTACATGAATATTTAAGTAGAGACGGCTAAGAATTTTTTTTATTGTAATAGATTATAAAATCACATATTCAAAGCTTTAAATGGCTTAATAATCATAAAGAATGAAGATCGTAGACATAAAATAATAATAAATAAATTAGTTAATTAAAATTTGTTGGATTGAAATCCCTTAATGCCTTAATTTGAGCAGTGAAAATCATGGATGGCATTTAAAGCTGAACCTTCTGTAAACATGAACATTGTACGTAACGTCAAGATTCATATGTTAACTTTTAAAAGAATACGAGTTGTTCCTAGCGCAAGAATTACAAATAAGAAGCCGTTATACAGCTATTACGATTGTCATTACATTCATAACATAATGGAAGCCAAACATTCCTAAGGTGTGCTGTTCTGAGAGTTCCAATAAAAGCAAAGATTATGGAAGCTGTTTATCGTCATCATGAGTTTCTACTTAAGCATGTCCTAAATGCATCTCTTCCATCTTTCTCTATTCTGTGCTCTTCTTTTCCTCTATTCGTAGCGTCTTCCTTTCTCAAAATTTCAGTCCTCTTTAGTCTCCTCCTTCCTCTCTTTATCTTTTCTTATACGGTTTTCTTCAACAAAAGCCCCCAATTTAATGCATGCCCTATCCAATTTTTTTTCTTCCCCCAATAATATTCAACAACCTCCTCTCTTCTCCCAATCTGCTCAGGACTTCATTCTCACGCTAACTAAATCTTTAACATCTTCCTCCAAATTCATATCTCCAATGCCTAAATTCTTTCCTTATTTCTGTTTAGTAGTGTCTATGTTTCACAACCATACTTCATGACATTTAATACATAACACTTTTTCCCTTACGTAAGTTTAAATCTATCCTACTAATCAGCATCTTGCTTTTCCGTGCGAATGCTTCTTTTGCAGAACATATTCACCCGCTCGCGTCACCTTTATCACCTTGTCCTATATCAAACCATTCAGTTCTTTTTTCACTTATTCTTATGGCTATTTCTTGTCCGATATACACTTTGCTGCTATTCATCTGTCTCTCCAATCTACTCCTATGCTTCTCAAAAATTTCATCAGATTCTTCCATTTCACACAAGCGAAGGATCTACAAGAAACAAACTCAGACATTTCTGGTTTTTCCAAGTATCTTTCTCCAATATTCTTACTAACCCCATTGCGTCTCTTGTTTTCATTTCCTTTCTTAAACCAAATTGGTCTTCAACAACATTCTCTTCCATCTTCCGAATCGGTCTTCTACTTAACAACTTCAGGAAAATTTTTGCCATATGTGTAATCTTGCTGAGAGTTCTCTGTTCCTCACACTTTTTGGTCCATTTCCGTTTTGTCATTGGTATCATCTCCGTTCTCAGAAAGTCCTTTGGCTACTCTCCATTTTAATGGGGAGCGCGGAATAAGGCAGAAGAGGCTTGGTTGGAGAACCGTAAAGGTCGGTCGGTGACGGAGCTCGGAGAACCCTCAAAAGAAATGCTATATGACGAGAGACTGTTGGGTGATACAGCAAATGCTTCCCGTGAAACTAACGGCGAAAGCGGAGCGGGTGAGCCGAACGGTAATGAAAGTTTCGTCAATTCTAATGAAGTGGTTTTTGCGCGTTTTAGTGAAGGAGGGAACGAAACGAGTCAACGAGGCCCGGATAAAGAATTCCGACGGGAGGAAAACGGCTTAACACAGCCCTGTCCTACTCAGCGGGAACGTCGAGCCCTAAACAGTGCGACTGACCATGGTAATATCATTACTCATTTAAATAGACTTAGTTTATTTAGTGGTATTGATTGATTGATTGATTTATTGCTACCAAAGATAAGGATAAAGGTAACTCGGTGCCACAAAGGAATCCCCACCAAGGCACCGAGAACAAAGACAAAAAGACAAATTAAAAAAAAAAACATTAAGTATATATTAATGAAGTTATTGATAAAATTATATAATTATATAAAAGACAATATTATAAAAAACAATCCAAATTACTCTTAGCATTACGCAGTTGATTAAAACAAGATGAAATTTTGAATAATAAATTAAAATTAAAGCAAGGAATATAAAACAATTCTCGATTTCTAAACCGTGTATTACAATTAAAGTTTAAGTAAGCCAAACAAAAAGGACTATCAATCTTTCCATTAATATATTAACAATAAATTTTAAAATCTCCGCATGAAAGATGTCAACACAATCACAAATGTTCAAATCTTGCATGAACTGAGAAAAGGAGTAAATACAAATTCTAATATAGCGGTAAAAATAAAGTTTTGCGAATAGATTATACACTCTATGAAGTCTATTCTTGACATGGTTTGATGCAAACCCCCAAATTATTATTCCATACCGAATGACCGGTATAATAAGGGTAATAAATAATTTAATAAAAAAATTGCCACACTTAAAGCGTGAGGTCAGGTTACGAATCACGCCTAATTTAAATAGTGCGTTCTTGCACAATCTGTCCACATGGTCACCAAAGATTAACTTACGTTCAAGGAATACCCCCAAATCTCGAATAATTTCAACCCTTTCAATCAAAATCTCATTTACAGTATAAGAAAATAAAATAGGTTTAATTTTCTTAGTAAAGGTAATAACCTTAGTCTTACCATTATTAATAATCAGCCCATTATCTAGGTACCACTTAGAAAAAGTATCAACCTTGACCTGTAAAATATCATAATCAGACCGAGTGATAACCTGCTGGAGTAGCTTTAAATCATCTGCAAACATGGAGGCTCCTGGCCCCAGCATCGCCAGGACATCATTAACATAGATGTCGAACAGTATTGGGCCCAGGCAGCTACCCTGAGGAACCCCTCTTAAAATGCGAAAACAAGAACGAGAAATAAAATTTCCCATGTTAATGCATGCTGAGCGATCAGATAAATAAGAGGAAAACCAAGCAAGCAAGGAACCCCCAATCCCATACCATCTAAACTTAGAGATCAATCTGGCATGGGGCACCATATCGAAAACCTTTGAATTAATCAAAATAAATGGTATCAAGTTGCTCGTGCTTGTCAAAGCATTCTGTAATTTTAGTGAAGCCTTCGTACGAACCCATGCTGCTCAACATCAATCATTTGTTGAAAATAGAAATAAATACGGTCAAAAACAAGACGCTCTAAAATCTTGGAAAAGTGAGTTAATAAAGACACTGGTCTATAATTAGAACAAGCTAATGGATCCCCAGATTTGAAAATAGGACAGATCAATGAGGTTTTCCAACTGACGGGAAAAATACCTTTATCAAGACTTTTATTGAAAATACAGCAAAGAGGGGCAGCAATAATTTCAGAACAACCCTTTATGAGAAAAAGAGGCAAAGTATCACTGCCATACGAGCGCGTCAATTTCATACCTTTGATCGTACGCCTGACTTCGTCGACCTGAAAAACAATTTTATTAAGGTTAAATGGATAACCGTAAGACATGATGTTAAAGTCGTTAGACTCAAGCGTAACAGTTGATTGAACAGATGAAAACTGATTGCAAAATTCCTTAGCAATATCCTCAGGATCAGAGAGACAAAGATCACCGCTACGCAAGACAAAATTACTTGAGTTCTTAACATTCTGTCGACGAAGGTAGTCCCAGAATCCATTTACGTTACGTCTAAACTCCATTTCAAGTTGACTCAGATAGACAGCATAATCTTCTTGAACTTTAATTTTTGAGTCAGTTCTTAGTTCTGAAAATTTACGATGATATTTCTCTTTGCGTGATTTCTTCCATAACGTGTGATTTCTCTTCCTAATAAGTTGAATGGTGGCCGTACTAAACCACTTGGGGTAAGTTGCCGCCCAATAGAGATCCTAAATTTTGGAATGAAAGTCTACCTAGCTTCAAGGAAATGCTCAGTTATCACTTTAACATCATTGTCAATATCGGATTCTGCAGAGATCGATGACCAGTCAGCCTTACGTAAAAAATTGTAGAGCCCCATATAGTCAGCATTCTGATAGGCCCAACCTTCCAGATATGATCTTTTTGATTTACCTGCTGGATTCACTTCAAAAGAGAGAGGTGGGTGATAAGGATCGACCCGAAGAGCTAACGCATCACTAACCTGGACGTCAAAAATTTGTACATTGGCGAAGATAAGATCCAGCATATAATTTTTACAATTGCCATGCACATTAAACTAAGCCAAGCCCAGAAATGCGTTAAAATCCATAATAGCATCCCAACACTGCTTAACTTGACAGGATGATCCAATGTATCTCTTTGTCGACCAATCAATTTGAGGCATGTTAAAGTCACCTAAAAGGATAATTTTACACTGTTCTTTTATAAGCATCTCTGCTAACGTCTGAAAATAGATAACAAATTTATTGGTGTCAACAGGTGGTGATGCATAAAAACAGCCGATGAGCAGTGAAGATCCCCTCATAGATGGTATCTACATCCAAACGCAATCCTGATACAGTTCACGATCCGTACGATGAATAGGACTGAAGGTGCTTTTACAGGCAATAAGCGTTCCTCCACCCCAGCCTTCAGTTCGAAGTGTAAATCTATCATTACGGAAGACCTGGAATGTATCCGGAAAAATAGATGAAGATTTAATATCTGTAGAGAGCCAAGATGCAGTGAAAACAATAAGATCAAAATCACAACTGATAGTTTCCAAGTATAAGTTATGATATTTAGTTCGGAGACCTAGAACATTCTAGTAATAAACACTAAGTCTGGGTGTACCATCGCCGTTAGGAATTAAATTACGAATAAAATCACTATCCATTATGTACACAATTATTCCTATTGTCCTCCTCCACGTTTACTGAAGACTTCTCTTTACTATGATTCATTTTTCCGATATGGAAGAATGGCGCACCAGGATACCAGCTGACCAGTTGTCAGGATTAAAGACAATCTTCTCGGTGGCAGGATTCCATAATATTTCAACACAAAAAGCATTTGAGGATGATTGTCTTGTAGGTATCAATTTAGAGCAACCAATAGTTTCTACGCCAAGAGAATGCAAATAACCCTTCAATTCTTCACTTTCCACCGATTGGGCACATCTTCCAATGTAGATCTTTCTGTGCCAAGATTTGGCTGCTGGCATTGATGTTTTTGTTGCGTCAGCCGATCCATGTATTAGTGGATATTTGCTTTTAAAACTTAAATTATGTGTACGTTTTTTATCTTTTTTACCACTTGGGTCCAAGTAAGAGAATTGGAGCCATCACTAGATTCATTATCATCCACTAATTCCATCGTAGCAGAGGCAGTTGACTTTGGTGAATCATTTTTGAAATTGGAATTATCCATGTCTGAAATGACACTTGTCTTCTTCGTTATAACTGTTTGACACCATGTCAGTGGACGCATTTACAGACTTACCAACACCGGAGTGTATTGTAAAGTCACGAACAGCATCACTAACATCTTTAATTCTGGAAGATAATGAATTACATTCTTCCGAAGTAACTATATTATTTTGACTCAGCATAAGGTCACTTAATTTCAACTTATACTCTTCGACTGAATTCTGTATTACAATCAATTTAGTCTGCACATTTTGCATCCATGATAATATTTAATATTGAGCTTTAAAATTCGATTCGATCAATTCAGTTGAAACTTCAGATTTTTCCGTTAGTTTTTCAGTAGTAGTCTCAGACAAAATGGCTGTCGCCACAGATTGACACCGTTCCGAAACACAATTTTGGCATTTAAACACCTTTTTAAGGTCTTGTAATGATTTGTATTCACTAATAGACATATTTACACATTTAAGGTGGAATTTATCACCACATCCAGCACATTCAGCCGGTGCATTCTTGCTTCGTCTTATCTCACAGGAACAAACACTAAGATCCCATAACAATAAATAATTATTGGAAGTTATTAATCATGTGCGAACAGTACGTGGTGCCAATTAATGAATAATAGAACGAGCAGAACCACATTCTCGGAATTAGAGTTATTAAAGATTAATACAAGTGCGGAAGGAGTTTTCCCGTTCAGTTTGTCGGGATATTTACATGCGGGCGTAGGAGGTTTCTTGCACTGGGACTAATGGAGCCAAGCATGGACAGCACGAATTGCATAATTGGGGTGCCATTGTCTTTCCGGAAAGTAGCCGGTGAGCTATACGGCTTGTGATTTGCTCTTAGCCTAAGTTAAATAGTTATTGTCAAATTTGGAGTATATGATAAAGCGAGCCTATTGCATAATTGACGGCTGCTTTAATATTTTATTGTTATGGGATCTTGTAGAGTAATTTATTATTATCCCAAATTGAATATAGTCATACTTACTTCGTTAATTGAAAATTAAGTGTTTGAATATCTACAAAGATAATATAAGGAATCCTTTTACAAATTGCTTATTGAGAGTGTCATTAAAGATATCAGTCTATTGTTTTCCTTAATAACAATTTATTATATTTACGCAAGAAGACTTGTTAATAGGATAATGAAGATATATTGCTAATTGATTGTGTTGATCTTCATCTATTAATTTGGATACTATTTCTTTTATATTTTCGTTCTACATCTGCGGAGAGTGTCTGGACTGGGAAGGTGGTCAACGAACTCACGTCGGAACGACTGCTAAAGGTGACGGAACGGACCCAGCTACACGAGGACCTACGCTGACCAAGTCAGACGCGGCAGGAGCTGGAAGAAGGAATACAATCGGAAGACGTTATTGTATAGCTATTCACAAAGCTATTTTATTAAAATGTAACTTTGATGATATTCGTTAAGAATGCAGTTTATAATGAAAAAAAAAGAAGGAATTGCTTTACTTACCTTGTATAATTCAAGTTCTTACGCTGACAAGTGATCAGTCTCGTGGAAAGAATTATTTCAAGTGCCAACCTTATAACTTTACTTTATTTATGGCTTATTATTAATAAACATTTATTTCTTAACCATTACATCTGCTCTGTTTAATCTATATTCACGCTTCCACGTTACACACGGCATCAACTCTACGGGTTTTCCATCCATCTCAGCAGCCTTTCCATCTCTCTTTTCATGAAATATGAGCATATATTTCGTGAGTATGAAGGAAAGAGACAGATCGCCACCTTTTCCCTAGACGTTTGGAACTAAATTTTTTCCCATGTACCAAATTAGTTCCTCTACCAAATTTGGTGCCATTCCATTGTGAGATCAAGCTACCGATGACTTTGAATAATGTCAGTTTATACTCTATCCAACCAAAGAAAAACTGGGCGTGTCTAATTAAATTTCTGATTTCAATTGTTAGACATTGTTGCTAAGTAAAATTAACAATAGCTAACAATTGAAATTGGAAATTTAACTGGACACGTCCAGTTTTTCTTTCATTGGACAGAGTATAATTAGAAACACCCTGTATATTATGACACATGTATTTATTATATTAATAAATATGACATATATTGACACTCGTACTCTCTTTAACATAGAGCTACTTTTTCGTATGGCGCTCTGTATATCAATGGAAAAATTAAATAAACAAAAGCGAAATTTCTTGATGGCATCTAAGATAGAGTAAAATAAACTTGAGAAAAGGATGGGTATAGAAGAGGAAGATAGATTGTAGAAAAGGCAGGGTGTAGCCTAATAAGGGGTATGGAGCAGCTGGGAAACATTGCGATGAAATTCTTTTAAGAAAGCGTGTGATCGCTTCATTTCAACTGAACAGCTGCAAAGCCCGGGAAACGAAAGAAAGACTCCGAACAAAACTCAGCAACACTGATACCCTCTTTTCGTTTCCTCGTTTTTCATTGCTCCTCGCTTTTTATTATTTTTTTTCCTTCAAAGAATCTATAAAATTTCATTGAAAATCATTTCTATTGCAAAGAAAAGAAATTTCATAGAGGAGTGGAATTTGTGGCCGAGTTTATAAGAAAAAAATTTTGATGCTGTATAAACTTCAGTGGCGCTATTTCTTTTTTTGCTTTCCGCTAGAATCAATCTATCATCCCCAAATTCTTCTAATTTCCTTCGATCCAAGCATATTTTAAATTTGACTAAACAGCATTATGAATTTGAACCAAACTACATTAAACTAGCTTCCCCAATTCTGAAGAAACATCTATATAATGTAGTTGCTGCCAGCATTTTCTAATTTCCAGTTTGGCAAAGGCTGCTAAAAGAAATCTACGATCACTCCACTTCAGATCACAAAATTCAAAGATTCAGTTGTTCTTATAAAGCTGGAATTTTTCAGAACAGATTCCATGATCGAAAGCGACATTTTAACCTCTTTAACCATTTTTCTAAATTATTCATATTTCGTTAGACTAAAAGTTTATATAAAAACCTCCAAAGAACAAAAGAGCGCTTAATATTAAAATTTTTATCAGATTTCTTTCGAATCAGTAGTCTTTTTATTTCTGGAAGTACGAGCAGATTCTAATATTTAGGAAGTCCCTGTGTTCTGTTTTTTGTTTGCGATAACTTCAGTACTTTAGACATGCTTTTGTAAGTGAAGGAAAACTATTAACCTCACATGGAATATGCAAACATAAAGTGTAGCACTGACAATATGAGTTTAGTATGTGTTCTGCTGCGCTACCTTTTAAAATATTTTTGCCTCAAACTATAATTCTCAAGACATTAAAAGAAAGAATTCCAAGATATGAGAGAAATATTGCCTTATCTTAAAAATTTAATAATCATCGCTAACATGATTAATCTCCCGTATCAAATCGTAAGTGTACCAAAAAAAAGTTCTGGTTTTCTTCTCAAGTAATAAATATTCCTAACCAAATCGAGTAAGTAAAATCAAGTTTTCTGATATATAAAATGATAATTTCTTCGCAATGTATGCCATTCTCAGTTTTACAGTTTACATTTTCAGTTCTTTTTTATGAAGCTAAACAAATGCCTGTTTCACAATTCTAAGTCATTCCATAAATTCTCAAAGTCAAACATAATATTCATCTTGCATAATATATGGTGCATTACAGGTAAAAGATATGCTTCGAAGCGTCGAATTGAAATGCTGAATTAAATCTGCAAGGACATTGCAGTAGTAATGCTGTTTAAGTGGTAGTTTGACTGCCTTTCGTCCTTTTAGTTCATTGACAGCGCGTTTTCATGCATTCATTTTGTATTCGCAACATTTTTGCAGCTATTTCTGAATTCTTATTTAAAACGAATCGCCACCGAAACCGGTAAAGCATGTGAAATTTTGAAAGGGTGTCACTCATAAATAAGTTCAGAATTTAAAAGGTAATTATTTAGGCACTAGATTCTATAAAACTTTCTATTTAACCTTCTTTCAAACAGTTTTCAAATGTGCAATTCAGGATTGCAAGAAGCTTAAGTGCATATCCAAGTTTTTGCTTCACATAATTTGCCTCTTTAATATTATAAAAAACAAGCTGATATACCCGCTTAGCTCGGGGTCTTTCTGTTGATGACATTTTGCAATATTCGTAGAACATGAGGAGTCCGTCCGTCCGTCCTCTTCATAATTTCTGCATTTTTGAGGTAGAAGGTTGAAATTCCGAATGTAGCTTACTATGAGCATGTGCACCTTCACTATTTAGTTTGGTTGTGATTGGCTCACTGGTGTCGGAGTTTCGGGGGCGGAAATTAGAGGGGACCAAAAGGTATTCATATAAAGGAGTGAAATTCGGTATGCAGATTGCTCTAAGCAAGATCAACATTACTATGAAGTTTGGGCCAAATTGTGGTTCGGAATTGTGGGAGTGGCAGTTACTTGGTCTTTAGAACTATAGCAACTTATGGCATGTCATATATCATTCGATAGGAAATGATGAGAAACGAAAGAAGATGGAGGTCTTTTACACTTTCTAAATACTACGTTCGAGAAAATCAATTTTTCGATTTAAAAAATTGTGGAG
>JAHWFO010001556.1:3403307-3459739 GCA_023313115.1 Rhysida immarginata | reverse complement strand
AAAAAGTGAGATAAAAGGTTAAAAATAGATGATCTCAGGGGTTCCGCTACTTTTCTATATCTTCCTCGGGAGGATTAACTTCTTTTTTCTTTGTGTGTTTAATCTGTTATTACTTCAGATTTGTGTAAAATAAGAATTAACTTTTTGCTCATTTCTTAGAAACATTCAAAATATAAATCATTGTAACTTCAAATGCAATAGATACATCAAATCACCGACGCATTCCAAATGCAGGGTTATTCATAATTTTCTCCGGAGTTTTATCATGGATTGTGCAAAACAAACAATCATATCAAAAGATACACAATCTCTCCAATTTTCTGGTGGACCCTGCAGTAGGGTTGTTCCTGGCTGATATCAATATCGCTATATCAAAATCTACGATAATTTGTGCTTGATGTATCGATATTCAACATTAAAAAATCGATAATTATTCGGTATTTATCTTTTTAATTAGTTCAATAAAGAGGATGAAGACAAATTACGATCACGATATTTTAATATATTTTAATATTATCACAAAGAAAATAAATAAGAACGAAAAACAAGACATTTGTTCATACTATCATGAAAAAAAATAGAAATTGAAACTTATCATAAAACATAAAATAATTAAAGGGATGCAAATAACATGTTAAAACTTCTATTCATTTTTAAATATTTAATCATTTTCCCATAATTCATCATCAACAGATGACAAAAACAAAATAATGATCTCATTTCAAAAACAAAAGCTTTGAAATTTTTTTTACCTAGCAATCGGTTCCTTCGTTGCATCATATTTATTCCAGCTTTTGAAAAAAAATCTTTCAGAAGAAACAGATGTGCTAACAATTGTCAGGTTTTCCATAGCAACGTCATTTAATAAATGAAAAAAGTTTGACATACTGTGCTATTCTGCCAAACACGCATTGAGCTAAACATTGCTTAATTTCTATGGCGGTATCACTTTCTATCTCTATTTGAGCACTTGTCTTGGCCTGGGAGATAGTTCCAGGTGTCGAATGTTTTTTTCTGTTTAAACTTGGACTTGAGTAAGTCACATTCGAACATTTGGGTTTAGCTAGCTTGCATATGCACAGGATTGCAGAAATGTAATTGCTTAAAGCGTGGATCAAGTTTTTTGAGATTGCCAAAACATGGCATTGCTCTGCGTCCTTAAAATGCTCTTCCATTTTTTAAAATTAAACTTGTTCTTAATTTGCATCTTGTTTCAGTAGTGGTCACATTATCTGTAATACACTTAATCAAACAATTAATCAATGGGACGACTTTACTGCATGTGGCATATTTATCTCCTGAAATTTGACGTGTTACTTGTTCAAATGGTCTTAAAATTTCAACAACGTCTTTCAATGAGTTGATTTCGTTGGCATATAAAGTATACGAGGGGATATCAGAAAGTAATGCCATTTATTTTTTAACGGAGGAAATATAATCCTTATGTAAAAGTTAAACATAGCCAAAAAGAAGACTGAGTACATCCATAGACGTTGCATAACAAAAATTGTTTCTGCGCACGCGCACTTCAGCTGTTATAAGGTTTTTTTCGCAAAAGGTAAGAAACCCGCTGAAATTTATGGGGAAATGGCAGAAGTTTAGGTGGCGGCCGTTTGGACTATTCCAATGTGTGCAAACGGTGTAAAATATTTCGGGAAGGAAGAATTAGCTTTCCCGATAAACAACGTTCTGGGGGGCCTGCGTCAGCGGCAACACCAGCCATTATCGAGGACATTAACAACACAGTCGGAGAAAACCCTCGCATTTCTCTTGAAAGAAGTGAGTGAAATGCTTCATATACTCTATGAATATACTTGGAGAATTTGAAAACTGTAATAGAATGGGACTAATTACATTGCTTATTTGAATAAATCATTCAAGCATGTAAAACGTTGAGTTCCATCTGGTAGAGACATCTTGCTTTACTTTTTTTCCATCATTTAATTGATGTTTTTGTAGCATACCTGATGCTATGTTGCTCTCCTTGAAAAAAGTAACTATCGATTTCACTCTTTGTAGCAATGTGTTTAATCTAAAAAAGTTCAAAATACCTGCAACACAAGGTATGTGCTTAGCACGACCAAACAACTCCTTTCTTGCTTTTACAATAGTGGCTGTTGTTACAAACTGCTGCAACATTACAAATTTTGCAAAATCAACATTCCATTGTTTGCAGAATCCATTAATTGCTATATATGAGTCATCACTTGTGTGGTTAGTATTCAACTCTTTAACTCCTAAACACACATACTGTATGTCAATTTTGTTGTTTTATCCAGCAAATGAGCAGTTAAACACCGTTCACACAGGGCCGAAAAGGCGGCAAAGCGGCACCTGTTGCCGCCTGCACACAGCGCCCAAGGCCAGCTAGAAATAGGTCACATCCAGTGATGCGACCAGCAAATAAGTTGAAGAGATAGCTTTTTCCTGTAGCCGATTTCAGTGGAGTTAGCTTCATCCGATCACGACCGACTACGCACGTGATCAAAAGAGTGATGGCGGAGCAATATTATTGCCCTTTGACCTTTTACATCGTTAAATAGCTATGTTTGGTTTAATTTTATTTGGATGATTCAGTTTTTGAACAGAAAAGTGTTTACGAACTCTAACTTTGAACATGATCGATGTTTGGCGACAGGCAAATGTAAAATAGTTTTGATGATTTTTTATAAATATGGAAAAATATGCACACTGAGCAAATAAAAATATAACTAGAGTGTTAATTGTGTACTCTGTTTTATTATGTATGCTTGTTTTCTCAACGAAATACCAGTATAATTACAGTTGAACTTTTTTTATAACGGCTTTTCAATGCTTCGAATATACCGACTCTCTGTGGGTCTTGAGGTATGTTATAACTAAGTTTTACTGCAATAACTTGATATCGAAGCTACGCCGTCCTTATACAGGGTCGATTCACTGAATTATGACCGCCACGTAGGTTTATGTAAATACGGTTGTGCCCATTCACAGGGTGGGGGGGGGGCGGATAAAACTGCCTGTTGGAAAACATATAAAGGTGGTTTCAGAGAAACAGTTCGTACAGCAATTGTCGCCGCCATGGGTACGGGTACCGTGCAAAAGACGGCATATCGGAAAGTGCAGCTTTCGTGAAATGTTCGCGTAGTGCCGTAGTGAAGGTGTACAAAGAATGGAAGAATGGACAAGATGTGCATTTCAGGTATGCAAACTGCTGGGGACTACAGGACGTTAATGAACGTGGTGAACGGCGCTTGCGACGGCTGGTTAAGAGTAATCGACGCGCTACCATCGATACTTGACAGCCCAAATGAACGAAAAATGCACCAGAGCTGTGCACCGCACATTGTTGCGTCTTGGCGTCCGCAGCAGATGTCTGGTTCCAGCAGCCATATTGACAAGTGAGCATCGCAAGAAACGACGTGCGTTGGCATTGCAGTACGAGGTGCATTCAAGTTCTAAGGCCTCCGATTTTTTTTCTAATTAACTACTCACCCGAAATCGATGAAACTGGCGTTACTTCTCGACGTAATCGCCCTGCAGACGTACACATTTTTCACAACGCTGACGCCATGATTCCACGGCAGCGGCGAAGGCTTCTTTAGGAGTCTGTTTTGACCACTGGAAAATCGCTGAGGCAATAGCAGCACGGCTGGTGAATGTGCGGCCACGGAGAGTGTCTTTCATTGTTGGAAAAAGCCAAAAGTCACTAGGAGCCAGATCAGGTGAGTAGGGAGCATGAGGAATCACTTGAAAGTTGTTATCACGAAGAAACTGTTGCGTAACATTAGCTCGATGTGCGGGTGCGTTGTCTTGGTGAAACAGCACACGCGCAGCCCTTCCCGGATGTTTTTGTTGCAGTGCAGGAAGGAATTTGTTCTTCAAAACATTTTCGTAGGATGCACCTGTTACCGTGGTGCCCTTTGGAACGCAATGGGTAAGGATTACGCCCTCGCTGTCCCAGAACATGGACACCATCATTTTTTCAGCACTGGCAGTTACCCGAAATTTTTTTGGTGGCGGTGAATCTGTGTGCTTCCATTGAGCTGACTGGCGCTTTGTTTCTGGATTGAAAAATGGTATCCACGTCTCATCCATTGTCACAACCGACGAAAAGAAAGTCCCATTCATGCTGTCGTTGCTCATCAACATTGCTTGGCAACATGCCACACGGGCAGCCTTGTGGTCGTCCGTCAGCATTCGTGGCACCCACCTGGATGACACTTTTCGCATTTTCAGGTCGTCATGCAGGATTGTGTGCACAGAACCCACACAAATGCCAACTCTGGAGGCGATCTGTTCAACAGTCATTCGGCGATCCCCCAAAACAATTCTCTCCACTTTCTCGATCATGTCGTCAGACCGGCTTGTGCGAGCCCGAGGTTGTTTCGGTTTGTTGTCACACGATGTTCTGCCTTCATTAAACTGTCGCACCCAAGAACGCACTTTCGACACATCCATAACTCCATCACCACATGTCTCCTTCAACTGTCGATGAATTTCAATTGGTTTCACACCACGCAAATTCAGAAAACGAATGATTGCACGCTGTTCAAGTAAGGAAAACGTCGCCATTTTAAGTATCTAAAACAGTTCTCATTCTCGCCGCTGGCGGTAAAATTCCATCTGCCATACGGTGCTGCCATCTCTGGGATGTATTGACAATGAACGCGGCCTCATTTTAAAACAATGCGCATGTTTCTATCTCTTTCCAATCCGGAGAAAAAAAATCGGAGGCCTTAGAACTTGAATGCACCTCGTACATTGGACCCTAGACCAGTGGAAAAAGGTTGCATTTTCTGATGAATCGCGTTTTCTACTGCATCGCATTGATGGGCGCTGGCGTATCCGCCGAGAGATATCCAAAAACAAACTACCTGAAACCACTGTTGGGCGGCCACAAGCTGGAGGAGGCAGAGTAATGGTCTGGGGCATGTTTTCGTGGCAAGTTTTGGGTCCATTACTTCCTCTGAAAGGTACCGTCAATAGCTATGCATATGTATCCATCGCAGAGCATGAGGATGAGTTCCAGTTACTACATGGCCTCTAAACTTCCCAGATCTTAATCCTTGCGAGAATCTGTGGGAACCTCTGGATCGACAAGTCAGGCAGCGAGACCCTCCACTCCGGAATCTTCATGAGTTTCGTGATGCTGTGCTGTTCGCATGGACACAGATGCTTATAAACTTAAAAGGCTTTTCGTATTCATTGTTTCAGTCTAACTATCAATAGTTATTGTCAAGTACTTCTGAACTTCCAACTCACAAGGGAATATACCCTCGAAAACGTATGTCACAGATTTCCACCAAATTGAAATATGTTACTCATCTGAAGCTACTATAGATGCTTGCAAAATAAGAAAGTGCGAAATTTTGTTTCTTTCAAAATAAACCGCGAAAACGAAAAAATTTGAGCACACATAGCCATACAAGGACTCCATTGTTAAAGCGGGCTGTGTGTATTAATGCGCTTAACGGAACCTCTTTCTTCCACTACTCAGCTATTTACTTCACATGAAATCAATGGAAGTAGACAGCAGCAGACTACAATTGAACGGATTCTCAAATTTCTAAATAAACTTAGTTTTTAAAAATAGATTATTACAATTAGCTAATTGCCTTCCAGTAAAAAATGTCTGTAGTAATTAATAACCGTTTCTTTAATTTATTATTTCATTTTATTAATCAATTCGGTAATCAAACACGGGGCTGGGTTCATGTGCAACGTCGAGTGATACGTTGCGTTGGTGAGGGGGTATATATCGCGGTGCTTCATAAATAAAAATAGTATTCATGGATGCTTACCTCATCTTTTAAATTATTTCGAGACAAATAATTGTACAGCAAAATTAAGGTTTTATGCTTAATGACAATGCTCTAACTGCAATTCTTTGGTGACTGCTGCTAACGATTTTGCTTCCTCTCTTACCGCCATGTTTGTTGAATTCTGCACTTCCGTAGCGCTCTGCTGCCGCGCAACGCTATCGCTTCCACAGTGTGATTGCGCGCAAAAAAAAGTGCACTGATAAGGCTCAAACACATCTACACGGATTTCACGCGACAAGTTGTCGTGCGCGACTCAAACGACAACTTATCATCTATTACGAACTAGTCGGACGACTCATGCGAACGATACGCGTGACTTTGATCTCGTTCGACTTTCTACCGCACGAAACAAACGAACCACTAATCACATTGCTCGCTTCTGCTACGTCATCATTTACTTTCGAGTTTCGATAACAACAAATTAAAAAATGCCTTGTTCAGTCGAAGCGAGAGCTGAACATGAACTAAGAACTTTCAACAAAGAGTTAATTATAGAAGTGCAGAAATATTAATAATAACAATATTTTCTGCTGCTTTAAAAGCAATTCTCGCCTCTTCAAAGCATTGGAACTCATTATTTCAACAGAAAAGTAGATCGCTTCCTGTGTTATAAACACGTTCAGTCGGATGAATTCCGCGCAAGTGTGTCTAATCTTGTCGCACGCGTCGAGCACATTTTTTTGTCGGATAAAATTTGTGCGCGCAGTTTCCGTGCAGATGTGTTTGAGCTTATAGGCTATGTGGGGTTCCCTTGTTAGTACACATGAGATATCCTTTCGAACTTATCATCCAAGAGAGCAGCTACCTGTTATCTTCCCGGAACTTTATATTGTGGAATGGTGACTTTACAAAATATGTGTAAACTTTGTCTTTCACAATATTTAAAAACTTGAGAATCCATTCAATTGTCGTCTGCTGCTACTTTCAATACTTTCATGTGAAGTGGATTCGTGCTTATTGCTGAGTAGTGGAAGAAAGAAGTTCTGTCAAGAGCATTAATACACACACACCGCTTTAACTTTAACAATGGACTCTTTGTATGGCTTTGTGTGCGCTTTTTTTTTCGTTTTCGCTTTTATTTTGAAAGAAACAAAATTTCTCATTTTCTTATTTTGCAAGCATCAATAGTAGCTTCAGAGGAGTAACATATTTCAATTTGGTGGGAATCTGTGGGGTACATGTTCGTGTATTTCCCTTGTAAGTATAAATAAATGAGTGAAATACACTTATAAATGAATCTGTACAAATTTTATTAGGAGATTGTTTATTCTGTTGCAAAATTACTAGATGAATACTATTTATGAGAAAAGCATAAGTATTGATATCTTCCTGCCATTATTCTAAATCACTAGTCGTCTAATGCGTAATTTCAAAATACCGTAGCACAAATATAGTCTAATAATTGCATCTTCAGATAAAATAATTTTTAACCAAAATTATTGTTCTGTTTTGAATACTGTACGAATATATAGTAAAATGGTCTCCCTTTGATAAAATGAAGCATATTTGACACATTCTTTTTTAGTTTTATTCAAAGTTTTCGAGATATACAATGTATTCGCTCGATTAACCTGTTGAAATTGAAATGGAGCAGCCTGTATGAAAATCAATAAAGGTAACTGCGCAATGAATGTAGAAAATTACATTTCTATTCTGCGCTATGTGGATGCGATTCAATCGATCTAAGTATGCGATTTAAACACGAACTTTCAAAATGAAAGAAAAAATTAAAGATCTCGATCACATTTCTATGGCTTCTTTTTTGAAATTCTGATTAAAAAATAACATTAAGATTATCATCCTTAATAAAAATAATATGAAATTATTCATAGTAAGCGCTTTTGTATAACAACAGTAGTCAGGCCCAATTTCGCATCCAAAGAAATTAGAATTTTAGTTGGCCGTCAAAACTTGCTTCATACACATTTTGAAGGTGGATTTCTGAAGAAGGCATTTAAGATCGATTTTTCGGCTGCGTTTCGTGCCATCAATATGACGCCTTCAATTTGTCTTCAACGGTCGGTGAGCGAGTACGACGGCGAGAGGAGAGCGTCACCAGTGTCAATTAGCACGACTTGTTGTCAGATGGCTTCAACTTGGAAACAGATGCTCCGGAAATTACGAGTCGACCTCGGCAGGTTTATTACATATATCGAACGAAAAACCTCTCTTCGTAAATTCAAATTGTCTGAGGAATTTGGAGTTTATCAAATTTCTATTCCATTAAATCATCAGCCAATTATTAAGAAGTGGCGCATCTGTTTAACAGGTGCGATATAATAAAAGCGAAGATTCACAAACATAAACAATTAACTTAGCACAGTTATTATTGTGTTAAGTAATCTTAACATGCTACGTTACAACACTACTTTGCACACAGAGAGGGCGCGAAGTGGTAAGCAAAGTAAGTGTCGCATGGGGGCGCATTTTAGGATGGGGCGCCAACCAAGTTTAAAAGGAAGCATATTTTAGAGGTTCGCATAATGGTGCCGAAGAAGCTAGCACCGCCTCTGTTTCCACAATAATAAAAATGAACGAAGCAGTCTGTTTTTACATCGAAACAACAGTGAGTGCCGTTCTACACCCTTCCTATTCTCTTGACTTGGCCATTCGCGACTTTTCTTCCATGGATTGAAGATTAAACTGAAAGGGCGCAGATTTGCCACTGTAGAGGAGAACGTCTGTGCTGGAGAGCTTGAAAAAGAAGTATTTTTCACAAGGCGAAATGCAAGATTGCTGGATTAGGACTATTTTGAAGGGGATGGAGGCCTCTATAATTGTGTATCAGTTTCTCGGAAACCTTTTAATAATACCTCATAAGTAAAGTTCTTTGTTATCTCTGAACTACAGTGGGTATCATAACTTTAAGACCACTAAAGTTTTTGGATAAATTAAATGAAAAACTAGCTTTTGATATTCAAAGTATTTATTTTTTGAATCATATATGCATGTAACTAAATTTGCTGCCTTGTCCTTTGTATAAGCAGTAATGAAAATTCCATGAAAAATACAAAATGTGGATGACAAAACTATAAGACCAAACTCAGACACGTTGTAAAAGTAAACACAAATAATGCTTATTTGTTAATGATTCCTTCATTGTTTGATAGAACATCCAATTTATCTTCTGTGCATCCAGTTAGCGAGGTTTTACAGAATGCTTAAGGGTATATTTTGCCAACTTTTGACAATAGCTTCCTTCAGATCCCGGTTTGTTTGAATACTGGCGGCCATCCTTAGACATCACGCACCATCATCCCCCATATATTCTCTGTTAGATTAATATCGGGACTCAATGCAGGCCACTCAAGGACTTTAACGGTTTGTGAACGGGAGCATTATCTTGCTGTATATCTAGTTTCCAGTGCCGATGTTTGATCCGCATGACGGTATATATTGCTCAACATCTATTAATACCTAGTTATCATGGATAAATGCTTAATAAATTAAGATAATGATAGAGAGGGAACCAAACAGGCAGAGTGAATTAAAGATGAACTGTTTATTGCTAAGCTTCACCTCGTTCTCGAAATGATGGGCTTATAAGAAAAATGATGTTGCTTGTCTGACGACAGCAATTAAATAAATGTACATAAATTAAAGATCTTTTGCACAAATTGATACAAAATTAAATAAAGTCAAATTTGGGATAATTTTCAGCAAGTCGTAATTCGTCATACGGGAAAGTCCAGTTTAATGGGCGCCGATTTAAACTTTAACAATCCTGGTTGAACGGGCGGGAAATTCTGTCGCATCCGCCGGGTAAATCGTGATTGCATTGACGAGGTCGGGAAGAGTAGACTCCTGCCATAGACATGTAAGAAGAACAGGTTCGGGCGCTACTATAATGCATAAAAAGATAGCAAGATAATTACTTTTGTCATTAATGAAATGCTTAGCTTACTATCATAACTAGTGCTACTTCAACTAAGAAAGTTATCTTACTGGCTATCTTATCTAAAGGAAGCAAGGCTTGAGGAGCCCCATGGCCACGTGACTTAGGAGACCCCCCTTTACCTGCAACTCCCATAGATTCAATCGAAGTAGCCAATTCCTTTGGCGAAATCCTGTCCCTCGACGATGGCCGGTGTTGACGGTTCCGTGTTGCACGAATGATCCGTGTCGGATGCACAGTAGCTGCGCTGGGTTTTCTTCGCCCACGCGAAAAGCTTACAGTGCCGTCTCGAGCTAGGCGGGTAGCTGCGTTGGGCTTCCTTCGCCCACTCGAAAAGATTGCAGTGTCGTTTCGAGCTAAGCGGGGCTTCGGGCTTTCGTGACGAGCTATCAACTCCTTGGCATTCCCACGACGCTTTCTTGTAACGTGACGATGTGCTGGGAAAATCCTAATGGTGTTGCCGTCACTTCGCACGCCTGCATGGAAGTCCTCTCGTCCGTCTAACTTCACCTTAGCTGGAGTTCCTCCCGGGCCATTCAACTTAGTCGCCTCCGACTTTCCATTGCGGAGCTTGTCATTAGTGGATCCTCTCCAGTTCGATCCTAAATCGCTTCTCATATCTCTCTTCCTTCCTTTCTTCGGCGAGCCTTCGAGCTTCCCTCGCCGATCACTCTTTTTTCCTATTGGCCGTCTCATCTGATTTTCAGCCAATGAGCCGCCGGTCTGACTATTCTCAGCGGCGGGGGAGGGCGGTTGCGAAGAATCTAATCTATCTTTATTTCTCTTATCCTTCCGCTCCTCTGTCTTCTTCTGGCTTCTTCCCACCTTAAATTTATTTGACACTAGTAGAGTTCATTAATCCATCAATGAATACTGCAGAGTGTCTGGGTACATAGGGGATTAACACATACTTTTAAAACAAGACAGTTTTATTTAATTCTAATGTTAATCAATAATAAATGTTTTCTCATGTGGTTAAATCTGCAATCTTCATTGAGTAAACTTTCTCTTTCAACATACCCCAGAAAGAGAAGTCAAGGGGAGAAAGGTCTGGTAAACGAGGGGACCACTCCACATGACCTCTTCTTCCAATCCAATGAGGAAAAGTGTCATTCAGCCTATCTCTAACAGCTCTAGCAAATGGGCAGGGGACCCATCCTGCTGAAACCAGTCCGGAAGTCCTTCCCCTATGTATCCAGATTTTGTGGACACCTTGTAGTTCTGTTTTGCAATGCTCCCCACATAATAAGTGACCTCTCTCCTTGTGGACGCTTTGATAACCATTCAGGTTCAGTCCGAACGTCATGCTATTAATAACTTAGGCCATAAGGGCGGTCAAAGTTAAACTTTTTTCATCACGGAACACAACGATGTCTCACAATTTAGCTTCGACAAGATATTTGCGAGCCCACAGAATTCTGTCATCCTTATGCCAATTTGTCAGGAATAGTCTTGATTATTTTACTTAGCAGTCCTCTTCCATTATAGGACATTTACTTAGCACACGATGAACAGTTCTGGTTGAAACTTGCAAGTGTCTTTCACAATCTCTTGAGATGTTGCTTTTGTTTGTGCAGATTTACGATGTTTCTTCTGTCACGAGCAGAAAAATTTTGATTCTGGGTTTTTCTTTCCAAATTCGTATCGCTTCTGAAGAAATGACTGCATCACAGTCTTTAATCTGTTTAATGCTGCTGCAATCATCCGTTGAGTGAGTCCACTTTCATGATATGCAAGAATTTGTCCTTTCCCAAAATCAATAATCTTGCACTTTTAGGCATCTTGGATAATGAAGTTTTCAATCATATATGAGCCATCTAACTAGATTTTATGAGACTCAAGTGTAAATCTACGTAGCTCTCCCCTTAAGTAATCAAAAATAAGCCTGGTCTTAAAGTTATGTCAACCTAATTTTGTATTTCATGGAATTCTCATTTCTGCTTAAATAAATAATAATACATTATAAAAGAGTAGGAGTTGTAATATTGAATAATTAATTTAAACTAATAACTCCTTTTGATTAAAAATTAGAAAAATTGGTGACTTTCATTATCAATTGTTTTTAAGATTTATTTTATTTTTCTATTTTTTAATCAAAAGGAGTTATTATTTTAAATTAATTATTAAATAATAACAGTTAATTTATTTTTATATGTATTATGTTTACAGATATACCGTGTGTTTCAAAAACTCCCGAACTGCCCCTTCTGTATGTAGGGAAAGCCTAACCCATGACAGCAGGAGTAATTAGTTTACCACTAAAATAAACCATGTGCTGAAATAAATTACATAAAATCAGTTTTACATAGTGGCAAAATTTCTCATATGTGTTTATTTTATTTTGACATTCCTAAAGGAAACGGTACATGTAGGTTACACCATTTGCTGAAGGTGTTCACCGTTCACCTCTTGGCAATACGCTAGTCGGCGCTCAAACACACTGCAGGCATTGATTAGGATTGCCTGAGGAAGATTTGCCATCACCTGCCTAATTCTTTCCTTCAGTTCGTTAATGCCTGCAAGGCGTGTCTCGAAGACCCTGTGCTTAACATAGCCCCATAAGAAAAAGTCAAGCGGGGAAAGATCTGGGGATCGAGGCGGCCACTTAATGCTCCCCTTTCTGCCAATCCAGCGGTCAGGGAATACATCGTCCAGATACTGGCGTACAGAGACGGCGTAATGGGGAGGAGCCCTATCCTGTTGGAACCAGATGTCGTTTTCGCCTGCTGCCTCTTCTTCTAACAGTTGAAAGTATTTGGGGCAATCCAGTGTTCCGTCAATGAAAAAGGGGCCTATGAGATTAGTGCCCAGACGTTTACTTTCTGAGGACCCATCCAATGTGGATTGCAGTCGGACCAGTAACGGAAGTTCTGGTGATTTACCTCCCCAAGCAAAGTCAACGTGCATTCGTCGGTGAAGCAAATACGAGGGGATAGCGCAGCATCTGCATGGCATCTGTTCATCATTATCTCGCAAAATTGCACTCGACGATCCTCGTCACCGTCTGTCATTTCTTGATGAAATTGCATTTTGAACGGGTGGAACTTCAAACCATGCAAGATGCGCCACACCGAAGAGTGGCTGATTCGAAGGGCGTATGAAACGGCACGCGTCATTGTACGCCACAAGCCCCAATGTTGCTACAACGGCCGCCATTTGTTGCGGACCTGTCCCTGTACGTGGTCGATCTTGCCGTTGTCTTTCCGCAACACTTTCTGTCTCTCGAAATCGTTTCATCAGAGTCGAAAGAGTACTTGTTGAAGGCTTCGGCCGGTTAGGTTGTCGGGCATGGAATTCGTCGGCGGCATTGTGCAACGTCAAATCCCCTCTCACGCAAAGAAGAACCATCTCTGCTCGTTCTTGCATACTGTATTTCATTTGTTTGTTTTCACGCAATAAACGCTTTTTAAACTGTTACTGTACCGGTATAAGCTTAATACCGTATACCGTAGGTTTTATAAATAAAACTTCTAGTATTTTTTTACTTTAACCTTTAATTTCACTCTCATATTCACGTATTTGCATTTATGTAAAATAAATAGCGGGATTCGTAACGATTAATTGAAAAAAAGAGGTTGAGAGACAGTGGCTCTTGTCTACCAGCCCTTCAGCATACCTGCACAACAATACGTTATGCAGGGAAAGTCATCTCCTGCGTTCGGGAACTTTTGAAACACACGGTATATGATTTACAAAATAAATAATTTGAATAAGAAAAATGATGTCTCTTCAAACAATACCGGTGTTCATTGTATAGATACAGCTCTGATATGGATTAGAAATTATTCTCGTTCGAAGGAGCAAAATTCATTTGATGAAATAGATATATCCTACAAAAAATACTTATTCTCTTTTGTTTTTGTGAATTGGAGGTTCTCATTTTCTTTGTAGCATTGCACAATTTCTTTTGAATACATTGCAAAATTTATTTTTCTAATAAATTATCACAGGAATTGGTACGCAAAATTACAGATCAGGCTTTTGTTTCCAAAATCGACAGGAAATTTATACATTTAAGTACACCAACTTCACATGGTGTTAAATGAATCTAATTTTAATGTTACTTAGATTTCGTTAAGTTTTAAAACGCTATATAAAATTTAAATGCCAAATTGCAGGAGAACTTTCGCCTCTTGCTTGATCTTACGGGCGTTAGCGATGGGAAGTGCTAATGAGTCAATAATTGCTCTTCGCTTGCGTAACGTCATTTGAGCACATTTAGATGGATTTTTAAATTCGGAAAAGAACTTCAATTTTCTTCCAGGGTTTAATGAAATTTGAAATTAGGCAATAAATTACCATGGCAATCTCTAATATTGAATTTGAAGATAATCGGTCTAATGGGAGCTGTCATATTTTCCAAATTTTAAACAGGTAATTTAAAACGTAGTTTTGAGAAATTAACAAGAACACGTTATCATTAAATAGATATTTTATAAATTTTTTTATAATGACTTTTTCCTAGATAAACTACAGGGTGTACATCAACGATTAATATTATTTTTTGAATAATTTGTAGGAGTAGACAGCAACCATAAGTTCTAATACACTGCCTGACCAAAAGAAATCACCGTCGAATATTCAATATGCAAAAACTAAGGAGATTTGGCTAATACAGGCTTTCTAATGCAGTCATGTGCGAATCTACATTAGATTATCACTTCATTTGTTTCAAAGAAACAAGTTTCTGGACGCAGCACCCGCGGAAAAGATGCCACCGAGTTTCAAAGGGGACAAATTGTTGGCCTACTCCAAGCAGAGAAAACAAAGAGATTGCGGCAATTACTGGAACTGGAATAAGAAATATTCAACGCATTATTAAAACTTGAAAGGAGAACTCTGAACCATCAAACTCGAGGAGCAATTGTAGTTGGAAAAAAATTCTGAGTAATCGTGTCTGGATATCATTAGGTAAACCGAAGAGATTCTACATTAGAACTGACGGGGAAGTTAACAACGGAGTCAAAAGCATGACGTCAAGCACAATGCGACGGGAGTAAGCAGCTCCTCTGCCACAAGAAAACCGCTTGTCAGTGAGACCAGTAGAAAAAACACGATGACTGTTCTCCCGGGAGAACACAAATGAGTGTGGAGCAGTGGGAAAAAATACAGGGTGCGTAAGGTATTTGAGGACACACCTTCGTTTGGCTACTGCTGCACTATAGTAAATTGTATGTCCTTTCCGTTTCCGGAAAGCAAAATGGCGGACCATTAAGTAACACGAATCATGAAGAGACATGCAGTAATCGTGGCAATAAAGGCAGAGCACAGCGATTTAGAGATATCACGATTTCTAAAGGTCGCAAGATCATTCGTCCACAAAGTGCGGAAGGAGTTGGAGACCAAAAATGGCCATGTTGCACCAGTAGCAAAGCGTAAAAAGCATGCCTCACGCTCTGACATCATCAGAACACCTGAATTTATTCAGCAAGTGCAGCAGGCCATCGATGACAATCCCAGAACATCTATGAGGTCACTTGCCAAAGATCTCCATATGTCGGAAGGAACAATCAGAAATGTTGTCCATGAAAACATCAGATATCACTCGTATGTTATGCGAAGAGGTCGTTTATGTCATACAAAACTCGGGAAAGTCTCGGATGACACAGGAATGGATGGCCGATAACTTCCATGATCACGTAACCCTTAACCTTTGGCCTCCTAACTCCCTTGACCTGTATCCGTTGGACTACTGCGTATGGAGTGTTGTGGAGAGAGAGGTCAACGAACACCCCCATAACACCAAAGATGAATTGAAAGCTGC
This sequence comes from Rhysida immarginata, assembly GCA_023313115.1. NCBI lineage: Eukaryota > Metazoa > Arthropoda > Chilopoda > Scolopendromorpha > Scolopendridae > Rhysida > Rhysida immarginata. Next base: position 3,444,276 of record JAHWFO010001556.1, on the reverse strand, counting down.
CATTGTTCGAGTAATGGCCAATATGAACCATGACCATTTGATTCGCGCATGTCGACGGTTTCGATCTCGCATTGAAGCAGTTATAGAAGCTGAAGGCGGATTCATTGAATAGTCATATAACAAGAAGGTTTCTTGTGTATGCTCATGAAATGTTTCGATAATAAAGTTATTATCTCGACTTATATCTATGTTTTCTTTCTTAACGTGAATCTGTCCTCAAATAGCTTACGCACCCCGTAATATGGTCAGATGAATCCACGTTGATGGGCCATATTCCAGCGTGACGATACCATATTCCAAAGGGATGGGCGATCAGAGTAAGAAGAGGTCCGCACGAAGAGATCATAGCTTTGTGTAGTATGATGATCTGGAGTTGCTTCTGTTGGTCTGGTCTAGGTTCTGCAACGTTATGCAGCAATAAAATGACGTGAGCGTAATATCTGAATATACAGGATGGCTAGGATATTCATCTATGAACGAGTTCTTTCCTGATGGCGCTGGAATATACAAGGACGACAACGCCAGGATTCACCGAGCTCGAATTGTATACTCATTGGATCTGGCTCCCACAACGTCCTGATCTTAATCCTAACTTTTTTAAATTCTGTTTTCAGAAATATGACCTTAGTTCGGGTATAATAACTTTTCAGGCTGTTTTCGTGGACCCCTTCAAGTCTAATGCACGTGCTAAAACAGTGACCGTAAAGAATACAGAGTTATGGCATGTCATATAACAATCGACTCGTTAAAAATGAATATATTGTGCTTTCTATTTATCTTTTAAGCATTGTTGACATGGGCACGCGCACGTGACGATCGCTTTGTGGCAGCTAAAGCTCCTTCTTGGAATGTTGCAAGATTTTATTAAACGGAATAAAGTAAGGTAATTTATGAACAAATTAATAAGTTCTTTTAATAAACTAAGGAATCTTCTAATAAGATAATTCTGTATTTAATTATAATCTCATTTGCTATAAGCATATGATGGAAACGCTTGAAAACGAATGAAAATTCCTGTATGTTCATATTGCGTTGCGTTGCGTTACTGTAATTTCACTTTTAGGAAGAATTATTCATGTGAGGATTTTCAATTAATTTTCTTTTTTCTTGTCATTGATTTACGCCTAAACCTCAAATTCAGTTTCTTTAGCAGCACAGATAATTTTTTTTTCTAAACGCATTCAAAATTTTTGGAAGGCACACAAAATTATCCGTAAATGTATAAAGATTTCAACTTTTAAATTATTCATGAAATGCTGCATTCCAATAATACGGCTTATGTTAAACTCTTGAATGGATTCGGTTGTCTTTGCTGTTGAATCTTCTACAGAAAAGAAAAAAAAAAGAAAAGAGGTGGTATGGAGGAGGGAAACGAATAAAAAAAAAGAAAAAGATATCAGCAAGGCATTATTTTTTCTCTAGCGACCAGAAGAATTGTCCTTTTCTTCAGTTCCAGAAACTTCGCTACAAGCTTTTCTTGAAAATAGGTCAGAACGAAAAATAATGATTCTTTTCCGACACGAAGTAAAACATGTCACCAATGTTCCACAGCATCATTAATGTAACGAACAGGAATGAAAGACAAACAAAGCAGAGAGTTTCTTATCCTTACCCTTTCCTTTTTTTCTTTTTTTTTTCTTTAGAGAGTCTTTTATATATTTTTTCCAGGAACCTTCAAATAAAAGGGATTTCTTTCATTTCGTCAGTTTATTTTTTTTTTGCGCATTTTTTTTAAATATAATTTTTTTCCTTCTCCCTCTCTCCCTCTTTCATATTTATTTTCTTCCTGAATATTGAATGAGTAGAGAAAAAGAAAATATAAAAAAAAGAAAGGGAGCCCTATTTTTCTGTGGAGGTCTTTTGGTGGTCGAGATGCAAAGAGGTCGGAAGGTTCGAGGAGGAGCTTTTGCCCGGATCGAAAGACTATTTGGAACGAAAAGGGCAAAAGTTGAAAAACGATTGGGTGACACATTTCTTTTGTCCTTATCTGGTACTTAGTCGTTAGCATAGAATGTCACGCTCACTCCAGGAGCCGTGTCGTTTTTATCACTTTCGCTCCTCATCATAAGGACTATCAATCGTTTGTCTCTGAAAACAACGACCCAACGAAAAACCCCCTTGTTTTCATGATTGCACATATCCAAATGAGGTTCAATTTTTTTTTCTTTACTCTTCCTCTATTTCTTTCTGATTTTCTTTTTTTTACTTCTTCCGACGTCGTTCTTTTTAGCCCCATTCTCTTTATCTGTGCTTGCAGATTCGACAGTGATTTATGTCGGAGAAATCTGAGAGCATGTAGCCATCATGTAGGCAACGACCACACGTCGAAGTGACAACTCTTTTAGCCGATTGCCCCGTCTGCCATCGAGATGGTTTGGGATCCCTCCCGGGAGGGATGACAAGGCACGGCCCAACGTGATAGGCAAGCTAAGGAGCGAGATGATACCCCATCCGGGCGAACCCCTTCCTCACCTATAGAGTACTCGACTTGGATTCGTCCAACAAAAGAGAAAGTAAGGAAGAAAGCCGCTATGAAACTGTTTGCTGTTTTCATATGTCTTCAGGACTTTCTGTGTTTCACTAGGGGACGTGAAGTGAAATTTCGTGTTACTATTCTTTGGCTTTTCATTGATTCTAATTTATTTCTCATGTCAGAATAGAAAATCAGTAGCTCGCGAAAGCAATCTTGAGTGGCTTTTCACCTCCTTTGATTCACGGGGAAAAAAGACGGAAATTGGACGTTAATTTAAGCACACGGTCATTGAGCAACTTTAAAGAAGAATTTTTCCTGTCCTTTTCGTTCTCGAGTATATTTTTTGCCCTTCTTCGATATTCTGCTTTGAAAATCCTTAGTGCTCTAATCGCTTGACTATCATTTTCATCAGCATTAATCGAATTCCCTTCTTAACATTAAGAAAATTTGAAACAATGTCTGAAGCGTGGAAAACTTCGGGGAAACTTTGACGATGTGTGGGATCGCTTTCCCTGAGGATATTCTGTCGAAATTATACGCAATGCAAATTAACGCAAGACACTCGAAAGTCATCTGCGGTTAGTTTTTAATCAGGAAAGACGACGATGGGTTTGGAGGGAGGGGAACGAAAAGAGACAAAGAAGAGAGGAAAGGAAAAAAAAACTACTTGGAAAAATAGGGGTATATAAAGAAAGGCAATTTCGATACGGACTTCACTTGTCTTCATTACCGTGGTGAACTCATTCATTTAAGGGAATTAAACGGAGGATGAAAAAATTTAGCGCTAACGAAATCCTTGCTTTTTTAAGTGAAATTGCGTCTTCACCAGATGCGTTTCCAGAGCGATTCACAAATTTAGGAAAATAAATACTGAACGTTAATGAATCAATTAAAACACTTACTAATTAAGTATCCTTTATATTTACTTGTAAATTATGATTATCAATAAACTTAAAAATACTGACAAAGCACGCAGACAGAAAAACGTTCTTTTCTTCGCTCTTTTCGGCCTTCTGTCATTTATGGTCAAAACATTTTGAGAATACGAATATTAAAATTTTCAGACTCAGTGAACATTATCTAGATTTCTGAGGAGGAGGAGGAGAAGTAGATTCTTGATCTCGATGTTGTATAACCTGATTTGTAATAATTTAAAATTATCCATGAAAGTTTTTCTGAACAAAATTTGACCGTATCTTCTAAACATTATTTAATCTCTAGTTAATGGAGACTATTCATTTTGCCGAAGTGATTAGTAAAGGTCTTACAAGCACTCCGGCTATGCCTCCCTTTCGAGTTCTAGGAGATTCGATGTCTGTGCTTTGTACGATTTCATCATAACGAGCCGCAAAGCCTCGGAGAAATACAGAAAAGCCGCCTTCTTCGACACTGCCTTTAAAGACACTGTACTTTTCGGACGCTAAAGTATACTCGAGCAGCTGTAAAATCGATAATCGTGAATGAGAAGTAAACTCGATCTTGAAATTTCAAATCAGTAAAGATAAATGCATATTTCACGAAATACAAAAACTGCGTATTGATTTGTAAGGTGAGATAAATAAAACCATGTGATTTCACATAATTAAATTTTTATAAAACGATTCTGATTCTAATTTTAAATCCGAATTCCATCGGTAGAAATCCAGTGTTAAAAACATTAACTCAACCGATTATAATCTTGTACAGCCAGTCTCATTTGTAATCCTTTATCGCACTTACTAACTACTGAATCTAATGTAAGAGATTCATTAAGAATACTCTAAACAAAAATCTATGCATATTAATTGTCTTTAATTCTGCAATACGGCTTATTTTAAATGTTTTTAAAATTTCATAAATAAATAATCACTTGAATTCAAATTAAGTTTGTATATTTAGACAAGTATTCAAATCGCTGGGGTTTCTGAAGAGTTACTGCTTCAGATCAATAAAAGCGTGATTTAATAGAAATAATATTGTAATATAAATTTTATTATTATAATGTAAAAGTTTATTAAAAGTTTAAGAATATAATGAATATTCATTGTCAATCACTCACCTACATCAACCACGTCCCCTTCCCCAGGCATGACTGTAGGCAAACAGCACCACTGGGTAGAGAGACTCTAACACCCTATTACACACAGACTACTTTAGACCAACCACAGAATAAAGTTTATAAGGCGGATTCAATTAATTAGTTAAAATTTAGAAAGTTATACGAAAACAAACTAATGAATAGATTATAGTCTATGTCATGATAATTTATTATTTCGTTGAAAGATGAAAAGAAAATTCAAAATTCATTACTGGCCTCGGATGAATTATGATACCATTTAAACGACTTAAACGAATTACATTTAAACTGCCAACGATTTAGCCACGATGATATGAAATGTTAGCGTGTAATGATGTAGCGATTACATTACAGTAGTCTCCATTAACGAAATGTATATTGATTCGAAATGAAATAATCCTAAGCTAAGAGGATAACTAAACGTTAAATACTTGCATTTAAGAAGAGTAAGATTGAAAACGGTCCAAGAGGGTATTAGTGTGCCATAACTCTGATGTTAATAATTAAATGCAACGGTCGATCCACTTTTCCATAACTTCTTTGTGGAAAAATAGATCGGCCATTGCTTCTTCTTAATTGAAATAATCCTATTTTGAATACAAAATTTACTGGTTATGTAGAGTAAAGATAACTTTAAAATTAAAAAAAAAATCAAATAAAAAAATGAATATCCTCCTTACAGAATACCGCAAGTTGAAATTGATTCAGGCATTAAGAAAATTGTAAGGGTTGCATATTATTTTATAATTGGTTTTGTTTTATTTTAAATAAATGCGCATTGTAAGTTAGGAATATTCCTATAAACTAAATTCTTTAATAGCAGAGCGCAGAAACTAAATTAGAGAATGATGTTTCCTAATCGTTCTCAAAGGAGTCACGTCTATAGAATTTACTCATGAATTCAGTTACTTAGAATATATCTCCACATTTTCGATGGACTTTGAACATAGCTTAGACACACAACCCTGCATTATTAAAGATCTTTCCACTTATTTTTCATACCCGCTTATCCAACGCTTGTCTTCTTCCGCCATCAGACGCATGTCCTCAATGGTAATACCCAATTAAAAATCTGTACTCTAAATATTTGGCAATAAGCAATAAATCTGTATTTTTGACTTAATATGAGAATTACAGGGTCGGGAAACATTATTATGACCACCTCTCCTTGAACATGTTGGAACGTCCCATGGTATGCAGATGAAAAATCATTGCATATCATTAAAAGCTGACAACAGCAGACGTGTAGTAGCATCCGTTAACACAGCAATTGTCGCCGTCATGGGCAGAGCAAGTGACCTGTCGGACCTCCAAAAGGGGATGATCATTGGCTATCGGGCCAAGGGGGGCAGCATTTCAGAAACGGCCACCTTTGTGAATTGCTCTAGGGCTGCCGTTGTGAAGGTGTACCGCGACTGGACGAACCAGACCGTTTCGAGCAACCGAAGAGGTAACTGTGGGGCCCGACGGGCCATCGATCCTAGAGGCGAGCGTCGGTTACGAGGCCTGGCCAAGACCAATCGGCGTGCCACTGTTGAGCAACTGTCACAGCAAATGAACAGTGGGGCCACTAGGCGTATCAGCACCAAGACAGTGCAACGATTCCTCTTGAGGTTGGGGCTCCGGAGCAGGCGTATGGTAACAGCACCCTGCCGAAAACGCCTCCAATTCGCAATGGACTATCGCCATTGGATTGGACCTCGGCCGAGTGGCAAAGGGTTGCTTTCTTTGACGAGCCGCGGTTTCTGGTGAACAGAGTGTACGGACGATGGAGAATTCGCCGGGAAGCATCTGAGAACAGACATCCCGACACCATCGTTGGCAGACGATAGGCTGGTGGGGGAGGTGTGACTGTTTGGGGTATGTTTTCAAGGTATGGTCTGAGTCCACTGATACCGCTGGAGAGTACACTGAATGCTGTTCGTTACCTGACGATCGTCGCAGACTAGATACACCCCTTCATGTCGACAGTGTTTCCTCAGGGTGATGGCACCTTTCAACAGGACAGTGCTCCCTGCCATACTGCCAAAATTGTCCACGACTGGTTCGAGGAGCATGAGGATGAATTCAAGCTACTCCCATGGCCACCAAACTCCCCGGACCTAAACCCCATTGAACATTTGTGGGACCATCTCGATCGCCATGTCCGCAAGCTGGACCCTCCACCACGCACGGTGATGGAATTACGGGATGCACTGATCGCCGAATGGTCCCAGATACCTGCAACCACCTTCCGAGGACTTATTGACTCTCTGCCACGTCGACTAGCAGCTGTGCTTGCCGCCAAAGGTGGATATTCCGGATACTAGCAGGTGGTCATATTAATGTGTCCCGATCCTGTAATATGATAACGAATATTGAAGTGTGGATTCTATAAGAGTATGTGAAACATATTGCTTGAATATGAAACATATCAGACCTGTAGTTGTTTCCTTGATTTCTTAGAATCCACACTTCAAAAACGTTCCAAGTAGTAATGCTTCTCTAAATTCCGTAGCAAGAAGAGATTATAGAAAAGTAGCGGAAGCTCTGACTTGATCTGTCCTTTACTCCTTTTATCCGCAGTTTTTAATCACCATTTTTTATCAAAAAGTTGATTTTCTCAAACGCAGTATTCAAAAAATGGAAGAGAACTCTATTTTCCCCTTCATCCCTTGTTAATAGTAACCGATCGAGAACGTTATTATTCTATAGACCCACGTGACTGCTGTCCCACAACTTCGATCCTACTAGATAATTTGACCCAAATTTCATAGTAATGTAGATCTTGCTCAGAGGACTCTGCGGATACGCAATTTCAGTCTTTTGCGTATCTATATGCATGGAACCCCTTTAGCTCTCACCCCCGTATCTCCGACCACAGTAAGCCAATTGAAACCAAACTAAACAGCAAAGTAGGACATGTCCATAGTAAGCTACATTCCGAATTTTGAGCTTCTACGTCATAAAATTTAGAATTAAGAAGGGGAGATATGGACATTGTAAACCAATAATTAGCTCTAATCTTTCGCTACTTAATAATGCAAAGCGACGTTTTTGAACCAAATTCCTATAAAATATTTTCATTTTGTAGTAAGAAAGAAGCAGCCCGCAATTTTAGTTTGTTTTAAGGACTCCATATTTTTAAAATTAATTTCATAGTTTTCTAGTTATCATAAAATCTTTATTTGATTTGTTCCAAATAGTGTCGACAAAAATTCCACAACAATTGCAGTAATTTATGAAACCGTGTACGTTGCTTACCCTTTCGTCAGTTCACGCGTAGTTTTAGACAAATTTTTAATGTATTAACGAATGTTATCTTCCAAAATTCGTAAATGAATTATTTAGATAAATGTATTTCCAAAACACATAATTTAAAAAACATCTGAATAATCTGAATAAATGTTTAAAAGCTTGTTTGCGGTTTTATTAACTGGTTAAAAGACAACCGAGATATTACGCAATAAATTTAAGTTTAATGATAGGAAACCATTCATGAAAACCGAAAAGTTCTAAATGTAAATTTCTCTTTCTCCACACGATGATAATTGTGCGCGCTAAGTGCTCACGTTCTCGAATCCTTCCATATAGTCTGAGATTAGATATCGTCTTCCGTTAATTCGCGAAAACTTGCTATTTTGCACACGCGAAGGGTTCAATTAAAATGTACATATTCCTTGAAACGATGCTTTTGATGGGAAGCCGATCTCAATAGCGGGAACCAGGGAACGCGTTTTCACTCGACGCACAAAGAAAGGGAGGTTTCGAATGGAAAACTGTCTTCCCTCCGATTGCTATGATTTTCGAACAATTATTGGCTGATCCCCTTTGGCAATGATTCAATTTCTTTTTCTACGGGGAGAGGGTTGGCTCCTTCACAATGGCCTGGAAATAGGAGAACGGTTACTAACTGCCCAAATTCATGTCGTGCGGTGAAGGTTTTTTTCTTTCTCCTCTCCCTTCTTCCCCCATCCCCGAGGTGAAGCCTTGTGCTCGTTTAGTTGGTGCGCGATAAAGTAACAGGTAATGAGAGAGAGTGGAAACTCCTAAGGAAAAAAAAAAGATAAGGCTTATCAGGAGAAGCCTTAAAGTCGTGCAGAAACCGCCTCCCACCTCCTTCTCTTCCTCCCTCCATCCCATTTTTACTCCTCCTCTCCTTTGGTTGACACTAGACGAAAAACCACAGGCTGTGGGGGAGGAAATAATGGGCCATGACGACAAGATGAAGTTCACGATGGTAATGAGAAATAAGGAATTTTAAAGTAAACGAAGAAAGATTTCAATTCAAGAATTGACTGACGTCTCATGTTGGATTAAGAAACGAAAGGAAATTCATTTTTGGTTTAAAAAAGAAACGATATTTTTAATGACCTGCATTCTAGATGAAAATTTAGAAATAAGTTAATTTTTTTCCTTATACTTTCATTTTTAAAAATACGAAAAAGCATTGTTTGCACTGATGGTTTTCAACAAAATCTTCCTTTATTCCTTGCGGGTAACAATTGGAAATGCTGATGCAGCGGAACAGCCAACATCAAATCTTTTTTTTATACCTTGAACATATGCAAAGAAAAAGGAAAATGAGAAGAAAAAAGAAAGGAAGGAAAGACACAGCTCGTCATAGCTTAACGGTATTTGCTAGTAAACATTGTAAAGCAATCAATTTAAAATGATAAAAACAAATGGTATCTCGATTATAATCAATAATTATTGATATATTACTGCAGATGGAAATGAAAGGTTAAAAATTGCACAATAACAGTTCGTTTCGCTTATCCTGTTAAAGTAATAATCAATAGAGCAATAACACAAATGAGAAATGAAGGAAGTGGAAAAATAAGCTGTTGACTCATTACATGCATAAAAATGGTAACAAAAAAATATTATTACAGCATCTTTGATTTACAATTAGAGTCCCGTAATCATTTAAGTTTCAAGCATTAAAAGCATTATTTAAAAAAAAAAGTTTAAACATTACACCTAGAATAAATTTAAAAACTTTTCTTTAAAAATGAAAAATAAATAAATCTAGAAAAGAGAAATTGAGGGGGTTTCCAAAGAATAAATAAACCCAGGAATAAAATATTTTTATTCTTCTCCAATTGATTCCCTATTGACAAATGGTTCGAGGGCTGTTAATGGGTTTCAAATAACATTCCCCGGACGATTAATGTTCCGAAGAGATACACGACTGGCTGAAAATGAAAACAAGATGGATGGAATCCCGCAACAAGAAGAATGTGAGAAAGAACATGAGAGAAGACGATAAATTTATCAGTAAGTGATTGGCAGCCTAATAACCATTGGTTGTGCGCTGGCGTGACTAATGACTGGAGGGCAATCGACCTCCAACACCTCCTCTTTTCTCCGGTTGCTTAATCAGAGGGGGTGTTGCCCATAGAAGGAGCTGTTTTCGCTTTGATAAGCGCTTGTTCCGAGCCAATCATTGTTAAACAGTTCTCGCTCCCTCCATTGACCAACTCTTGACTGCGATGTCACTGAAGCTATCATGCACACTCCTCTTCTTTTCTTTTCTCTTCTCTTTCTCTTTCTCTCTCTCATTTTACCTATGTGGTGCTTTCTTTATTTTTTCCTTCCCTTTCCCACCTCCCCTTCTGTTGATCAATAATCCTTCTCTTCTCCTCCCCTACCCCATCCACACGAACCTATTCACGCACAATGAGCAGCTGACGGAGCAGCGCATGCGAATTCTTTCGTGCGAGGAAATTTACTTCACCTGCATTTGTCTGCCAGCCCCCCTCCAAGAATGAAAGGAAGGGAATTGGTGGAAAGGGGGAGGTAAAAAGCAATGACATCTTGGAATGAATTCTAAAGATCTAAAAAGTAAATTTAAACGCTAACACTTAAAGAGTTGAAAATAAGACCTATTGCTTAAAATAATTACATGAAAATTGCATCTAAGTTCGAAATACATGTAAATATCAATAAAAGCGTTATCATTGCTTAATTTCGTCTTGTTTTTGCAATAATTTATTTTAAAGAACTGTCTCAGGGGAATAATTTTTATTCGGCCATGATGATTTTATTGCGCTAAACACGGAAATGAAAAGAAAACAACACTGTAAAATATTGCCTCATATTGCATTAGCCAATCACACACACCTCATCCGAGAGCTAAGGCGTTATTGTCCGATGCAATGCAGGTGAGTCGTAACATTATAATGAAAACTGCGCTGGTTGAAGATGAAACGTCTGTAAATAAAATAAGCAAACACCAGCCCTTAAGTGGGTTTGTAAGTAAAATAAGCAAAACATATAAAGGCAATTATGCCCTGGAAATCTGAAAATTCTACCTTTTGTCCGCCGAATAAAGTTTATGGTGCTGAAATTAAGGTAATAATTTTCGGACGCCTGCAAATCCACAAAGTGATAAAGAGTGAACTTTTAAAAGATTTTTTTACTAAAAGTGGAGAATAAGCGCTAATGCTCCTTCATTTCCGTGGTTGAGAACTTCTCAACACAACAATGTTCCATACTTCATTAAACTTGTGAGCAATACAACCCTGGGATATCCAACACTCAGAATAACACCCAGTTCCGATGAAATAGTTTTTATTTTGAATGTTAATAAGCCAGCTTCTAAGAATGTTTCTAAAATAAGTAAAAACGAAAAGACTTACAAAATGTATGACCGATTAAATTGATTTCAAAACTTCCTGATGTATTATTTTAAAAATCAGTAAAATATTTTAGGTTATTACGCTTACACAGCAGTGAAGATCGATAGCAGCCATATTGATTTCACGCGATCAACGGCGAAAAGCAGTCACGTGCGATTCACGGTTGTTTTGACGGGGTGCATAGTTAAATGAAAAAGGGTATAGAACAGTTCCACCCAACCTAATCTTACCATGGAACAACGACAATAAAGCTCTCATTATTGACCGATTACTGTTGGGCATCAACCAGCGCATTCTCAGAGGAGCAATATAAATGCCAAACTAATGGATTTTTTATTGCCAAATTTTATTTAATGTATTGCAAGCATCCTATGTTAATTGCAAATATTTCAACAGCAGCAATAAGTACAGTATTTTCTTTTATTTTATCATTATCAACACACAAACTTATTTCAGAAATCGTACTTTTCTTTAAGAAGTAGAGTTAAAATTTGTTACGCAGCATCATTATCTCAAGGTGTGGTTCTAACGCTGTAAGGAGTTAACCTAAGATATTCACCCAAATAGATTCATTATTAAGGTTTTTTAATTAAGCATGCCTGAGGATTATATAAAATGCTTTTTTTTTTAAATGAACAAGCAAAGTCTGTGAGTTTTCATAAAGGCTCAATAAAGCTATTTTTATCTAACTAGAATTCTAAAATCTTGAGATAAACTAGTCGAGCATCGCTTTACGACCTAGATCCTAACCAATTAAATGCCAAAAATCAGGAAATTAAAAATTGTTCGTATTTGTAAAAGATGGAAAAAATCTTCCTAAATAATTTAACTTCAGTATGCTGTTTCCCCAAACTTTTATCTTTGGATATAAGAAAAACATGTCCTCCAAACGTAAGTACAGTTCTTTTGAACAAGCAGCAGATGTAACAGGGAATGGCTTTCTTGATTTTATTTTTGAAGTTGGATTGTTAGTTAGAATGTTGACATACGGCAGATGGACGAGAAGACCCTATAGTGCTTTATAAATACAGGGTGAGGCATTTATCTTGAGACAACTGAATATCTCAGAAACTAAGCATTGTACGAAAAAATGTCCAAAATCAAAAGTGAATTATTTCGCGGGGGAAATTCATTAGTTAAAAATTACCACCACCCCCCTTGTGAGGGGAACTAGGGGGAGGGGGGAACTTTGAAATCTTAAATAGGAACCCCTATTTTTAATGGTATACTCAGATTGTACACAATATTCGAGAAATGTTTTATTCTTGGTGTTTTTTCAATTGATCCAACCGTTCTTGGGTCTCCCTGAAAATGTGAAACTTTTAAAGTTTTGAACCCAATTTTATCGATGAAGACTAAGAGATAGAGAATGGGTATTACAGACATTCCTATTCTACTTTTTAACGGTGTTTAAGAATCCGAAGTCAGAATTTCAAAAATTCAAAATTTTTTAGTGCACAAGTAAACTTTTGGAGGCAGCAGTCCTATGGAGACAGAGTCTATGCGTGTGTATTGAAAAATATTGGATTTTTGAAATTAACAGCGACTTAAACTGCCATATCAATCGCAGGTACCTCTGGGGCTGTTGTTACTTACAGTTGGAAGAACTAGGAGGCAAAACACCCACTTGAGCACAAAAAATTGACATTTATTGAAACGAATCTTGCCTGGTGCAAAGGAAGACTTTACTGGCCAATACAACCACGTCCCTTTTCAGTCAGATGGCCGTAGTTGAATGTAGACCCTAAGGCAAGAGAACGATTTCTATCAAAGTAATTGTTCTAACACAGAAGTTCGTCAGTGATAGCGGCGTCATGGCCTGCTCTTGTTTCTGATAGTCTTGATTAACTAGTCGTGTTGTCAATAAGCCACCATTTCCATGGATGTCTATTAGCCGGATCTGTTATCATCGGTTTGAAGATATGAACGTACAAATACTGAATTGCCTACTTCCAAACCCCCCTCAGTGCAACAGAACAAATCAGAGGTAAATAAGAACGTCAACTCAGAAACATCTCATACACTGGTCGAGCTTTGAAAGAGCAGTAGGAAAATAAATCGGCACCGTGCTAGGAGAATATCATCAACGGACATCTGTAGGATAACATCACTGCAAAGAGTAGAACTATTATAAATAAAGAATATCTTTGCAATAGAAGAGAGTAGGCTAGTCCACTTGTCCACAAGAAAAATTTATTCTTCATATATGAATACTTTTCTACCAGTTACTAAGTGACCTTCTTGAGTATGATACAATATCCAATGTTTACAGGGTCAATCATAAAGCCAGAAATCATAGTAAAGTGTGATTGGGAAAGAGAGGCCAATCTAACATAAGGCAAAATAAGCTCAGAAGTCATGATTGGTGAACAACAAAAACGGGATTGGTGAAAGAAAAAATACTTGATACGAAAAAAGAGGATTGGTTCTCTGTCTAGGCTCATTAACTTATCCGGGGGAGGGGAGGTTAAGTTTAATATATAAATTTTTTAATTTAATACACGTCTATTCAATGCATTGATATTTTTCGGAACCAAATATTTTACAACCTGAACATAATTTCTGGCTGTGTTCAAGACAATATGACAGCTTGCAATAAAATTTTATAAATGATATAAATACACATTATAACGGATATATAACTTTAAACCATACTTTAATATTTAATATAAAAATTTTCGTCTCATATTTTATTACCTCTTATTATGTATGAAGCAATATGTTACAAGTCCACCCCCATTTTACCTTTTCTGTTGTATACAAAACGGAAAAAAGAAAGAAGAAGAAAAAAAGATGACAAAGAAATATGAATTCTACATTCCAGGATATTCACTGTCATATTCGTTGCTTCCGGCCAAGAAACTAAACCTTCAACCATCTCTTTCTTTTCTTTCTTCTCTTATTCCCCCCCCCCTTTTTTTTCCTGCTACTCTATCTGCGATCTCTGTCGTTCTTATCCCATCTCAGCTGGATCACTTGAATGAAAGAACCGATTTCCCTGTCAGGTCTCGCCTTTCCTCGACCTAAGTTGCAATCGATAACTTTCGGTGGAGACAATATTTACTGCTTCATAAAAGAACCTCACCTTATATAAAGGAGGGAAGCACGGCCAAATGCACCCAACGGAAAATAGAAAAGAAAAAAGTTAAATTCGACATAAAAAATAATTCAATCATACAAAAGTTCGAATGATGAGAGTCAGATAGAAAATTCGAAATTCTTTTTCGAAGTCAAATGCTCAAAATTCAAAATAACTGTTGAATTGCGGATACTCCTTCTCTCCGACAAATGGGAGGTTTAGTCAAAGTCGTTTGTCCGACCACCTTTTTCTCATGGAGAAATCATGTTTTTGTTTAATAGTAGCGTCGCTATTAACTAAAGATAAAAAAGGGTTGACTAAATATGCCGTATAACATCATCTTTGCGTTTTAAATCTTTACGGAAAATTGAAATAGACATAATATAAATATCCTTTTTATGATTCGTTGCATATTTCAGAAATACGGCGTTTGTTTCCGTTTTCAATACATTACCAGTCAATTTCTGTTTCTACTACACATTTCTGTATCACGGCTGGATTCGAAGATGCCCTGCAGTAGAAGAAGAGTTACGGCAAATCAAAGAACCTCTGAAGAAAATCGTGCTCTCTTCAACATCAGATTCGAAACATTCTTGGAGCACCATTGTTGGCTGTTACCGGCCTGAATTGCCCAATTGCTATACCATAGAAATAAAGCACATAGTTTGCAACTCTTATAAGCTTTAACGTAAATTTCGTATAACTCTAGAAAGAAGCTTTTTCGACTCTATGTTCATATGACTTTTCTGCTTGTTTTGGTCCCTGGAACTACTGTATCTTGAAAGTTTGTACAGACCATCCAGAAACACCCTGTATATGAAAGGCAACTTTATTAGCCCCTTACTAATTACGAGTTTGTCACCTACAGCTCTGATCACAGCCGTAATTTTGTCCAGGCATAAAATCTACAAGGTATTGGAAACGTTCCGCAGGAATTTCAAATCTCGTTGCGTTTGATATTTTGGTGCATTCTCTTTCAAAGACCGCTTTCAATTCGTTGATTGATGCCGGTTTTGCATTATAAAGTTATGTGTGATAAAGAAAACATAGGAGCGCCGAGTCTTGAGAAATTCCCCTCAAAATATTTCTTGTAAATACGAGGTGCGATCAAAAAGTTCCGGGACTGGTTGCGCATCTCGCCAACAAATGGTAGCAGAAGTCCACAAATACAGTAAATTATAGCGCTAACATTCTAAATCAGATTTTCATAGGATTTTGTTTCATGTGCATTGGAGACTGAGAAAATACTGCTATTGTGACCATATGTGTGAGCTCGTCTGCGATTCTATCATAGACATTAAATTTAAGAACGAGCAAATTCGAGCAATTAGCAATATGAGGGAAGACGTTCGGCGAAAGCGGAAGATCTGTGGGATGAAAAAAACTGGATGCTCCACCACGACAATGCACCCTCTCACCGAGCTCTCCTCATACGTGAGTTTCCTACGAAAAACAACATGATTTCGCTTTCACGCCCACCCTACTTGCCTGATTTGGCTCCTGCAGACTTTGCCCTCTTTCCGAAAATGAAGATCCAGTTGAAAGGTCGCCGTTTTGATTCTATTGCGCAGATCCAGTACTAATCGCAGAAGGTGTTTGACTCGTTTCAAGTAAAAGACTTCAGGACACATTCCTGAAGAAGCAGGAACGCTGGACTCATTGTATGGAATCGCCATAAAGTATGGATAAAGTTCCTGAAATCATACCGAAAATAGATAGTCAGATACATGAGTTTTGGTGGTCAGATAAGTCCTCTTCTATATAGTCACCAGGTAATTTAACATACTTTTCCAAGCGAGGGGATCAGCTACAGAGGATATCTATGTAGAATGCCTCATTTTGTCTGTTTAAGAAGCTGTCCACAGCAAGAATGATCTCATCGTCATCCCGGAAACGCCTCCCACATGTAATGTCTTTTTTCAGTTGAGAAAAGAAGAAGATGTTACCTGGTCCCGGATCAGGGGTATAGAGGGAGTTGAAAAAAAATTTCGAATTCTAACTAGCCTGCAAGTTTCAATGTTTCACGTCCTGAATGGATGGGCGCGTTATCGTGGAGAAGGCGCACGCTATGTTTTGCCTTGATGGTTTCAATAATTTCAACAGGAGGCCACAGAAACAACTCTCAGTTATGGTTGTGCTTTTCATATCAAATTCGCCACCATACTGCTTTTGTCTCTAAAATTATCCCAATATAATGCCGTGTTTTGCCGCTATAGAGAGAAAAGCAGCATGACAGCGAATTTGAGGGCGAATTTATAGATTAGTGAAGGCGTAGTTTTTTTTAAACATCACAGTTTGCCGGTATTCATATTTTTTCGGTACGATTACAGGAACTTTATGACCGGTTTTCCCCTTTTTGGTTGAAGGCCTTCTAGATGAAACATGACCACCTGTCATTCAGGGGGCTGTGAGCTAGCGGAATTTCGTGAACCTTTAGTATTCTTTTCTCATGAGATTTCCTTAATAAATAAGTTATAAAAATAAGATGAATCAGTTACCTGTTAAGCAGAGATGGTACGTAAATATTCAAAGAATGAATGCAATCGGGCTAGCGAAAATGAATCGTCGCGCTGCTTGCGCTAAATGTTATTCGGCATCCGTGCCGATAAAACAAGCATCTGATGTTACAGATACGTTAAAGTTTTTTTTTTCTTGTTTCTTGCTTTGACTTTGTGTTCAAATGTCAAATAAACAGACGATAGACTGTCTTTTTCACATTGAACAGTTCACATACTGTGAAACTTAAAACAATTTTTTTAATCGTTTAGAAATATTGGAGCTCCCTGATTATTGACGGCTTGGGTTCTATTCCCTCCAGTTTGGACAGTTCATCATATCTTCCTCAATTTTTACTCATTGCGAACAATTTTATGCCTTTTGCTGATATCGTTTAATATTTTGAAAACAGTGTATTGAGAACTTATGCATTTTTGTTTTTTCTCATTCGTAAGAAGGCCATCTTTTAATCATGTGGTCAAACAGGAAGTAAAAAGTACGATGTTTTTTCAACAGCTGTTCTAAGGTTTAATTTGCCCCTATTACTTAAATTTGATTGTGCTACAATTTCTAATTAAATAAATTTGCGTGCTTTACGTAATTTTCGAAGGGGAACCCGGACGTGCGTTACCGGTGCGCTACAAGGGGGGGGGGGGGAATTAAAAATGAGACAGTTTGCGTTACGTAATTTATGGATGACCCCTTACATTTATTTTATTCGGCTTCTCTGTCTTCTCTGTAAGTAAAGAATGCTGCACATCCTAATTGGCTCATCTCGAAAGATTGTAAACATGATAAGGGAGATATGTAACGCATTCGATTTCCAAATCTATTTCTAGATATCGAGGAGAGATAAACGTAAAGTGGTGATATGGGTAAGACTATGATCATAGCCAGTTGTGAGAACTTTTGTTGAGAAGTGTAGACGTTACTTTAATGATCATTTTGTTAATTTCATCAACAGCTGGCGCTAATGTTATAATTTTCATCTATTTTGACATGCAACTTATACGTAGTGCAGCTTTCTTTCGAAAAGTTAATTCAAGTATTTTCCCCAAAATATAGATGATTCCGATGGCTCTTTATGGGTAGGGTAATATTGCTAAATTGTGTATTCACAAGATAACTCTTTTTTTGTTTATTTCAGATGCTGCAGGAAAGCCCACATACGGAACTCTTGGAAAAAGTAAAAATTCAAAAACTCTATCAAACAAAAAAAATTTCTGTAGGTCGAAGTCACATTTATAATAAAAAGTATTGCCTGGCATGGCGGTTGTAGAATAACAGTTTATTGGCGTTTTGGGATAGAATATACATAGAATATACTTTCTGGTGTTTCCACCATCTCCCCCTCTTTCTCTCTTTCTCTCTCTCTCTCTCTCTCTCTCTCTCTCTCTACTGTCCAATAAAAATTTTAAGTAAAAACTGGAATGGAACAACTAAGAAACTGTTATGGACACCACGGGACTCCCTTGTACGAAGCTTAAACGAATGCTTTTTGGGGAAATATTTCTCATTATTATTCTTGAGACACGTATTTCCGTCTCTCTCTTTGTTGTCTAAAAACTCCAATTGTTGAAACAAATTTTGCTAGCTGTTTTTGTTCTTCAAACTCTGACGTCACAAAGTGCTCCACGCAAATAAAACTCCATAGACATGAAAGGAAATCTGTTGTGGACACCACAAATACACATGTTTTGCCCAGCCAATTGCAATCAAAATGGGAGGTGCACAACTAGATGTTACAACAGTCATAAATACAAAATTTCAATATTCTACGGCTAACCGTTTTTGAGAAATGCGACGTATAATTTGGTAACCTTGCGGATTAGAGTTTCCCCTTTTTGGTTAATAAAAATTTTGGATTTTATGAAATTATTTGACTGCGGATTCTTAAAAACCATTAAAAAGTAGAAATAGCATTTCTCAGTAAAGTAGACTGGCCGTTTCTCTTTGTCTTCATTTTTTGAAGTTTATGACAGAACGGGGTGAATTTTAAGTTGACTGTAATTCAGCTTAGCTTAATTTTTAGGTCTAACGGCGGCCAGGTGGCTGAGAGGGCTAGGGCGTAGGCTTTCTAATTCTCGAGTCCACCTGGTCGTGGGTTCGTATCCCACAGTGGGCATGGATATTTGTGTTTGCCCCGGTCTGCGTACAGATATAACTTGTGTGAAAGGCGCAAAATGACCTCAGTAGTCGACGCCAAAAATTCTAATAAACCAACCAACCAATCAAAGGTCTAACGATGTGAACAAACAAACAAACGAAACCAAATAAGTAATGATTTTATGTACAGTAAATAGTATAGATAGCATTTCTTGAATTTGCTTTAGAAGTTTCAAATTCTGTTCAGTCCTTGTGTTTCTGGCGACGCTTTCCCATGTGAATATGGTTCAGCGCAATTTTCTCTACCTCCCCTCAAAGTTAGTACATGAAGATTTGAGATAAACTGTATACACCTATAGGAAATCAGGGAAATACATTATAGGGAGAGCCCTATGGGTAGAAATGTCTTTTTTTTTTTTTTTTTTTTTTTTTTTTTAGAAAAGTCGGCTCTTATGTTGCATAAAGAATATCATCAGTGACGATAGCTTCAAAATTTTGCATGCATAATTAAAATGATCTAAAGATTGTGTTACGTGGCTGGATATAATTAGTTTGAGTTTATAATTAGTCGTAAGTTCATAATTACAGTCATGCGAGAAAAATTAACGAGAAAATCAAAAAAAAAAATTGAGGTTCATATTTCTTTAGTTTTGGCAATTTCCTCTGTAAATTAAACCTCTTGTCCTACAGAATTTCTTACTTTAACCTTACCAGAATTTAGAGGCTTCTTACAGTTTATTGGATTTCTTTCAAGTTACGATATTACCATACTGTTTGGAATTAAACTCACGATGTATTGATTTTAAGAACTCCAAAACTTTCCAATAATTTAATAGTTTCGGGAAATTATTTTTGCTTAATATATGTAATGGCAGTTTTTAAAAGACTTATTTATAAAGATAAGAAATACGCCATACCTTATTTCCGTAATTTGCTTTTCTCTTAACAGAAACTATACACTGTGGTTATTTCTTATTTAATTTCAAATTGAACAAAACTATTTTGAGAAAAATCACTTCAAATAAAATTGAAATGCAAACAACAGAAACTCGCAATTTCTTTCTTTGTTCGCAATTCAAAACAGGGCGAAAATGTTATTCATTTTCTCATCCACTCTACAAATGTCAGAGGCAATAGTTGAGAAGATTCTTTCAGCGTTTTCTTTAGCAGTTGAAACGGTTTTACCCCCACTGCGATTTGGTTTCGTCAGTCTCCAAAAAAACTCTCTTGAGAGAGGGAGGCATCGATAGAGAAGAATTGGGCGACACAATCGCTCCGATTTATCGTAAAAACGTTGTTTTTTTGTCCGCTCTTTTTGCCCGTTACAATTGATTTTACAGAAGGAAAGCCTAAATGCGACGGGAAAATAAGGACTGAGTCGCTATAGAGAGACAGCAAAGTAAAAGAAGATTATTCAAGTTATTGGTCTGGTTTAATTATATGTAAAAGCAAAGCATAATTAATTTACCTCCATGGAACTAAAAGTACCATTCTTCTGCAATTAATTAGAATACTTTACAAAGAAATATTTAAATTAGAAGCCTTAATTCTTCCATTTGTTCTTTTTTACTGAAATAAAAAATTTAACGGAAGCAAATAATAAATTTATAACTATCCCAAAGCTTTAATATAATAAATTTAAGCAGTAAAGTAAACAAAGCAGGCTCCCTTATTTGAGTTGAAAAATATACTTTAATCCAGTGCGAAAGAACCATAAATATCATTAATTTTTATGGACTATAAAAATGAACTTCATCCAAACACTCGAAAAACTTACCACAAAAATGAATTTTCATCTGAATGCAGGAACCACAATAGCTGAGATTACTACTGAAATATAGAAAGCCATGACATGTGCAATGGAGTTCAGTAGAATCGATATTGCAATTATTATTTTAATATTAAGCACAGTAAATAATTATCATGTTTACCGAATTAGAAGTCAGTTTCCCTCTTTGCCGCTACAAAATAAATTTCAGTAAAAATTTCAGAAAATTTAATAATCAGAAAAAATTGGAAAATGTGATCTTAATGGCAAACATTAAGAAAAAGGACTAATCACAGCTAATATATTTTACTAAGATGAAAGCAAAGTGCTTTGTTGGGATGAGATATCGTGTTATCCTATTTGCAGATTCTACATAAAATTCAATAAAATTTCTTTTAGCTTTTCTTCTCATTATCTTCATCATCTTCGATTTGCTTCACCTTAAAATTACATTATTTTTACATCTTAGAGATTTTATATTGTATATAAATTAGAAATCACTCTCATGCTAACATTTACATTTGTCCTAGAGAAAATCGACTTTTAGATGCACTTTGCATTTGTTTATTAGCAAGATGGGAGAAGCCATCGAGTCACACTACCGATCTATATTTGCTAATTAGAACCGATTACTCGAGTGCCACCAACAGAAGCCGAGTCTCTTGATGCCACAAAATCCAATTGGCAACAGCGCGTGCGTTGTAAAGCCTTTGTCTATCTCGCTTTCTCTTTCTCATTCACTCGTTCTTTTTCTCCCCTTCTCTCCTCCCCACTTCTTCCGATTTACCCCACCCTCCTTTACCCCCATTTTTCTGGGTACAAAAAAACAGACGCTAATGAATTGAGCTCCAATTAGACGCTTTTGCTCACAATGCTGTGAAGGTCAATTTGGACTGTTGCCCTGATTGCTTAGCTTGCTATTTATTCCTTAGCCTACTCACACGTCCCACCTACTCAGGGATTTCACATTTAAAAATGGATTCATTAAATATGAGTTTATTCCAAAAAAAAAAGAAAGAAACCAAGTTTTCCCCATTGTTTTTGGAACGTAATTGCTTGTTATTTCTAGTTGTTAATTTCCCCTTTTGTTTTCTTCAAACACGGTTTCCTTTCTCTATTCAAAACTTATTACAGGCCTTTGAATTTTTTATTGATTTACGTTATTTAAATTTCTTAATATGCTATACCAGGTAATATTATTTTGTAATCTGTTGGGCATCTACAAATGCTGTTTACAAACACAGATCAAGCACTAATTCTATACAGTTTGGTGCTTAATAAAATCTTGTAAATATTCCAAGAAGGAGCTTTAGCTGTGACGCAGAAATAATTTTAAATGTGATTTATATTTTAGCTAAAACTTCTAATAAAACTGAAAATTCTATTCCCAATTACTAAGTAGTGAACCAAATATCAGGAAAACCTTTAAAGCTCAATAGATTCGCACACGAATGCAGATAAAAAGATTTGCACAGAAACGAATGAAATGAAATCAGATTTTTTTTTTCCAGGAAAAAAAAATTAATGCTAGATTTTTTTCGGTTTTTGAACAATAGATGGCGTTTTCAGGTTACAGACGTAAGTTTATACACATTTTCAGACAGTAAGATGCCGGATTAACTATCGACTTAAAATGTTCAATGTGTCGTCCATCATTCAGCAAAACAGCCTTTTTATATCGTCTGAAAATGCGCATGAACTGATGCCTGTAACCTGACTTCATTTCAATCGTTTCTGTGCAAACACAATTTTTTTATCTAAATTCGTATGCAAATTATTAAGTTTTAAAGTTTTTCTTTTGAATCACCCTGTACATGTATACAATAGGAAACCATAGTATACGCAATACAGTTATTTGCATAACATGAGTAATTGAGGTAGACAATGTAGTGCGTAGGGTAATACATAAAGAATTGCAAAATCAAAATTACATTTCATATGGGGTTTTATTATAAACTAGCAGAGGGACCCGGCGAGTTGCCCGGGATAATTAGACTTGTAGGTAAACAAAACAATCTCAAAAAATAAATTATAACTCCCACTTGGTTAAATAATAACTCAATCAATACAACTCAGCGCAAAGTGACTATCCATTCTACGAAATATACAAAAAACAGGAATTCTAGATGATGTACCGGGATTTTATCCAAACTCTTTTTTACTTGTCTCACCACTGCGGAGCACCACCAGAAACTTTAGATTCAAGTTCTTCTTTCCCTTGACGTAGAAGCTCTTATACCCTCTTGCTCTATTCGAAACTCCCGTTTTTCAGTGGAACTCGTGTTGGCCAAATGTTTGCTCGAAAAAGGAAATTTACACCTTTGGGTGGTTTTCAGTGGAAAACAGGAAAATTTGGCCAAACGTGTGCACGCTTCGAGAACCCATCTCGGAAACCAATGGACGTGCACGCGCCTAAATTGGAACAATTAACTGGTAAGTTGCTCCCAGTGAATCCTCCAAATTACCTGGACATAGGTGATATAGAAGCCGAGTTGCTCTTGGACCAAATATCGATTTGCTCTTGTTTCAAATGCCCGTATAGCTTTTTCTGTTTTAGTTGCAGAGTTTCTCTGACCAATACTCGTTCTTTCTCTTTTCTTTCCAGACACATAAATTTTTGCCAGTCGTCTGGACGTTTGATAGGGAGCTCAAGGGAGACACGCGTGACTCCTTTTCCTCATCAATAGACGCTGCCTTATTAATGTCTGTGACTGCATCATCATTTAAAGTTATTATTAATAATTCTTGGAAACGAACGTTCAATCATCGCATTATCAGCATCTCAGTTTCCAAAATATACACATTCCCACTGAATATAATCAAAATGTATTTTTATGAAATGTTTGGATCTGATGTGCTACCAAATAAGCTAGATGATAACCCCGGTGTGGCTCGGGCTTTTTCTTTTGATTAAATTTTGCAATATCTTAAAAATAAACACATGAAAACGCTTAGAATTAACACAGTCAAAATTCTTAATGAAAGTTCGAAAAAAACTTTTTTAAAGGCTCATGATGGATGGACCTCTCTCCAAGGATGCCACTTCTAGTCTAAATAATTTCTTACTCACGCAATCTTGCTTTTTGACTTGATGTTGTTGCAATTCCTACTCTTCTCTCCATGTCTTGAAGCAAAACTTGTCCATTCATCACTTTGTGTAGTCTAGCAGTCACCGATTCTTCTATTTACTTGCTTACCATTTGCTCAGTATAGCACGGAGCTAAAGGAGTGCCTCCTCTGTCATCTTTCCACTCTTTCTCAATAGTTTGCTAACTCTCCATTTATCTCCAGTTACTGATCATTTTTAAAGAGCTTCAAGAAATTGTTAAGTACTAAGAACTCTCTTTTCTAAGAAAAGCCTGAATAACAGAAATTCTATGCATTGTTACAAATTGAAACTTATCTATATTGCACAAACTTTGCCTTGCATTGTTGGTCATGAGATATTTCTCATTAATATTACTTGCCATAACCATGAATATCGATTTTTTTATCGATAATTATTATTTTTCCGAATTCTGAGGTAGACAGTGACCTTCCTCATGTTTTGAAGGTCAAGTATGCAAAATTTCATCAAGTTCGGAAGAAAACGTAGATCTGTATAAATAACAAACCCACAAACTAACAAACCCACCCACAAACCCACAAACATCCTTCTTTATATATATAGATAGATTTATTAAACGTTTTTCTTAGCTGTACACTTCTCACGTTCTTCTCTTGAGAAGTTCTCAACATTCCAAAATTATTACAAAACTATTGAATGTTCGATTAGCATTAGTTCTCCTCACTTATTGTGAAGAAATAAATATTTGAATTGTTCACACCCGTTTGTCCTCACTCTCTTTTTCACATGGCACCTTACTTAATATACTTGTCAATTAACGTAGTAGACAATAAGTACGTCAAGATGTTTACAAAATTTTAATGTCATTTTTAGTTTCCATTTCATTTTCCTGATAGTTTTATCCGGCAAACTGAATGAATTTATCTGTCGAATATTAAGACGAAATGAGCGGTGCCCATGCCAACCCCAATAATGCTTATATGATAAACAGAAAGTAACATTTTATTAATTCATGAAACGTCAATATGAAACCATTGATATATCATATGCAATATTTTGGTATTCTTAACGGTCACTGTTAGAGTACGTGCAATTCACTTGAAGGAATTCACGAAAAAGGCTGAAATTTTAGATAGCCGAGGTAAGACATTGATGATCATATTTCTGAAAACAGAATTTGAAAAAGTTAATCCGTTTCAAGTTATCGTGCAAACGGCGGACGGGCGGACGGCGAAGTGACAATGAAATTATTCCAGTTCTTTCTTTATTTAATCCACTCCCTGTCTTAAATGAATTTTTGTGTCACTCGTGAAAAGATGAACCGCCCCAAATTTAATCCTGAAATGTCTCATACTCTAATTTGATTTCACGAGACATTTGAAACACATTCCACCTTTGTAAGAGCAGCAATAATTTTCACTTTTCCTTTTATATTTTAATAAAAGGCTCATTTTATAAACGGCAAAAGTGAGCTTTTGATTATTTATTCATAAGACATGATGATTCAAAATAAAGTAACTTATTATCAGGTTGGTGTATGGAAAATGTCATTTTTATTTGTCAAAAGTAAAGGTGAATATCGTAACAATGGATAAACATTTTCAATCAAAATAAAATCTTGTAAACATTCCAAGGAGGAGCTTTAGCAGTGAAGCAGAAATACATTTATACATTTATTAAAAAGAAATTACCCCCCCCCCTCCCCCGAGTAGGGGAAGGCAAGTGGCAGATCCTGCGGTCATCTATTTTTATCTGCACTTTATACCTCTCCCCAAATTTTTTAATCAAGAAAATTGATTTTCTCGAACGTAATATGTAGAAAATGTAAAAAACGTCGTATCTTCTTTCCTTTTTCATCATTTCCGAACGTATGATATATAACATGCCATATGTTGCCATAGTTCTAAGGACCAAGTGAGTGCCACCCCCGCAAATCCGACCCCCTGGAACAATTGGGCCTAAACTTCATAGTACTGTATATCTTGCCTAGAGGAATCTGGATACCGAATTTCACGCCTTTACGTACCACCCCCGTAATTCCGACCCCAGTGTACCAATCAAACCAGCCGGCTTGTTGGCCGAGATCGCTGAGGCGCAGGTCTTATCGCTCTCGCAACCAACAAGTCGCGGGTTCGAATCCCGCTTGGGGAAAGGATGTTTGTGATTGTCCTTTATTAGGAGCTTTAGCATAAAAGCTACTTATAAGAATGCGCCCTTGGTCTGTGCATTTATCCGGCCGTCCGCCGTTTGCACGATAACTTGAAAACGGATTAACTTTTTCAAATTTTGTTTTCAGAAATATAACCATCAAAGTCTTAGCTCGGCCGTATCAACTTTTCAGAATTTTTCGTGGACCCCTTCAAGTCGAATTCACATGCTAAAACAGTGAGTGTAAAGAATATCAAGCTAATGGCATGCCATATAACAATCGATTTATCGAGAAGGAATACATTGTTACTTTCTGTTCATCTTTCAAACATTACTGACATCGGCGCGCGCACGTGAAATCGCTTTGTCGACGCACGATTGCTCAAGTGCTCAAATCTATATTCAGTTGGGAAAGAATGGAGCTGCTTATTGGTTTTATAATGGCTTAACTGTGTACCCCTTCATAATTTCTACATTTTTTGAGGCAGAAGGTTGAAATTCGGAATGTAGTTTTCTATCCGCACTATTTAGTTTGGTTTTGATTGGTACACTCGGGTCGGAATTACGGGGGTGGGATTCAGATAGGACAACATATCTATGCGCTACCTAGGTACGTAAAGGCGTGAAATTCGGTATCCAGATTCCTGTAGGCAAGATCTACAATACTATGAAGTTTAGGCCCAGGTGTTCTATTGGGGTCGGATTTGCGGGGTGGTAGTCACGTGGTCTTTAGAACTATGCCAACCTATGGCTTGTGATATATCATATGTTCGAAAATTATGAGAAAGGAAAGAAAATACGAGCTTTTTTACATTTTCTACATATTACGTTCGAGAAAATTAATTTTTGATTAAAAATCTTCGGAAGAGGTAAAAAGTGCAGATAAAGGGGTAAATATAGATGACTTCAGGATCTACTACTTGCCTTACCCTACTCGGGAGAAGGGGGAGGGGAAGGGGGGATTATTTTTTTTTAATAAATGTATAAATGTATTTCTCCTTCATTGCTAAAGCTCCTTCTTGGAATGTTTACAAGATTTTATTATAAAAAGAAAACCCCATGTTGGGCTTCGGCCTGTGGAAGGACAACCCGCGGGTTGTTTATATAACAATAAAAAATTTATAAATTTATACAACCAAACTAAATAGTACAGATGGGCATGCCCATAATAAGCTACATTCCGAATTTTAACCTTCTACCTCAAAAAATGTAGAAATTATGAGCTCCATTTTTCCGCTACTTAATAATAAGCTTATAGATTATGAGCACTTGAGCAATCGTGCGTCGACAGAGCGATTTCACGTGTGCGCGCCGATGTCAGTAATGCTTAAAAGATGAACAGAAAGTAACTTCTTGACAAATCGATTGTTATATGACATGCCATTATCTTTGTATTCTTTACACTCACTGATTTAGCACGTGAATTCGACTTGAAGGGGTCCGCGAAAAATTCTGAAAAGTTGATACGTTCGAGCTAAAACTTTGATGGTCATATTTCTGAAAACAGAATTTGAAATAGTTAATTCGTTTTCAAGTTATCGTGCAAACGGCGGACGGCCGGACGGACGGCCGGATAAACGTACAGACCAAGGGCGCATTCTTATAAGTAGCTTTTATGCTAAAGCTCCTAATAAAAACCTTCAGAATCTACACACTCGTGCCAATGCAACGCAAGATTATGTATGCCTCTCAATAAAATTCTGGAGTTCTGGAATCGACGAATGCTTTGAAGGCTATTTCTGCAGCTTCCTGGTTTCTGAAAACCTTCCCTTTCAGATAATTATCTAGATGCTTGAAAAAATGGTAATCAATGGGCGACAGATCGGGTGAGTAGGCGGGGTGAGGCAAAACTTCATAACCCAATTCATTGAGTTTGTTCACGGTCGCTTTTGTAATGTGTGGTCTCGCGTTATCATGCAGCTTTAATTGTTTCACCCGGTTTCAAGACTCTGTAGTGGATGTTTCCACTTGCCGACCACCATACTGCTGTCACTATAACCTTCTGCGGATGCAGATTTGGCTTTGGAAACGATTTTGGAGCTTCTGCATCTAACCACTGAGCTGACCGATGTCCATTTCTTCTGCAACTTCTCGAAAAGTTTTACTCGGATCAGCTTCAATAATTGTTTGCAAGACATCATTTCAATAGTCGCCTGAGGGATTCATCACCAGCACTAAATTATTTGAACCTAAATGAACCAGTTAAGCAATAAAGACCAAAATTTGTCGAGCAAATCTAAATATCATTAAAATTAGATGAAAACCAATGCCGCTTCAATGATGTTAAAAATCATTTGATGTGCATCTAATTCAAATTATGTACCAGCCGGTCATTCATGGTTCCTTCACCTAATGCTTGGATAATATTGCGAGCTGTTTCTGTTGCTTTACTCCCTAATTTGAACTCGTAAAGAAAAATAATGCGAATTTTTTGTTTGTCCATGTTTCATTTGAAGAACACCAAACAAATGTGATATGAGTAGAACTGCTAACACGCGCAGACTTACTCTTCATAATGATGTATGTTATTTGCATATGCGAATAGGTCTGCATTTGAGAACCATGTTCATATTTCAGTATGTTAAAAATGACATTTTCCATGCGCTAGTCTAATATTTTAAATCACCCTATATAAACAAATATATAAAGGAATGGAAATGAATACAAATAATTAGCTGAATATAATTTAAACCAACTGGCACCCTGAATGTGTGAAAAAATTAAACCAATCGGATCATGAGAAGAAAACTATGTATTCGGAAGTTTACCTGGACATTTTCGATAATTTTGCGCTATCTATAATGTGGGAGTAGTTTGAATTGGGTCAGTTGTTTATCAACGTGAAATGCTCCCGTCCACCAATCAAGGCCTGTAACTGGATGGTTCAGTGAAATATGCGTGTTAGAACTTGAATGGCCTTCACAGAGTCACAATGTCAACTCAACTGAATACTTGTGGAATAAGTTAAAAGGGCAAGTTTGTGCCCGATCAGTGATCTAAATGGAGAGTGGCACACAATGCCAGCTATAACCTTCCAGAAAACCTAGGAAAATCTTCCTAGATGAGTAGAAGCTGTGTTAGCTGCAAAAATGGCTCGATGTCTATCAGATTTATATAATTTTGTTTGTTAAGTGTCTCTATGCTTTGGGAAGGTATACATATAGGAAACAAACAATAGAATAATTTGAAATATCTTTGAAACTGCAAGGTTTTATTACGTAACATTAAGTTTAAGAGACTTATAGAATCTGATGTTCAATATGCCCCTATCATGTTGGATTGTTTTGAGATCGTCAATCATTTAAGTGAAAATTGAATTCTCTTTTTCCCAATTCAATTTTATTTATAAAAATCTTTATTTACGTCTTATTTTTTCAAATTCATTGTGTCATTCTCTGACATAAACTGGTTTATGAATAATCTTTAAGTATTTTCTTCTCAGATAAAATGCGGGCAATGCGCTTAGTATATTGAATCAAAGTCCAACGAGATCCTTGTTTCACCATTAAATCAAGCTTCTCAAAATTAATGTAACGTTGATTTAATATAACTACAATACCATCTTTAGAGAAGGGAAAATTAACTTCTCGATATAACATTTAAAATTAGAATCCACAGTGTATAAAAATTAACATGAAAGGCCGCTAACTCGACTCCACTTGTGTCTATAGGTTGGCAGATTGAAAGTAGAAGAGTTTGTGACATGTCATGTCAGTTTGGGATACCGCATGTGCTCGGTGGGAACGGTTGGGAGTAATGAAAGATTGTGCTTGAGTTCGTAATGTTCGTGTTTGGGGGAGGGTGTTAGTCGTGTGCGTTGGGGGACGTTTTGGTGCGTGTTTGTTTCGTGTTGGCTTTGCTATTTTTTATGTTGTCATCTTGTGGTGTAACAGTATAAAAGGGTTTGCGTTGTTTTATCGTACGTAATTGTTCAGAAATTACATTTTAGTTTGGTTGTAATGGGGAAGAATGTATTACATTTCTCAAGTAAAACACAAGATGGCGAATTGTACTACCCATCCTAAAGCAGCCATTTTTAATGATAACCTACGGGGAAAACGGCGGTTTTAATTGAATTTTTTATAAGTACGAGGGGAAACAATTCGGTTTTCAAAGATTTATTAAAATATAAACGAAAATTGTTAAAAAAAAAAATCTTTTTTAGTGCCAGATGGATTTTCTTATGAAAATTCGCATAAAAAATACCGCTTTTTTTAAACATCATTTTGCTGAGCTACATAATTTATTAATTCCATAAAAATGTTTAGCCTGCCATTTTTTAATTTGAGAAAGCAATAGCTGTTGCAAATTGTTAAATTTTCACTTCTGTTAAAATTTTTATTACAAATTTATTTTAAAAATTCATTTTAATTAAAAATAAGAACGTGTGAAAAAGTGATAGATATCAATAAAGATAGTGAGACATTTAATATTTTTAACATCACCATTTTTATTAATTCAGAGCAAAAATTGTAGCTTCTCCCATAGGTTAACATTAAAAATTGCTGCCTTAGGGTGGATAGTACAATCTGCCATCTGGTGTCTTCTGATGTCTAAATTCTTCCCCATTAGTTGGCGTTGGCTGATTGTTGCCGCGGCGATGGAGCTGCAGCGTCGGCCTTTTTGTTTCTTCTGTTTGTTGGGAGCTGAGATTGTTTGGAGATGTCTGGGTAAATTCTTACAGCTTCCAGCAAACAATTGTTGTGTTTTTCTTTTGGAAGTTTTCTCTTCCCTCCCCGTGCGAATTTAAGTATGTAGTTGTTGTTGTGGGTTTTTTTTCTTCTTATGGCTGTTCTTGGGCAGAAAGGCTGCTATTTGAGTAGCGGAGAGAATTGTTGTGATTATGTGGTCCCTAAAGCAGTTATATGCACAATTTGTGGTGTCTACGTTTAAAGTAGTATTATCATTACAATGTATAAGTGCATTTTGTTAATCTTAGTAAATTTTATGTGGAATTTTAACGTGCGTTCATTTGTGTGCGTTCTCTAGTCTGCCTGGTCGTGGGTTCGAATCCCGCCATGGGCATGGATGTTTGTGTTTGTCCCGGGCTGCGTACAGATATAACTTGTGTAAAAGGCGCAAAATGACCTAAGTAGTCGACGCCATATTACTAGAACCCCCCCCCCTCATTTGTGTGCCTTGCCGTCAAGCCAGCCTTCTCCCATAGGGCAATGGCGTCGTTCGAATGAACATACCATGGACTTTAGTAAAAAAAATTAAAAAAAATACCCCAAAAAAGGTATGCAGAGAATTTCGACAGCCAAAGACATCGCAGCTGAGTTTTACTTTTAACGGTAACCATTGTGCTAGGGTGAGTGACTCCTTTATTTAACTTTTCCGCGCGGACGTGTAGTGAGGCAACGAACGATTGTTCTTTAGTTTTCGTCATCGTCAAGCTCCTTTTACCTGGCATATCGCCTGTTCCACCAGTGTATTTTTGCCCGTGCTAACGATTATCCGCCTCAGAACTTTTGGTTCAGTGAATCGAGCAGAGAACAGTTTGTCCGACTCAATCTGTAACCATGATGTTCTGTGTTAGGCTAGGGTCACACTGGCGTAAAACGCCACGTAATTACGCCGACGTAAATACGTCGCAGAAAAAACGTTGACGTCCAGCTGTTCACACTGACAGCGTATAACGCGGCGCAATTTGTGAAGTCGTTTCGCTATTGCTTTAAACCATGGCTTCACTTGAAATAGCTTCAGCATAAATGCCAACAGTATCGAGCTTTATAACAAAGTCTGGCAATATTTTAATAGCCTGGACTTTTTTTTTTTATCACAAAATTAGCTAAACTTTCTCACTATTTCTACAAAGCATTCGCTATTGTACATCGCTCTTTTGTCGGCCATCTTGATGGCGGGCCAATCGCTCTTCTGATTGGCTGATGTTCGGCGTAAGATCTTACGCGACGTAAAAAGTTGAACAAAATTCAACTTCGGCGTAAAGCGCGGCGCCAAGCTATTTACCGGAAGTGACATCACTGGCGTCGTTACGTCGGCGTATTTACGCAGCGTTTTACGCCAGTGTGACCCTAGCCTTAGAAGGTTTAGATTGTGCGACGCGTTATAATGAAGTTTGCGTTATTAAAACTTCTGTACGGCAATGAAGATTTATGTAACATTAATTTAGTATTTATCTGCCTTCAGGTCATAGCAAGCGGGTGGCATTAATTCAGCTGTTGCGCTTTTTGGTAACGGAGTGGTCCTTTCACTGAAGCAGTCACTAAGCGTAATACGGCGCGCTTCTTATAGCGAAAACGTCGTTTATTACGGTGACTGGTGAGGTACGTCCTGCGAAGCACTTGGTTCACGTGACGGGTTTGCCAAGGCGAGGTTCCAGTGTCCGTCCTCTCATTTGCATTGTAAAAGGGGCACGTGGCGCTATCTTGTGCGATGTTATGGAATATTTGTGCGGAAGCCCCTGGAGTGAACTTGCTTAAGTATCTCTATGCTCATGTAGCAGTGATAAACGACTGGTGTTTGTTCAATGGACCCTCTGATGTAGTGCTGCACAGTAATTTGATATAAATTGGCGCCCTGCTTGTGCTGATTATTTATGTATTTTGAGATAAAAGAAACTTAGTGCTATTCGCCGAGGGGCCCCTCAGGACGTGCCGACCCCTGCACGCCAACTATAGCTTACACTCATTTAATGTTTCATGTAGAATCTTGTGTTACTAAATGTGTATTTGTGCCTCTAAAACCCAATGTCAAGCCTTGTTCATTCGATTAGTCAAGGTCCCGAATTCCTGACTTGTCATTCCCGTTGGTTGCCAGGGTTGTTCTTTCATTAAACCTACGGGTGCGGGGGTGGCACGTCACAAGTTAACTCTGTTCACGTAGAATAATAATTCTCTAGCTTGGGGTGCCAGGGGCCGATATTGAGATGCATAGCTGATTCGCTTTAAAAATAAAAAGTGTGAATGGAAAAGTAACGCAACCTTCGAAATCTGAAGTGAATGCGACTTACAATTACATCTGTGAAAAATTAAGTAATAGCACCAATCAAAGTATTGGAGTACCAGGGCGCTATGCTGCCAGTAAACATCCGGACACATTTTCGAATGTCGGTTTCGAAAACTCTTCACCCATTTCCTTACAACTGTCGTTGATTTTTTCATGTAGCGTGCAGCCGCTGTATGCGGCTTTTTCATGCGAACGCTAGAAAACTGCTTCGAAACGTTTCGCATATTTCGCACTCATTGCTGTTTCACAGTTGTACTAAAACTCTTTACATTCGCATTAGCCTGCTCGTGCAGAATATGATAACCATTGTTGCCACAAAATTTTTTCATTCTGTGTTGCCAAGAAAGTTATAGCGCTCACTCTTTTCTTAGACAGATGGTACATGTACAAAATTGATAGGAGTTATACCAGCTCTAGCAAAATTCAACAGGAATTATACATTTTCTCTTTACTTATGTATATCGTAGTTTCATAATATGAATTACAAAAATTTATTTCAATCTTTTTTCTCTTCACTTTCTAAACTCGTAATATATCTTTGGGTTGGGTTTTAAAATACTAATTCGTTTGTTATTAATAAATAGGTTTCAAAATCTATTAATAAATAGGTTTCAAAATCTATTAATCTATTCGTTTCCAGTTTCTCATTAATAAATAGGTTTCAAAATCCATCTAGTAATCGAAGAACGAAAGAAATCCCTCTACCTTCTTCTTAATGATTTACATTTAAACGATCGCAAAAAACTGATCGAAACTGTAGGTTTTCCATTCCTAAGATCGTCCAGTTTTCATGTCGTCGATTTTTCGTTGTTTTAGCTCTTGCCGATGAAGCGGAATGGGAATATTTTGTGATGACCATGACAAGCAAATCTCCGTACTGAGCCGAAGTCCACATAGGTCAACAGCCATTTGTCGCCCACCGACGCAGAGAATCCATCGCCGTTGGCAAAAGTTGACGTCGTTTACATTGAAATTCGATGGGGTGCCTTCGGAAATACGTGGGGATTTCATATTTTCCGAATGGGCTTAAATTTCAAAAGAAAATAGGAAGGGATTGCCTGCTCGTCATTCACTCGTTTGTCATAAATAGAAGAGGAAAGCGCAGCGAATGAGAGAGAGAGGGAGAGAGAGAGAGAGAGAGAAGAGAGAGAGAGAGGGGATAAGTGCGGGTTTTGAACTTAATTTCCCCTGCAATTATGATTCTCTTTACCTTTATTGTAAGGTTTTCCTGTTTGATGTCTTCTACTTTTCCAATGGATTTATCTCTAGATTGAAATTAATGCAGTACTTAGTAAAGTTAAGTAATGCGGTTAATAATGCGGTTACATTTTTAAGATAAAGAGAGTTGCGGAAATTTTTTCTTAATTTGCTATGTAAGCAATCTCATTAGTAACTAATGATTACAAGGTGATTCTAATAATGTCCCGCGACTTATATTTTCCGTTATATCTGCCATAAATATATCTTTTTAAAATTCGCTCTAAAGAAAATTCATTGCATGCATTACGGATGACATTTTAGTGAGGACAGTTCCGAAGACAACTCATTATGGAGTTTAATGCAGAACAAAATTTATTCATTGTGGAGTACTATTTAAAGACTAATTCCTTCAAAAGCATTAAACGGCATTTTGTTAAAATGTGCAATCTGAGATGTGCAGAATAAGTCAAAGATACATTGGACATTTTTGGAGAAGACTTACTTCTGTAGTGGATTTATAAGAGTTGAAATTAATGATGATGAGGAGACTCCGTTTAATTCAGCATTTGGTGATCGGGTCATCTCACGTGGACTATGACCACCTTAATCAACTGATGTTTAACGCTGATAAATTTCTTTCTGTGGTCTTATTTCAATGAACGTGTATACAAAAACAATCCGTGGGCATCAATCCAATAGAAGATAATATCCGCAACATAATTGCATCCGTA
This sequence comes from Rhysida immarginata, assembly GCA_023313115.1. Classification (NCBI taxonomy): domain Eukaryota; kingdom Metazoa; phylum Arthropoda; class Chilopoda; order Scolopendromorpha; family Scolopendridae; genus Rhysida; species Rhysida immarginata. Next base: position 3,409,560 of record JAHWFO010001556.1, on the reverse strand, counting down.
CCCACCGATATGTTGGAACGTGTTGCTGACAATACCTGTCGTCGAGTTGTGCTTGGCACAGAATGGTTCTCAGTTTTAAAAGATGTTCGATCGCACCTTTTCACCAGTCACTTCCCCTACCGGTAGCCTTGTTTATGAATGTGACGGTTACCAATACTTAATCTTGCTATGGGCGCAATACTGAACAACTGCGCAGGCCTTGCCTAAGTCTTGCCTAGGTTATAAAATATAAGATGACACCTTTACTGTTCTAAAAAAAAAACAAGAAATATTTCCTGGCGGAATGTGTGGTGCTTGTTCCGATTTCATTTCGCTAAGTAACTGCATTAGACAACGTTCTGGATCAGTTGGCCAAGCGTGGTACTTGGCGAACAACAACTCTTGGTCTTGATCGGCGATTTTTCAATGGCGGACATGATCATCATGTTTTGTTTCCTCTTAGGGAAACCAGCAAGGAAAAGTGTCGCAATACCGAGGAGGGCTTACAAAGAGGAAGCTTTGTCCCAGAGTGGTTTTCTCGTTTTAAAAATGGTCGAATATCAATTGTAGATGAACTTCTATCGGGACGTCCCTTGAATTCCAGAACGGACGAAACATTAAAAAATCCGTGATGCAATCATGTCTTATCATGTTGTATAGCAGTCGATAGATTGGAACAACTGAGTGGAATAACCTGGAACTTATGCCAACAAATTTTGTTCCGCGTGTGCTTTCCGACGACCAGAGAGCCAACCGTGTCCAGGCATTGGCTCCTCCACCCACGACAACGCGCCTGCACACACGGCATTGAGTGTCAGATACTTTTATCCAAAAACAAAATGACAGCGATTTCTCACCACCCTACTCACCAGATCTCGCCTCTAGCGACTTATTTTTGTTCCCTAGAATAAACCTGGAAAGGAGGAATTTTCAGGATTTAGAAGAAATAAAACAAAACTCGCTGGAGCCACTAAAATACAGCAGAATATCGGACGAGTTTAATAAACCAATGGGGAAAATGTTGGGACAAATGCATTATGTCTGATGGAGATCAAATTTGGAAATAGTGTATCAAATATACGATTTTTTTTAATAAAATATTTCTCGTTATTTCAGGGTTTTCCCTCGTATACGGCGCCAATTTTGTATTCGTATTTTTATTCATTCTATAGATTTAACATCAAATAGATATGCAGGCATTTTGAATCGCCTTGTACGAGTAACTGGTTTAAGTAATAAGAATGGCACTGTAAGAATGGTTTATCTAATTTATCTAAGCAACTCGTTTGAAATTCCGTACAGTAATATTCAAATAAAATTCGTTTCTCTAGTATTCTGTTTTATATGCATATTTTTAGAATTTTTAACAGAAAGAAAAGAAATCGAACATCCACATCTTCATATCGTTTTTATTCCTTATAATTCATTTTCTCCCTTCTCATCAATATTAAAGAACAAATCAATTTTACGGCTTATTAGGCCAGAAAATTAGTTAGTCCTTGTCAAATTTGCGCTCTTATCGTTGATCTTTCGGAAGACGAAAGAAAATTATGCTTAAGCGCTCTTTTTTAAAATATTGTTTTAGTATTTCTACTTCATTTGACAGTTAAATTTTTTTATTCTTTCACTAGCTTTCACCTCCCTTAAATCAACCTTTTCTCTCCAAGAGTAAAATTAAGTTACAAGTAACCTTTTCTTGGGAAAAATTTTCATTACTTGCAATGACAGCATCATCAGCCAAATTGACCAAATAATTTTTAAATGATCCTTCTCTTCCAAATGTCAATTTTAATGTTATAATTTTAAAGATGACCTTTACTGAAATGTGACATCTCAATTATGGATCCGAATCTAGGATAAAGAATACATTGGAAGAAAGCAAGCCAAAGCCATGTGACTGTTATCTATTATTAAGAGACCGTCAAAACAGATAACGAAGAAGCCATGTTTGCTTTAACTATTAAACAATATGCAATCATCGGCCAATTTCTACGAACTTCTTCCCAACGGTCGTGTCCTTCTAGGTATGTTCAGATGACCAAACGGAGTACAAGGGAAATATGATATGGAAATTATAGTCTATCTTTACCCCATTTCCAACGGCATCATTGAATGCGATATGATAGAGCAGGTGCCGACTTTAATAAAACCGTGCCTCTTAAAGCTTTTCACAAAAACTGTTTCAAATAAAAAAAATATAAAAAAATAAGCATACACTTTTTCTTTAAAAAGTATACTAAAAATTAATTTATTTAAATACGAATTCATAAAATTAGAAAAGGTGAAAGTGTGCAACCCATTAAATATTAAGTTTTAAATTTTAATATGAAAATACTACATAATAAAATAAACACGCCACACTTTTACCTTTTTTAATTTTTATGAATTCGTATTTGACTTTTTTTAAAATTTTTATGAATTCATAAATGAAAGGCACCAGAAATTTTTTTTTTACTTTTTAGTGTACCTTTTAAAGTAAAAGTTTATGTTTTGAAAGTTTTTTATATTTTTATATTATTCTTTTTAGCTTTGGATTTGCAATCAACTTTTGATCCATGCATTTACTACAAATGAAGAAAACCATAATAGATGGCTAAATTAAATCTGAATAGTTGACCCATCCTCCTCCTATCTGGGATGTAAATTAAATGAAAATCAGCATTTTTAAAAATTCTAATTTTGAAAATTTTTATACTGGATTGTAGTGTCATCGAAACTTATTTACTTTACCAAATTTCAATGTTCTAATGTTTTTAAGAAGTGGACCGAAAGCCACTTGGAAAATTTCATCCAAAATAACAATCAAATCCAACTGTTTATTGTGTGAAGTTAAGTAAAAGTGCGTAAAATGTTCGTCAAATGGCCTGATCAGGGGGAACTACCATCCAAAGGCACAGATTGTTGCTTGGTTTCTAAGTTGTATCCGTAACATCACGGTTCGTCGCTAAATTTTGATCGTTTTCTGATTGTTCTTTTAACTCCTGGACACAGTTTGCTCTCTGGTCGTCGGAACAAAATTCCTTGGCATAAGCTCCAAATTATTCCAGTGGTTCGTTGCTCCAATAACCAGAATGTTTAGGCTCACAAAATACATTTGATTACAACGCAGGATCTGGGGAGGGCATTTCGGAACGCATAACAATCCGTGAAATGCTTTCACGGCTGAGTTAAAACGGCCAACTTCTTAAATACTTACATCATGGTCAATATTTTTTACATATCAAATGCGCAAGCCGCTAGTAACGATTTGATGGTTTGAGGAATTTATACCAAAATGATCCTCATAGTTGAAAGATATTAACTGCAGTTTTATAAATTCTAATACAGAAAATAAACTACAGAAATCGTCTGTTTGTCGGCTCGGTAGCCGAGAGCGCTAGGGCGTAGGTCTTATGTCTTATTGCCTCGGAACCAGCGAGTCGCAAGTTCGAAACCCGCCGAGATCATGGATGTCTATTTGTCCCTTTTCTAACATTTCCTCTTGTGAGTTTGGAAGGGCATCCGGTCGTAAAAAAATCATTGTTAAATCTAATAAAAAAAAAAGCCACCCCATGTGAATATGAGAAAATCTACGGACGTAGAAGAGAGTCTGTTGGTTTCTTTTGGAAACTGGAGCGCGAATCCCTATTAATTCCAGAATTCGCGGAGCTCTTAGTCATCCATTAAAAACATCGATTATAGTGTCATGACGATTAAAATATCAGAAAACAAGCTGTTAATAACTTGCTGCGAATTAAAAACATTTTCCTGTAGTAGGACATCGTCAAAGCTTAGTAACTTTCTAATTAAAAAGTTCTTAAAATTATCTAATTCTGAGTTAAACAAAGTACCAAATCCGCAAGAGATAAAATTTTAGATAGAACTATGGTGCGAAATAGGGTAGAGACGTTTGTTGTTCCTAACTCCGTCCAACTAGTCCAATTATTCCAAAGAAATCGCTCTTACTGCGTTTCCTGCTTAAAATGCGCTTTGTTCAACACGTGCTCAAGAAAAATGTTATACGAGAAGGTATTACGATTCTTCTGAGGAAAATTAATTTCGCATTAATTGCAAAAGAAAGGCTCTTTTAAGGGCCAACAATTTGATAGTAATTCATTTAACAGCAAGCTCAATATGAGGCTAAATTTTACTACTAGCTGGTTTCCATGGCAACGCAGTGATTGACAGTTCTCACGATTTACTTGGTGGAATAGACAAGTTTATTAGTTCATGTAAAGATTCGCATGATGGCGCTACCAGTTCGAGAGTGTTGAAAGAATGTGTAAATGCTTATTTTTGTCCAATATTTAAAAAGAAAAATTGAAAACAACTGGAAAGAACAATTTTAATAAGTAAGTTGCATATTTTATTAACTAAAACTGAAAGAAGAAGTTAGTGCAAGCATGTAAAAAACCTATAATAGTCCGGAAAGTTAAATTTTCATTAAAAACTGCAAACCTTAAATTATTATAAATTTTCTAAGATATTTATGCAGCACATTTTGATCGTTTAATTTTCAAAAAGACGTGAAATGTACTTAAAAATCGGTCTAATCAAAAAACAAGAATGATTTTACCGCCAAAGCGGATAAAGGGAGCACATTTTCATGTTATAGCATCGTATATGGATATATTGACTTAATCAACATTTTAAAACACTTAAGAGAAAATAAATAAAAATGAAAACGAAATTATAAATTACTATTTAAGTAAGCTAATGTATAGAGAGAATTTAAACGAATAAACTTGAAGAACTGAAAGGTAAATGAAGAGGGAGTTATTCCTCATACATTTAAAAAAAATAAAAGTTCTTTAATTTGTAAGAATTCCCACATAATGTTAAACGAAGTGAGCCTCAATTGCTGAAGCGTTGTGTGTAAGCATATATTATTTTTTCATATTAAATTACTAAAGTGTTTCCACGTTATCGTCTACTATAGAAGCAAGCGATTAACTACTATTAATTAGCAATATGTATAACAGTAGTGAGTTTTAGATAACATTAAGCCTAACAGCATTATGCTCTTGATACAAATAAGCTATGGATAACAATAGATCTAACAACTCGTAATGAGTTGGTTGATATATTACACGCCATATCTTAGCATTGAAAGTTCTAACAAGCCTATATTGTACCATAATGGAACAAAACCAATTCCCACTATCATTATTTTCTCGTTATATTCACTCATGACGCATTGTTATAAGATGTTTGATATATTACATGCCATATCTTATCATTGAAAGTTCCAATGGTACCATATCGTATCACATGGCAAAATTAGGGCACGTGCTACTTAACCAATAACCACTATCATTATTTACTCGTTATATACACTCATGGCACGTTCTTACGAGTTGCTTGATATATTACATGCCATATCTTAGCATTGAAAGTTCCAATGGTACCATATGGTACCATTAGGGCACGTGCTACAAAACCAATAACCATTATCAGTATTTACTTGTTATATTCACTCATTACAGTATGTCTAAAATAGGAAGGCGGTTGGAGGTAAGGTAGAGTTCATTTCATTTGTAGGTTGAAAGAGTTGATATAGCCACTTCCCCCTCCAGCCTCCCATCTCTTTTTCCCGAAACTGATAAAAGGATTAAAACTTTCTCCCTTCTCATTACCCTAAAAAAACTCGGGAAATAATAATTTTTTAAAATTTCATTTTTTATTTTTTATAGATTTTATCTGTAAATTGTTTTATTTTGTATATATTTTTTAGTTATTTACATTTTTTTAAAACATGCTAATTTTTGTAGGTTTTTTTTTCTTTATCTTCTAACTTCAAAGCTTTAAGATATCAATGTGATTTAATCCTCTTATTAGTTTGGTAGATGAGAAGGGAAACTTAAGTAGCTGGAGGGGGAAGTGGTAGTAACTTTATATCAACTCTTATATTGACTTTTTCAATTAAAAATGAAACGAACACTACGCCCTGTCCTCCCCTCCAACCGCCTTCCTATTTTAGACATACTGTACATGTTGTTACGAGTTGTTTGATATATTACATGCCATATCTTAGCATTGAAAGTTCCAATGGTACCATATGATACCACAAGGCACCATTAGGGCACGTGCTACTAAACCAATAACCATTATCATTATTTACTCGTTATATTCACTCTTGGCACGTTCTTACGAGTTGTTTGATATATTACATGCCTTATCTTAGCATTGAAAGTTCCAACGGTACCATACGGTACCACATGGTATCATTAGGGTACGTGCTACCAAAACAATAACCATTATCATTATTTACTCGTTATATTCACTCATGGCACGT
>JAHWFO010001556.1:3369282-3403297 GCA_023313115.1 Rhysida immarginata | reverse complement strand
AATAACCATTATCATTATTTACTCGTTATATTCACTCATGGCACGTTCTTACGATTGTTTGATAGATTACATGCCATATCTTAGCATTGAAAGTTCCATTTTGTACTATTAAAACACGTACTACTAAACATTTCACAGCAACATTATTTACGCGTTATATTCATTCATGAGACATCCTTGCACGTACACCTGCTATCACTAGTTACTCTTATATATTCGTTCATGATATGTTGTGACGATTTGTTTGATATATTACATGCCATATCTGGTTATAGGAAGTTTTTAAGGGGGTATCATAACGGTACCATTAAAGTACGTGCCATTATAGTACGTACTTATTCCGGCTATCTCACGTTCGTACTTGTTCGTGCTCTGTCCCGTATTAATGGATTGGTGAAAACAGACTTTGAAAAAGTTAATTCGTTTTCAAGTTATTGTAATAAATACTAAGCCCCCTAGGAATAAAAAAATTGTCTTGATTTAGAGACTGAACTGCCCTTTCAATAATCGTCAAACACGTGCATCCTGCACGCGCACCATCTCATTAACGTTTAGAGCACGCGCAGAGCCGAACCCATGTATGTTCTCAACATGCGTTTTCCCGAATGCGAGGATAATTCGTGTCTTCCAGCAACTCTTTCTATTGCAACGAATTGTGGGATTGTCTACAGACAGACAGACGGACAGCTGGACAAACCGATCACATAAGCACATTTCTATATATGGAAAATGTGCTAATAAAAAATAAAAGGACCCAGGAAACAAATTTACCGATAAGTTCCATCATTGAATCAATGCTTTTCCTATTTAATTCGGATAAACAGGGTCTTTTGCTTTCGGTAAAAATTTAAATTTACGATTACTCCTTCTACAACTTAACGCAGAGCCTAAAAGCACTGAACCTCACATAGTTCATAGGTTCTAAAACAATCTCTTAATGGCGGCTAACGTGAAGCCATCTAGCGGCTACCTTCGAAAACAGCGAAAAAAGAAACTTAACTATATAATTGCTTCAGACTTGGGTAAAAAAAATAATAATAATAAAGAAAAAGAAAAAGGTAAATACTGTGTAATGGAACAACCAAAAAGTAAAAACCTCTACACCACAAGGAGGGAAAATGAAATTCCGGATACGTATTTCGGGCACGAGGTACCCATCTACCCAAACGCTGTCGGAACCGCTGGCAGGCAGCAATGAGGTGGGTCTTCCGGATTTCTGCCATTGCCTCCACAATAGCTAGCCTGAGAGCTTCAACGGTGTTGTGTGAATGTTTGTTGGACTCCCTCTCAACGACGTCCCAGATGTAATAGTCCAAAGGATTGAGATCAGCGGAGCTGTGAGTCCACATATTGGGAGGGATGTGAACGTAACGATTCGTGGTCATCCATACTTGAATGTTGTGGGCCTTATGACTTGAAGCAGAGTCCTGTTGAAAAACATACGGCCTACCACGTGCTACAGCAGTAATCCTGGGCTTCACAACTCTTACCAACACTCTTCGAACTTTGAACACAAACGAACGGGCGACTTTCAGGAATGCAGCAATCTCGGAATCGGAGTGTCCTGCATCCAAGGAGACGAGGACAGGATGTCGCTTCATTTGATGGGTTATCTTTAGATCCGCCATGTTTATCTGCCTCGTTTCGGAATTGTTAAATAGTATGACGTCATACTTACGTGTTCTCAAAAACCTGCTGCACGTATTCGGTATTTCATTTTTCCTCCTTGTGGATTAGAAGTTGTCTGCCACTTTCTTGGTTCAGACCTGGGTGTTCCAAACCTTTTGTTGTTATTAAACTTAAAACCGCACTCAGGCTTTTAGGATATTCTGTATAATGCACTTTGGGTGACTGCTTATTCATGTATATAATTTGAAGAATCCACTTAGTGAGTATGGTATACTTTAATACGAGATTCCAGACAAACGATATTTAATACTAATATATGCCATAACTAATATGCTGAGTATATAATAGTTATGGCTATGACGGAAAATTTTAAAGTATAACAATGAAATAAAATATCTACACTTACTTTTCTAATAACCTAAAATAAATTAATGACAAACTATCGTGATCCTAAATAGACGTGACATCTCAATTTTTTTGCACTCTAATCTGTCCAAAGAAACATGAACTGGACGTGTTCAAATAAATTTCCAATTTCAATCGTTAGATAATGTTAATTTTACTTTGCAACAATATCTAACAATTGAAAACAGAAATTAACTGGAGATGCCCAGTTCATATTTCGTTGGACAAACTGCAGTCACGTTTGAATGAAGAGAATTTTAGCGTTTCTCAGAATCAATTATGAATATATAGATTTTTGTGTATGCTTTTGACTTGATTGCATACACAAACAATAAAGTCGAGAACGTAGTTAAAAATCATTAAGCCATTAAGGATAAATGCAAATTTCATCGCTCTATTCGAAGCAATAATTTTCCCAAACTAAAGCCGAAATTGTTCGGCTCGCTTCCTTTCTATGCTTTATAAATATTTATTTAATTATAGTGCTTTTTCCCTCTACTTATTTTTCGCTCCAATCGACTCATAAAACCCTCTCCTTACGACAATTCTACTCGTTTACCATTTCTCGTGGGAGCATCTCCGTCGCTCTATCTCTCGCCTCTTCCGTTCCCTTCTACCTCTTTTACGATTCCCTTCCTTCTTTCTGATTTCCTCGCTTACTGCTTTCTCTCCAAATCCCACCCCCCACAGTCCTTTGCTCGTATAAAAGTGACCCTCTATCCTTAGAGGATGAACACCAAGAGCCGTTTACTTTTCCCCTTCGTCAATAGGAAATTTTTTTTTCGTCCTCACCTCTTCCAGCACCAACCAATTCAACTTACCACGGATTCTTTCGGACGGGAGAACTTGTCGTCGATTGACGCGTATTCCTACTGGTGTAGTATTCAAGTTCTACTTCCGTGTCGAGAAATGATAAAACGTCCCTTCAGCGACTGCCGTTCTGCGTCTTTCCTTTTCATATGCAAGAGGAAACGAAAGGAGGTTGGCAGGAATCGAAGACTTCTTTGACGTTGGCTTCCTTTGACGATCAATGGAACCAGGTAGATCTTCAAGTTGACGCACATTTGATGGTCCTTCATGTGACTCATGAATTGAAAGTAGCGACAATCGAATTGACTATCTTTTTTTCTGCCTCTTTTCGTTCGGCCTATTGGTAGACGTCATTGCGACTATTATAAAAGAACAGGTTTTGTTTCCATAGAATTATGTTAATTCTTACGATAAAAAAGCAACAATTTAAGGAATTTAAACATGAAGAAAAAAAGGAAAAAAGCGGTTTAAAATTTTAAAGCAAAAGATGATGTATCATTGTTAAAAAGTTCATGAGAGAAATCAAACAATAACTTCGGTACAGGATGCAAATTAGACGCATTCGTTATAGATGCATTCCCATTTCGTTTGCACGACTGTAAAATACAGGAATACCTCCATTATCGTGGTTATTGTTGCCACTAAATCGAATCCGCGATAATCGGGATAAATAATGCATAGTGATCACTGCCAAGGTGTTAAACGTGTTAAGTAAAAAAATGAAGGTTCGTTTAGAAAAACAAGATTACCCTTTAATCTTTATTTATATAATGATAAGGAATTTCCATTTCAATTATAAGATAGTTTCTGTTTCTCGTAGTTTGGGACCCAGACGAGGTAGATGCAGTTTTTCCTACAAAATTGGTTATGCTTCATACTTATTTATTATATGCAACTTATCTTTTAAGCTATAGTGCCCGGCACGAAAGAAAAAGGAAACTGGCGCATGTGTAAATGAATAAAACTCGTTCAACCAATCAGAAACGGACAGGAATTAAGGCATTACTTATTACTGATGGACAGGAATCAATTCATTCTACGTTTCTTCTTCATAGCTGTAGACTTAATATCATCCGTGTTTCGGATAAAACAAGGTATTATCAGAGTGCTCCCTGAAAAGTGGCGATTCGAGCTAAATGAAATTCTGATTGTATACGTAGTGGGTTACAACTCGCGGCCGCAATAATTCGAATTTGAAGCGCAATAATTGAATGTTGGTATGAAATTATAAGTCGCAATAATCGAGTTATTCCTCTACTACATGAACTGCAGGAAGGTGATTTAATAATGAAATAGAAAATCGACATGTTACGTACTACGGAGATCATCAAATTCATAGCAATTACTTTTTTCGTGCGACAACTATGCAGGCGATAAGACTACAGTTTCAGAATACATATCGTTGTTCTAGAAGAAAAACTCATCAAGTGCACTTTTTGGGTAAATCCAGTTTTGTTTTTTTTTGTCACTACATACTGCCAGCAAGTCAATATTTATGCTTGGAAAAGGTCAGCAAGTGCCTTAGAGGCTTAATTCAGGCAATATTTTATGGAAAAATTCATTAAGCGCAATCCATTGAAAGTATTATTGAAGGTAAAACTCACGATGCGCATAAAAGTTTTACCTCTCGTTCTCTTTTCTGCGGGGTAGCGGGGAATGAAACTCGCATTGGCAACACTACGAGCGGGACGTCAGTGACTTGTTGTATTGTCATTCTTAGTGGTTTTCAGTTCCTATGTGATATTGAAATGCGTCAAACGTATTAAAATAAGTACAGAATAAAAAAAGGCAAAAAGAAGCTGGGGAACAAAACTAGCAATGAATCACTGGCAAAGATTAAAGAGAATATTGAATGTTTCCCGTCAGGTGAGTCGCATTATGTACGAAACAAAAGCAAACGGAAGTATCTAGACTCCAATCTGTAAATTTTGAAAATGTATAAACACTTCAAAGACGGAAATTTTGAAAATGAAAAGCCCGTAAGCGAATGGAGTACCGCCAAATTTTTTGCAAGGAGTTTTATTTGTCCCGAAAAAAAGATCAGTGTGTAATTTGCAGGAAATATGAACTGGCAAATGCGAACAAAGAATGCATGGAACTAGAATATTCATTGCACATACAACGGAAAAAGGATAGCAATGAGGCTAAGAAAACAGATAAGCAACTTGCAAATTTTAACTCGCAAAGTATTCTCCAGCTACCGATTTCTCCGTATCCTAATTTTATTACATAAGAAAAATTTGTGTCTACAATTTAACTGTTTATGAAGGGCATGCCACTAACGCCTACTGCTATTGCTGGCAAAAAGAGGAAGCATCGAAATCGGTTTAGTTCTATTAAAATATTTGAGCACCATACCTAACACTGTTCGCGGTCTTTCGTTATTTTCAGACAGTTGTGGCGGTCAAATTCGCAATCAACAAGTTGCTGATGCTTTCCTTTATGCAATTCAAGAATCCCATTTGGATAGACTTCCTAGAGTCTGGACATACCAATATGAAATGTGATTCAATGTACGAGGGTATCCCAGAAAGTAATGCATCACAATTTTTTTCTTCAACAATTATTTATTGAACACAATGAAACTTCTACACACGAAAGAATGATGTTTCTTCTACACTACCTATTTTTCCACATAATCTCCGTCCCGTTCTATGGCCTGCCTCCAGCGAGACACAAGGGCGTGTATGCCCTGTCGGTAGCAGTCCTTGTTCTGTTCACGCAGCCATGTCTTCACTGTGAGAATAACCTCTTCGTCATCCTCAAAATGTCTTCCACGAATGGCATTCTTCAATGGCCCAAACAAGTGAAAGTTTGAGGGCGCTAGGTCAGGATAGTAGAGTGGATGGGGTAACACTGTCCAACCCTGTTTCGTGATGTGTTCCGACAGGTGTGAGAGCGAGCGTAATCGTGTTGAAGCAAACAATCAACTGGGTTGTTATGGCGTCCAAGTCGCTGGAAGCGCTTCTTGAGTTTGGTTAATGTGTTCACATATGCTTCAGAATTAATGGTGCTGCCTCTCGGCATCACATCAATGAATATGACACCAGCGTTACAAGCAGCGTGTCGTCACTGAATTTCTCACTGCGGAGCAAGAAACGGTTGGAAACATTCACAAACGTTTATGTGCAGTTTATGGAGCATCAGCGGTCGACAGAAGTACGGTCAGTCGCTGGGCACAGAGGGTGAGGCCATCAGAATATGGTACGGCGGAGCTCCAAGATTTGCCGCGGTCGGGGTGGCCATCCTCGGCTGTCACACCTGACAATATGCAGCGTGCATTCGTCAGGACCGACGCAGAACGACTCGGCAGTTGGCGCCGGAACTGTCCATCAGCATAGAAAGTGTGGGTGAAATCATCCGTGCTCTTGATTACACAAAAACGTGTTCACGATGGGTTCCGCGCTGTCTTACGGAGGAACACAAAGCTCTGAGAAAAAGCATTTCTTCAGAGTTGCTGCAACGTTTTGAAGCTGAGGGGGAAGCCTTCTTGTCCCGGATTGTGACAGCTGTTTAAACCTGGGTGCACCATCATTGTTCCATTGCTGCACGTACGCTATATGTCGGAAGAAAGGGAAACTTTGCGCGCGCACTCCGAAAACTTCACAGAATGTATACCTCAAATTTCACATTCGTACCATTGTTGGGGACGGAGAAAAAATTATGGTGCATTACTTTCTGGGCTACCCTCGTATTTAGCAATAGAATCAGCAAAGAAACACAAAAGTGCATTAAAATTTTTATAGCAAGTATTTCTAACAATCGAAATTGGAAATTTAATAGGGCAAGCCCTACTTTTTATTTCGTTGGACAGAATATTGGTGTTTCGTTTCTTATATATGTATACCGGTCTAAATGTCATCTTAAGACTCCAGATATTGCTAGATGGCAGCATCTGAAAGCCTAGATCATCCTCATTTCATGACATTCTTATACGAGGGTCACATACAAAGTCATGGGAACTAATTTTTTGTAGACAAATGTGTTGTTATTAGTGATGTGAAGATCCGGATAATTCAAGATCCGGATATCCGGATCTTTTTTTCGGACCTAGGTCCGAGATCCGAGATACGGATCTTGGATCCGAGATCCGGATCTTAAATCCGAGATCCGAAATTCGGATCCTGTTTCAGGAAATTGTGTATATGCAAATTATTTTTATATATAACCACCTTATAACGTGTCTCAAAGTCAAAAGACCCTAAACTCCCTAATTCCCTAAGACTGAGCAGTGGATCGCTTTAATGTAATCAACAATAAAAATCATCATAAAATAAAATCAGATTTAATTTAACAAATCTTTAGTTTTCGTTTTAGTTAGAATAGTACCATATCCCCTCAATCTATATGGACTCGACTATAGCAATTGTGATAGCTTGAGTCCTCCTAAGTTAAAGGATCCGAGATCCGAAATCCGAATTCGATATCCGACATTCGAAATTCGGATCCGAGATCCGGATACGAGACCTGGATCCGGATATTTCTAGATCCGAATCAGAAATCCGGATCCAACGGACATCACTAGTTGTTATACAAACATTTCATAAGACACATCTGAAAACACACAGTGTACTTTACCAAAGTAAATGTCTATTACATGGTTACTCAAGAAGTATTGTAGACAAGGAAGAAAGTAAAAATAAATAAATAAAAATTCATCTCCCTTAAAAATGTTGAACACAATAGTCTTAATGTTGAGATGTGAAGTACTAGACCTGTCATCATATGATTTCGATTTGATACCGATATTCAAAGCTCCATACACATTGTCAACGCAGCGCAACGCGAGATTACCAGATTGGACAATGGAGCAACTGATGATGTTCGTCGCCTTCCTCATTGTTGGCAGCGAATGGTTGATTGACTTGGAGATTACTTCGAAGGTTTTTAATATATTCTTAATGTGCGTGCAGACTATTGTGCTCAACTTTACTACGGTAGATGACTTTTTTATTTTTTTATTTTTACACATCTCCTTGTCTACAATACTTCCTGAGTAACCCATTTGACAGACATTATTGATAAAGTACAGTGTGTATTTTCATATGTATATTATGAAATGTTCGTATAACAACACATTTGCTTGTAAATAAATAGTTGCGATGACTTTGTAAGTGACCTTAGTATAAGGATTAAACGGAACTTTAAAACAAATCAAAGAAAAACAGCGACAGGATACCAATACGCCATAATATGCAGTTAAAATTTTAATCTATATGGATGTAAAGAAATGAATATCTCATTTGATTTGATCCTTGCTTATTAATAGAATGAAAATACTTTTTAAATATTCATTTTTAAATAAGTCTCCATAAATATTTAAGAAATTCAGCTAAAATTCATCTGTATTAGAACTTTTACTAAAAGCGTTTATAAAAAATATCCGTTTTCCATATTTCTAGCATTCGTCAGTCTGATAAGCTATCCCTTACAGCCGTTAGCTTAAAGAAAAGAATAGAATACAATAAAAGAAACGAAATTTCCTTTTCTGTCCGCCCTTCTGTAAAAATGAAACATGATACGCGGTTTCTTTTTGTTTCTCTTTTCCCTATGTATAGAAAATAAAGCCGCTTTGAAAAATAAAAAACAAAAGGAGATTTACCTCTCCCTCCCTCGTTCCTTTCTTTTTTTTCTTTACTTAAATCGTTCGTTTTATATATAAAGCGGTCATTGCCGTTATCTATCAATATTTTAAATTTTCCAAATGAAATCAGCCTGTGCTTCACTCCGTTCATTGTGCCCGAGTCTTCGGAATGTTTGTCAAGTGATTATCGTTGAATGTGGGTGTAAATTGATTTCGTCGCCGGGAATCTGGAGCAGTTTCTTCCACCCTCGGTCTTCTCCTTCCAAGGCCGAGCGATTCTGATGCGGAAGAATCCACTTGAAACCCCCTGGCCTTGTTAAATATACACAGATGAAGAGGAGCAGAGCGAAAAATGGTAGAAAAAAAAAGGCTAGAGAGTGCCTTACATCAACAGCCATTGAAAAGTACGCACGATAAAAACCGAATAACGGGTTCAAATTTTTTTTCTCTTCAATAAAGAAGAAAATTTTCTCGATGCAAGCACGATAGGAAAGAAAAGTAAGAAGAAAGAAAAAAAACCCCAAATGAATTCACTTCAAATTCTATTACTATGGTGAAAAAAGATTGTTAAACTTTTTTGAACTCGTAAAATAAGCTATCTATGAGTCCCTCCCCCGTCCCTTTATTTCTCCATAAATTATTAGAAAACTAAACATATGTTTGCTCGTCAAGACGTTCAAGATTTTTACTCAGTAATGAGGAACATTTATTTATTTAAGTGAGTCCCTAGTGAAAAGTAGAATTAAGTTAAGGGTAAAGTAATTCTACATTTTGTGACGTGTTAAAAGAAGAAAGCAAATGATACATCTTCTATTCCCTTTCCTAAACATTTATTTTCTCATGATTATTGAAATGTTGATTCGAATTCCATCTGTCACAGATTTTTTAAAGTTAAAAGGGATAATTGGATTACACGAGTGTAAAGGCGTCGTCGAGCATTTCAAACGAAATCTTGTTTACTGGGACCTAGATTTATCTTTAAAAGAGGTTTAAATTTCTAAATAATTCAATACATTTAGGAATCTACAGAATTTCATCCCGTTTTTCCTAAATGCATTTAAAAATTGGAGATTCAAGTAAAATTGCAAAGCCAAAATCTTCACTTATTTTTCAAAAAAAAATGATTTTAAAAATCTTTAAAACAGTATTTAGAGATTTTAATTTGTTCACTAGAAACAATAATAATATCAACGCTACTCGCTATTAATTTTCTATGAATTTATCCTCCTTATATGCACAGGATGTTGCAGATAACTACAGGGCAGTATAACGGGAAGCTTACCCGCTCGATTGCAGGGACCGGCTCGGTCGATTGGCAGAATGGAGGGAGATGAAGATGCCCTGCAGCAGCCAGCAGTTTCCACAGTCGGGGAGGGGGGGTGAACGTCAAAACTGTCATCGGTAGTTATCTGCAACACTCTGTATTAAGATATATTTAAATTTTTTATTCCATTTATAAGATTAGTTCACAGTTTCACACGTTACGATCACGTCAATTTTAAGAAAATCCTAACCGGATGGAAACACTGAGCAAACATGTTTACAGTTTCCACGTTAACACCCAAACTTTCGTTCTGAATTATTAATTTTCTTTATTTAGAAAATTTTCCTGTCATTTCAATTCTGTGAAAATTATAAAGTTTGCGAGTCTGGTTAAGTCGACAAATGAATGTTCGTTGGCATTACCGAGTCTTAATGTTTGAATAAATTAAATATTTAGTTTAATATCATGGACACTATTTGCAAGAGCGAACTGCGTAGTCGAAATTGCAGAAATCCTTACAGACGAAGTTGATGGCTCATCTTCAAACGTATAAAGATGTAGTGGCGAAAAAAAAAGTCCTACAACCGTCTCTAAAATAGCTTTAAACATAAGAACAACTGGCGTTTATTTTAAAAAAAAATAATAACGAGCACATTAGTAAATCGTTTGAGATTCGTGCCACGTATTTTAAATAGTTGATGCAAAGAAACTATGCTTGGTTATTTTAAATAGTTGACGCTTGGTTTACATTCCAAGGCCTTCTGTAAAAATCTAACATAATGTGAACGGACATTAAATTTCCAATTTTTTTTTCCTTCCGAGATCTTCTTTAAGAGGATCGAACAGGTGAAAGTCACTTGGCACATGATCAAGATTACAGAAGTGCGATAGGACTTCCGAACGCATTTTCTCTAATGAGAATACGGAATTGCAGAAGAATAATCCGACAGTCCAGATTTATTAACATCGATTTTTTATTAGTTTGTTACATCTGTTTATACAAAAAATATTTTGATTATCAACACGAAGTGCTCTCACTTGACATAATAGCCCTCATACATAATCGTATTTGATTCACAAGATTCATTATTCAACTGAACTTTATTATTTATAGTTTTGGTTTATTTGATCTCACAGAATATGGTATAAAAGAATTTCGGACACTTTAGTCACCAATGAGAATATAATCCCTAACAAAGTTAACCTAGAAATAATTTTAAAATAAGTGTTCGCTTTCGGTCTTTCTCCATTTTCCTAGAGATGTTTAAGAATAGAAATGGACACTTAATGATTGGCCCATTTGTAATTCCTGTTGTGTAGTGCCTTCTGAGAAGATGAGCAATATCTACGGGGGAACATTCATGACTGATGTCATATAAGAGACTCAGACAAATAGATATTTGACATCATACCTTTATCATTCGAGGCCTACGAGAAATACAAGGCCTAAAAGCGGAAAAGTCACCTGACCATCGGAATGCTAACAACAATCCAACCTTCATTGTCTCCATCTTGGATGTTAACAATCAGTGCTTTTCCGTTTGTTGGAAATAATGAAGATTGGATTGTTGGTAGCACCCGATGGTCAGGTGATTTTTCGGCATCGAGGTCTTGTATTTCTCGTTGACCTCGTTTATCATTATATTATCAGTTGAAAAGAAGAGAGCAGCTCGAACGAGCAGACTTCTGTTACTGCCACAGACTCAAACTATGTTGCGCAAACGTGACTTTACCAGTAGAAAATATTGATGAGGTGCGTGTTTACAAACATTTGTGCCTAGACGCATTTCCATTTCCATAGTAACTGCATTTCCGGCGTTACCGGTGACTAGCAGTCGACATTATTCAGATAGACTTTTGCTTGCAACGTGCTGCCGAGTGCGCGATTAGTCATTAATTTTTTATTGTCTCGGAGAGCATAAAACGGTACACGGAAATCGATGAAAGTTTACTTTGCTAAATAAATTTGTGTTTTCTAATTGATTGACCATCGTTCGTTGTTTACTCTTCCCTGTCTCGGACAGTTCTATAGGGTGTATCGACATGGTGTTGTATAATTCGATGACCAACATTGGAGGGGTGGTAGTATGGGTGATTCTAAGCAAAAAACATCATATGAACATGGGCCCGAATTTGAACGCTAACTGAGATATGAACAGAAATAAAAATGCCGCCACCAAGGTCAACAAGTTCAAGATCAAGTAAAAGATTCTCACAAATGTGTAAAGTCGAAAAGAGAGGTATGAAATCAGAAAAAAAATTTTGATTCAAATTGTTTTTTACATTTCGATTCAATTGAAATTTAACTTGATGGGGAAACTTGTTTATCAGGGCTTTAATTAAAAGAAATCTAGGACTCTTCACTTTTTTATATGTTGTAGATTGTACTTTTTCACACGGCAACAATATTTGAAGCAAAACATCAAAAAGAAAGTTCAATCATACGTTAAGGGAATGAACACTTTTTGCCATGATCCGAAATGACTCACCGTCAGTATACAACAATGGGATATTGAAAGTAAAACCACATTGGATATCTTATCACATACACCAATATAATGAGATTTTTTGGAAAACATTTTACCAGATGTATCTTTTGGAGGACATGCCTTTCATGGTTCGCCGGGATATGTTGTTTTTACAAATTGGGCATTACCACATTTCAACCTTGAGGTTCGTGATTATCTGAATCTCAGATTTCTAAATTTTGAGATGGGTTAGTCGTGAAGGTCTCATTAACTAGCCACCACGATCACTTGACCTTACATGCATGAACTTCTTCCTGTGGGGCCATATGAAGAATTGTTGTAGATCGTTCACTATCTTGTGCGGCGTGTGGCAGCTGCTGCAGCAGAAGTTCAAGAGATGTCTGGAATCTTCGAACGCTTGAACGGTTCTGTTATGGCGATGTGAGGTCTCTATTGAGATAGTTTGATGGTTATTTTGAACACATACTGAGATAAACTCTGCTGTAAGATACACGATTAATAAAATTAATTAGATATCGTATCTTTTCATTTGTGGCCTGCAAGGTGACCTTTCAATGTGTCTTTGTTGGACACTAAGTCATTTCCGACCACGGGTTTATTGATAAAAAGTGTTAATATAGATTCCCCTCTACTCCCTGTTAAATTTGGACAAAGGGTTCTGAGACACCCTGTAAAGTTAATTCCCAGTGTTAAGAGTGAGCTGTGTAATGCATTCAAGTTGGTTTATCAAGAATTTATGAAAATGTGGAATTTTAATTAAAAAGTAAAATGTTTAATTTTATCAAACGTCTATGTTTACTCCATGCCCAAAGATCTGGTTGATTATTATCTGTGGTTATTTATTTCATATGGCAACATTTCCGTAATTTATGTCACGTTAATTATGAATGTGCTTGTTGCTGCTGACGTAACATTTTATAACCTAAGATTATTTCTAAAATTTTTCATACTGAATTCTATAATTAGATATTTCTAATTAATAACTTAAAATAAAGGAGATTAAGGGTCTAATATTGCAAGTCTAATATTGCAAGACTTTCTAATTTAAAGCAAATTTAAAGTAAGTATGTTTTGATTCTTTTAGAACCTATCAATCAGGTAATGTGAGTTACCAAAACAGTTAAAAGTTTCTTTTATTACTGCATAGTTATGTCTACCTTTAAATCTTTGAATATCCTCTAATAAATATACTTAACTTTTCTAACCTTATAGTTTATTTGACCAAAAGGCCAAAAATATTGCTTATTTCTTAAATTTAAGATTGTAATGTGAGTGACCGGTCACTTACATTACACAATGTAATGTGAGTTACCAGACACATACCGGCAGTTTTAAGTAAGTGGCTTTGAGAATTTTATGTATTATTGTAATTGAACAACTTTATATAATAATTCCATGAATTGTTTATGTATCATGAAAAAACCTGATGGTACTAAAGAAAAACTGCAAGCACGACATTTATATTCATCTTTAAAAGAAACACAGGCTCTGTTTATTGTACAGCATGCTAAAATCATTGAAAAGAGTAAGTTTGCCGAACTACTCTCGAAAAATGTGTTGCTCAGTAGTAAACTTCCACATAACCTTTGCCTCTGCCGATATCATGAAAACTTTATTTTGGCAGTAAACATTATGAACAGTATTGTTCCCGAATTTCCAAAGTATGATCATACATTCATATTAAAACTTATCTGTGGAGTACAAAAAAAAGAATGCTGGTTAAGAAATTGTAATCAATGTGCCGAATATGTTAAAACACAAGTTCCGTGAATGTATAGAAGCATATAGCAATCATCTTATTAAAATATCATGGAATGTCTGGAAAGATGTCGAAGGCAAGTTGTAGAAAATGGTTCCCTTGAAGAACTGCAGGATTATATAATTGAAATTGTTTCATTAAAAGAAGTCAGAATGCAGCTTATCAGAATGACAAGAACGCAATATCCAGCATTAATTTTGATCCTAGTGTTGCAATGTTACAAGTGTACTTTGCTGAAAATTATACCTGTCTAGCACAGGACGAAATTCAATCATTTCACTGGGTACAACCACAAGTTTCTCTATTTACTGCCTCTGTTTGGTTTAATGGTAAACAACATCCCACAGTCTTAGTTTCAGACAATCGTAATCATAATAAAGATACCACAGCTGTTTTTATGGATGAACTGCCTGAAAACATTAGAGATGTACACATCTGGTCAGATGGACCGGCCTCCCAATTCAAAAACAGATACATCGCAACTGCTTTAGATGTTCTCGAAAAAAGAAATGGAGTAAAGTTATTCTGGAACTTCTTTGTCCCTTCACATGGCAAGGGTCCAGTAGATGGCATTGGGGGAGGGGGCGCTAAAACGAGCAAGGTTCGGAGCAAGGTAATGCAGAGACAAATGACAGTATTTAATGCATCCCAGTTTGCTGTTGCTGCTGAAAACTCAAACATTAAAACAATTTACATATCAAATGAGGAAATCGAATGTAACATGAAATGTATGAATCTGCAACAACTGTTTGATACTGCCCCAGCTGTTCCTGGAATTTCAAAGTGCCATATAATGTTTCTCAAAGATGGTCAGCTACAGACTTCTATGATATCTGAGAACATGAATATAGGTATTAAAGTAAAACGGAGCTACTATTCTGAAATTTATGGATCAAGTTCGGACTGAAGACGATATACCATTATCGGAGTTAAAAAAAAAGTTGGAAAAAATTGAAATTTGAAAGCAATGCTCCATTTATTTGCCAAATATTATGATACATTTTTGATTGTAATGTGAGTGACCGACCGGTAGTAATGTGAGTGACCACTTAAAAAATTTAAGAATATCTCATAATGTCGGTAATGTGAGCGACCGATAATAATGTAAGAATATTTCATAACCAAGATAACCGCAAATTCCTTGTATATAAGAACGTTAATGAATAAAAATTTTCAATACCGAAAAGTAGCAGAAAACTCTGCTTAAAATTAACAATGTTAATAGATATTCCTTTTTGAGTAATGTGAGTGACCACAACTTGATTAATTTATATTAAAACTTCTGAAACATTTACGCTTGATTGTTTTATTTATATTAATATCTGTCTTATACTTCAATGTTATTTAATATATGTGTCTGGCTTGATTCATTATATAAGAAAATACAACCACATAAGCCAAGTAATCAAAGTCAAATTATAATGAGAGTGACCATGGAATTACCCTTATTTAAAAATTGGGATAATTCACTAACGTTGGCAGTACTGCATCATCAAATTCCCGCTCCATTGAAAAATGAAGCTAAAGTTTCTAGCTCCCGAAACGGTGGCGCTGTATGTACAATTGGGTCAATTTAGTGTTCCTCAATTATATATTTCCACAAACTCTGATATTTTCTGTTCTGAATACAACTCTATTGAATCGGTTCATGTTGAAGAGGGATGTTGATGAGACTGTAAACAGAGTTCCTCAACTTTCTCAACCAATCTATGAAGTATTTTTAATATAGACAGAAATAATTCAATATACCTAGGAGCCTTTCTTTGATATTCTAAAATGTTAAGGATCAATGTCGAATTTTCCTGGGCAAACTCAATTGGACACAAAATTCCAGTGCGAGCATTTTATAGAGTTCTTTTTGTTTTTCCAAAGTGAATATTTACTTTACTAACTCTACGGATTTTTCATTTTCATGTGTTTTTATTTATATTCAAATCCAGATATTACAAAATTTCATCAAAAAAACAGCCCTAGCAACGCCGGGCATATCAGCCAGTAGCAAATATGATAAAAGATTATAAAATCTAGAAGCGAACCCAGCCGATTGTACAGGGTGGTTATAATTAAAGTGACACCATTTAGACCCTTCTAGTGGCCGTTCTGGTAATCAGATTTTGACGAAACTTGAGATATATGTTATACAGACCATGGGGAAAAGAATTCTGCAATTAAAAATATTAGTTCACATTTTGACCGCTACGTCAAAATATGGCGCATGAATAAAAACAAAAACAAGTTAGAAGCAGAGAAATTTATAAAATCAGAGCACTTGTTCAATGAGCATTCCATTTGTGTCAATGACATGCTCAAAGCGCATTATTGCATGTTCCACAGTAGAGCGAAGGGTTTCCTGAGGAATCGCAGTGATATGGCGTTTTATGCTTGCTTTCAATTCAGGGACAGTCCTTATTCTTCCTCCATAGACATTATCTTTCAAATATCCCCACAACCAGAAGTCACAAGGGTTTAAGTCTGGTGAACGAGGAGGCCATGCAGTTGGAAAAATTCTCGAAATCACCCGATCAGCTCCAAAATGAGCATGAAGCAGTTCCGTCACTTGTCGTGCAATGTGGGGTGTTGCACCATCTTGCATAAAGACAGTAGTGTCTAAACATTGTCTTTCTTATAAAGCAGGAATGACTTTTTGCTGCAGAAGTTCACAGTAACGAGCACCAGTGATTGAACATCTTTTAGTGCCTTGAGGAGTGTTCTCTTCAAAGAAAAAGGGGCCAAGAATGAAATGTGAAGTGAATCCGCACCATACAGTCACGTAATCAGAGTGCAAAAGCTTTTCATGCACAACCATCGGCTTTTCAGTATCCCAGATGCGACAGTTTGAGCATTCACTGCTCCGTCTAGTGTGAAATGCGCTTCATCTGACCACAAAATGTTCCATGGCCATGCATTATCGACGGCTATTCTAGCCAGAAACTGGCAAGCAAAATCAGTGCGTTTTTCCGGATCTTTATGAAGCAACTTTTGAACCACCTGGATCTTGTATGGATACCACTTTAAAATGGAACGCAAAACTTTTTGTACCGTAGACCACGGAATAGACAAACCACGTGATATGGCTCGAGCACTTGCTGAAGAATATTGGGAACTTGAAGCACTCTCCACTACAGCAGCAGCAACGTCTTCCACAGTCTCATTTACAATTCGTTTCCGTGCTCTCCCTAGCAGCACACCTAACTCACCAGTTTCTTCAAATTTCTTAATCATCTTTTTTAAACCATTAATGGACATAGGCCCATTTCGCAAGTTTTCCAAACGTCAATATCCTCTTAGTGCAGCAGAAGCGTTATTGCAGTTCTGGTAAAACAACTTGACCAATAAAGCTCGATACTTTTTAGCTAAAGCCATCGTGAAGAATGACTTTACATTTAATTTCACTGTCATTTTAAAGCTTTTCTAATTTTACATCTCATTTGCATAACGTCTCTGATTGAGTAAAAATTCTCAGATAGTTTCTTACATGACCAGCGCCATATTTTGACGTAGCGGTCAAAATGTGAAGTAATTTTTTTATTGCAAAATTCTCTTCCCCATGGTCTGTATAACATATATCTCAAGTTTCGTCAAAATCTGATTACCAGAACGGCCGCTGGAAGGGTCTAAATGGTGTCACTTTAATTATAACCACCCTGTACAATCGGGAAATAGTCCATTGTTAGATTTTTGACACAAATTGCTCTCCATACTTTTGTGACAAAGTCCACCGTCGCTGATTTTATATACCGGATGATCCAAAAGTGTATTACATTTTTTCATGAAACTAATAATTGTTTTGCCGTGACGAATTCTTGTCCTTTACATTGTTTTGCGCGTGCCTCGTGATTCTTATGAAAGCATTGAATTGCTGGAAAGCAAACACTGAAAATGTCGTTAACAATGGAAGGAATGTAACATACTTTTGGATCACCCGGTATATGATGATATGATATTATAAAAGACTAGAAGAGGTCCCCGGCGTTGCCCGGGATAATTACACTTGCACAAACTTTTCCTTTCATTGTTAGTCATGAGATATTGATTGTTGGTCCATGCAGAGCGTTTGTGAATTGCGTGTTGATACCATTGTTGATACCTATTGTTGTACAAACTTTGCCTTGCATTGTTGGTCATGAGATATTTCTCATTAATATGCCTTGCCATAACCATGAATATCGATTTTTTATCGATATTTATTATTTTTCCGAAATCTGAGGTAGACAGTGACCTTCCTCATGCTTTGAAGGTCATGTATGCGAAATTTTATCAAGATCGGAATAAAACTGTAGATTTGTATAAAAAACGTACACACAGACGCACAGACAGACCTACAGACAGACCCACAAACATCCTTCTTTATATATATAGAAGATTTGAAATTGTCACTGAAACAATTGTTGCAACAGAGAAAACTGTTAAAAGAACAATAAGCTTTGTTGAGTAACATGAAAGCAAAAATGTTTTATTGGAAGAAAGGGAATAAAAAAGAGAGTTGGGCTTCCCAAGAGAAGGTCGTGAAATTATTTTTGTCGTTGATTCCTCAGGTCGGAAAGATGATAAGAAACGGCTCGAATGTAACATTACGAAGTGATTTTTGCAATAGTCATTTATTGATTTGACCCAACCGCCCCCCCCCCATTAAAATTTTTTATTGGCAATATGAGGCTTGTAATATGTCATTCGAAAGGGGATCACGAGAAACAAACGAATATGACATTCTTTTCGATTTCAGAAATGCTAGTTCGAAAAAATGATCCCTTCAAGCTCTGTTTTATTTGAACTTGTTTTATTTATAACCTTGTTTTATTTATAACATATTTTTTTTGTAACATAATTCGGATCATATCAAATATATTCGTTCCAACTCCTAGATCACTATGTATGTACAACTACTACGTTATGTGCAGACATTTGACATAAATCGGGACAAATAAGTGACCCGATTTACTACCAAAACAATTGATGCAAAGGCAAAAAATTGGGACGGCTGGTGACCTTACCCCTAATATAGCCTAATAGATATCTGGCAAGACGAAATACAAAGAGAGATTCAGAAACGAGCCAAGATTAAAGCTTAACATGATCTAACAGAAGTTGTAGTAACAGAACACTATCGGCAGCTTTGTTTTTTGTGTGTATAGTCCAAACAGAAAGTATTGGGTTGTGGTTCTTTAAGGAAAAAACGTGTTAACTTCTAAGATCAGGAAAAAGAGCAAAACACTTCCACTTTAGGCAGAAGTAAAGCTTTCTTATTCTTATTGTGGAAAAGTTTTTTTCTTGCCTTCTATTTTATTTTATTGTCAATATCCACAGTTTCCGTAGCTTTTCCATTCATATTCTTATGTTTTTAACTTCTTAAATTTTTATTCTTCCATTATCCGCCGCTTGATGCGCCTCTGCTATTCAGACATTGTTGAAGTGTTGGAATCATAGCGTTTTATTTGTTTTGTTAAGATGAGCATATTAAGTATACGTATTTTGCATCATTCCGCCATCTAGTGGGCAAATTTTTGTACTATTTTTTTTTAAACAAATTCTATTTTTTTTTAGAGTATTCATGTCAAATTTGAAATCATTTTGCCATTTGGAAAATATCCCAATAGATCCTACTACATGTATAAAACTATTTTGAAATCTGAACTTGAATTATGCTGATTAGAAAATGTTTATAGAACAATGGTTTTTTTAAAATCGGGTAATAGTTGTTCAGATAAGGGAAATGGTCGTTGTCCTTTAAAATTTTCTTTATAACTAATATCATTTTAATTTCCCCCCTCCCCCCCCCCCCATATTGTCTGTGCATACTGTATGTCTTTCTCTTTTGAAGAACTATTTAAATATTTTTTGTCGACTATTTTAGTTGTCTTTCTCTTTTGATGGATAGTGAAGATCTTATAATACTAGTTCTCAGCAACTGGACTGAATCGATAAGACTCTTATCATAGACTATGAAAATGAGCAATAAGTAATTTTAGGTAATTAGATAACTCTTAGCTTTCGTTAGATTAGGGTAGTAAATAGGGTAGACCAAGAGTATCTTAATTAGGCTATGGAATAGTGAAGAACAAGAAAATTTCATTGCCATATCACCTTAAATTTTACAAAATTTAGAATGTGTACAAACATGACTGAATAACGCAAAAGACCGCGAACAAAGTGAAAGAGCGATTATCAAAAATTAATACAAGAAAAAAAAGCGGAAAATCCACTTAGAAGATGTTTACATGCGTGAGAAAAGATATTAATAATTCTTTTGCTAAGAAAAAAAAAACGGTTTTCTAAATGAAGTTTTGCACAAAATTAAGATGATACTCTCCCTCGTCAATTTTTTCCAAATAACCAAACCATTATATTGGATTTATACAATGAAAATATTTTCTTTGCGAAAAACATTAAAAGGACATGGTTAGTAAAGGACACATAACATATATTTGGGTTACTTATAATGGGAACAGTGTTTATGATTTTCTTTCTTTTATAGAAATTCAAAATCGTTAACGGTTTTTACCTTGAATATTTTTAGTCATTCAAGCATGTAAGCAATAAGTTCTCTTAAAGTTTATTAACAAAAGTTTCTTGGCCTTCTGATAACTCATTATCCAAATTGTTTTAAACCCCTATTATTTGCTTTATTATAAAATTTATATGAGCGTTTAGTCCGAATCGATGGAATATTTCTTGATGACTGCGGGATGATTCTGAATGCGAAGAGCATTAGTTGGTAACTAACTGTTAGTTCATTCAGTAGGCCTATTTGTCGTATACATTCCAATGTTAAGAAATTATTACGAATTTTAACAAATTTACGTGACTGAGTCGAGAGATGTAATATAAGCAGTACATATAATATTATTATAAGCAACCTTTATCGTTGCAAATACATGCAAATAGTGTTCGCCCAGTTCACAATGTTGTAGAGAAGATGTCACCTTAGGCATAATCACTATTTTTATATCTTAGTACTTTAGTTGATAAAATTGTTCTTAATCGTGATAGTATTTAAGTTTCATTCCAATAATTAACTTATCTGTCTGTATATTAAATGTTAGATAGATAATGATGAAAGCTGACAGGTAATTTTAGGTATTAAACATGCTAAATTACGTCATCGTCGTTAAACATCTTTTACATTCATAAACAAAATAAGGGAGTTCAAGTAACTGATTTCATAATTTAATATTTAACTATGCAGTGTTATTAAATTACCAAGTTGGTTTACATAAACGAATTGATTATTCTTAATATTGATACAAATCCTTGTATCCTTAAGATTAACTTCCATTTCAATTTCCGTTTTATTATTGAAATTTCTTTGAGATGATGTTGAAAATCAAGCATTTTCTTTGTCTGTAAATCACAGCAAAAACGTGAACGCTATCTAAGATTTTTTCTTAGAAACTTTACTGCGTGCAAAGCTCTCTTCAAAAATACAATTGTAGCAAGTAATTAACGAAATAAGACAGAAACCAAATATGAAGAGAAGGAACAGGAAGATGAATTTAAACTATTTCAATTTTCTCTTTCTAGGTCGACTGGGCCTGATTCAACAGATGTGTTTTTAATAGCGCCAGCTATACTGTAGTTATAATTAAAAAAGTTCAAATTTTATGTATAAGTTACTCCTTAATCAATTATATGTTTCCCATGATTTCTATTTACAAGGGCAAATATTTAATTTTTGCGAAGTAAAATTACTAAGCGTAACTAATTAAAATACAGAATTGTAAACAACAATTATTTTATTGTTGGCTGCGTCTACTTTCTTTGAATAAGCTAAAATTTAAGAGAGGATTTACGAAGAAACTTTAAAATTTATTGCGGAGCTTGCCTTGTTCCGTTTCTTTGATAACTTGCCAGATGCCGCTCGAAAGTTGAAAACCTTTATTTGAAAGTATTTAAAAATAAAAAAAAATTGAAACTGTCTTCTCTTTCTTTTCTTTCGGACAGAGCCATAGGAAAAATGTCACGCATGTTTGGCTGATCTTTGTCATATACGTAACCTTCCGGTCTCCTGGTTTGCCGCCATCCGTCCCGACGCAGTCGAGTTTCATCGGACGAATTGTTCAATCCAGCAAAGTTGAGAGGATTTGATTGGCAACATTCCTCCGCCGCCGCCGGGAAACAGAACTCACAGGGCTCGCCACCTACTACAACAACACGGTCACCACACAAATTTAATTCCACGAAATCTGGCGTCTCTCACCATAGACAGTTTTGATCTTTCGAAAATTTCAAATGATTCCTAGCAACAGAAATGAAAATATTTTGAGTAAGATTTCCGCCAAACGATTTCCAAATCCGCTGTCACGAGATAAACAACAAGCAGCCGCCATCCTTTTGGCGAAATGCAGTTCACTCGTACTTTCAATTCCATAGTTCATCGTTTATCCTCTGACTAGACCGCACTCGAAATTGGCAAGGAATTCGTTTCCAATCGATTAAAATGCTTCATCCTTTTCTAGAACGAAATTCCAAATATTCACCTGAACGGTCGATATAGTAACAATGAAGCCTTATCAATTTTGCTGACTTTTTTTTTCTTTTTGAAATGTACTAGGTTCAATTTTTAAATTTTCTTAATTAGTATTAAAAAAACTATATTAAATTGTTAATAATGATTTCAAGAAATTCTTTTTTTCTAACTCGGAAGTCAGTATATTAACATTAGATAAATCAAGTCAGATGCTCACATGAAAAATGAATATTCTTAAATTGTTAAAATTTTATTATACCGTCAACAATGACGAGGGGTCCCATTCCATTGTAACTGATACATCCTCAAACCATTATGGATGCTGCGTATTTCTCCGAAAAACGCATGTCGCATCATAGGCTTCATTTTTCTTTCGGAAAACTCGTCGTCCATTCTCGCCAATGGGAAGTTCAAATTCAGACTCATCACTGAAAATGATCATTTTTCACTACGATGTTGCCCAGTCTTTACGATGCTTGGTCCATTGTAGTCTTCTTTTTTTGCTTACAATGGCTTCTTAATGGGTTTATAAAAAGAATAACATAACTTCTTTATTCTTTTCGCCGAGGAAGTGGAAACATTTTTTCCAATATCGTGATTCCATTTGGCAACAAGTAATGATCCAGATGCATGTCAGTTATGTTCTATAATCTTTTTCAGAACTATATTTTCTCTTTGTGTGGTGATTCTGGGTCTGCCAGGTGATTTTACTATAGACCAGTGATTCTTGTTTTGTATTGGTTTATGATTCTGCTGGACACACTTTTTGAAATAGACAGTTCAACATCAATACGGCGCGCAAATTGACCCTCTTCGTACTTTAGAATGATCTTCTGTCGTATGTCTTTGCTAATAGCTTTTCCTGGTGCTTTTTACGTACCAAAACACTTTATGACCTGTAAAACGGGTTTATGCGAACATGTTATAACATACAAACATTGTACCAAAGGAACAACTAATAAACAGTCAATTGAAGTTTTAGTGATAAATGCTGTTTAATTTACAACTTGGTAAACCCTAACTTAGAGACGTCCAAAGTATTTTGATTTAATAGGGTTTTTTCATCTGGCTTTTTATAAGCAACCTGCGTAAATATTTTAGATGGTGATAACATATACTCAATGGATATTGCATATTAATTTTTATTTCTAAATCTGCTATATTTCACTACTATTTGGAACTGAAGTTCATCTCTTCAAAAAAATAAGAAGTGTCCAAGGTTTTTTGATTCTGACTTGTATATTACATAAAATCAGTCTATTTGAACTATTATTTGTAGCCTGTGATATAAATTCACCTTTCAGTTATTATAACCACTAACATTGCCATCTGAAAAAATGAGACCTGTTACTAAACACCGGGAGTGAGGCGGGGAGGGAAATCGGATACATGTAATTTATAGACTGCAGATTAAATGGATAATTATAACTGCAGTCAAAATGATATAGGCGAGACCGGTTTCAGTTGATACGGGGGCACGTTGATACATCATGGCTTAGATAACAATGCGGATGCATAAATTTGTTAAATGATCACCAATGATGCGCTTCTATTTCGTAAAACTGAGTGTGTGTTCTCGTTTTTTTTAAGACGGAAGAGCTTGTTGATGTGTTTAACCAGTGCATAGTAAATTTTTCTATGTAGCTGTTTA
Source organism: Rhysida immarginata (assembly GCA_023313115.1). Lineage (NCBI taxonomy): Eukaryota > Metazoa > Arthropoda > Chilopoda > Scolopendromorpha > Scolopendridae > Rhysida > Rhysida immarginata. The sequence goes on along the minus strand of JAHWFO010001556.1, from coordinate 3,379,242 downwards.
ATTCTCAATACACCTTGTAAGTGAACGTGAAGAATTTTTTCAGAGTAATAAACTGACAGAGGGTGAAAACATGGGTAAATGTAGCTAGTTTCTTCCTTATACCGGCCGCGTGTTTATACATAAAAAGAAAACGGTAACAGTGTCAAGTGAGACAATTTGAGACATTTCTCATAGGTTGATGCAATGTATGCACATGCAACAAGTGGTGCTGAAAGCGATTAGCCGTGCACTGTATTCACACTGTTTTTTCAATTCAATTTAACAACAGAAATATTATCCTATTCCAGATTGTTCAAGTGAAGTATTATGGAGATCAAGTTTCAATTTCTTTAACTTCAAAATGTCATTTTTTCCACTTTTGATATTTGGATATTTGTATGTTTATTATCTCAAAATCGAAATTTCTTAATACACATTAATTTGCTAAAATAAATTGGGTGTTATTACCTATTAAGAAGAAGGCACATTGAGACTTCTTCACATAGTCGAGTAAAAAAAATTTTTTCGGACAATAGGCTTTATATGTGAAAATGACTATTGGTGGCCAATTCAAAAAAACAAAACAATGAACTGTTATTTCAAACTGTTTTGAAATTTCTATAGCTTCCCAAAAAATTAGAACAAAATAAAAACTTAAAAGTGTATCAACTATCCCTGGTGTCCCTAACAATTATTGATACTTAAACCTAATAATGAAATTGCTTTCCGCCGACATACAGCTTTATATCATTGATTCTACATTTGCTTTTATTCTAATATAGAAATTCCTTTGGGCCGCTTCATTATCACTAAATATTTTATTTATTTATTTATTTATTTATTTATTTATTTATTTATTATTATAAATAAACTGAGACTGTGTGGAAAGGAGGGATGAAGACATTCGGCGTCGTTTGTTTGGGTAATTTAGCCCTTGGTCTATGGAGTCTTCCTTTCTTGGAACTGAAAAAGAAGTATCGCTTCTGGTACGCTACCAAGAAATCCATTATGAGAGAAGAAAAATAGTATTGATTTCACCAGTGAAAAGAAAATATTTTGAATAAAGGAAATCGAAGTACATGGAAACTCTCTGTTCTAATGTAAGAAGAATAACAACTGGAAAACGAAATCATTCATTTGGGAGTTTATATATCAATTCCTGGTTTTCTGTAAGAAACTCTAACTCGATACAATTTTTACATTTGACGCTTGTCAGTTTCCTGTTTTGACTAAGATATTGATGATTTTAAATAGTTTTAATTCTCTTGTCTGCATTTGTGTGTGTAGGAGTTTGGACCATTTAAATTAAATAGATCGCATGGTAATCACTTCCTCTATTGAATATTGTAAGACAAACGACAGATAAGAATTAGTAATCTGAAAAAAAAAACAGCCAGTTCATATTCATAGAAAATACTCTCTTAATTTACTTTAAGAATGATTTCAAACGACTGAAATTTAAATAGCTCTATGTTAATGATTCTTAAAATGGGTTATTTTAGAGTTAAGTATATAAGAAATATTCTTGACAAAAATTAAACAGCATAAATTGAGGCAAGTGTATTGCGACAAAAAATTATATTTAAAACGCTATTAAGATTACGTACCTTTATTTCAGTTAAATTGTCCTTATCTGAATTGAAATTTTCCTTCATTACACAAGCTATGTTTTTGTATTAGCCGGTCAGTATAACAAAATTTTACTGTAAAAGTAATGTTGAATGGGGGATAGGAAAACAACGAATGGTATATACGAGTACAACTTTGAATAATGTAAATTTATTACTTCTCCTCCAAAAGAATTTTCATTGAATTCTCTTTTTATTACGCTTTACGTTATTTCAAATATTATAAGTTCAATAAATAGAACTTCATATGGTGGGTGGGGGGGGGGGGGATCGCATTTCTATTGGTTTCAAATTATGCATGCATATTATAGATTAAGCTACTTTGTTTGATAAAATTAAATGAATATTACACGTACTTGTGTAATCGATTAGCGGTCTTATTTAAGTGGAACAAGATTTCAAACGAAAGAATTTAATAACGTTATCGTTGTTTTAATGTATTGATAATCTGTGCTTTAATTGCCATGATTACTAAAACAAGATCTTCCTTCAATGGCCGAGTTGTTTTTATGAAAATGTAAAAATGATAGCAGTTGTCGGTTCTCGACTGACTGATAAGAAAGTCCAATTAGAGTTAATATTGAGTTGTACTAATAATATAATTTACTAAAGATAAATATTAAAATTCCAGATATATCAAAAGTTTTATCTAATACGTAGAGTCATATATTTTCGATTTAATTCAATAAGATTAAAGTCAGTTAGCTTTAATAATTTTAAGATTAAACTTGTTCGTGATTTTCTTTTATTAAAGAGAAATAACCTACTAAAGCATATCATTATTACTAAAAATAATCATAATTTTTAAAACTTAATTATTAAGACTGAGCGCTGCCCCAACAAATACGTAGGTGGCATGAAGTCTGACTTTAAAGGTATCATTTAAGGAAAATCAGACCAGTATACTTTTATCTAAAATTTTAAAGAATTATTTAAAATTCAAAATTATTTAGCCTCGAAGTGTGTAAATTATTTTCACTTAAAATGTCTAAATGTATTTTGTTGAAGCGGTGGAATTTGTTTTGACGAAGGGAAAAATTTAAAACTTATCGGTTAGCGGAACAAATGGTGCTTTATTACAATAAAGAGCAATACAATAACTCAAGTACACTTGCAAGTTACGCAAAGAAATTAAATATTTGAAGCCTATAATTAGCTGAAAAATGGTAAAATGAGTAGGCCTAAGTTATACTATAGAAAATTAAGATGTTGCATTATTATAAAAGATGTAGTGGCGTGTCCGATATCAAATGAAATATACAGTTGCAAAGTAACTTTGACAATGTCTAACATTAGAAACTGGAATTTAATTCAACACACCCATATAATAAGAAATTTTATTTTTTGCAACACTGAATTAAATGAAAATTCTGTTTGGCAAAAAAGAATCGAAATTATAATAGACAAAAGACAATACATTTATATTGTCAAGCAACTTACATTATGTATATATAGTCTCGTGTCATTCATTCTACAGTGCCTCAAAAATGCGCTCTCATAGGGAACATTGGAAGTGTTTCATATTTAGAATACTCATAGATGAAATGGCATTTACAGTGTAGTACAAATGCTATATTGGAGATCTGCAATGGAACGTGGACGTGTGTTGTACGCAAGAGATTTAAGGTGCCCCGAAAAGAAAAAAAAATCTCTTTACATATCAATATTTCCTATGGGACCGATTTTTGAGACACCCTCCATATACATATCTCATATACGTATATTTCGCTCTGTGAAAAATTCAAGCAAAAGATATAAATGTCTAATTGAAGTTATTAATTTCTGTCATTCAAATACTTATCTGTAATGAGAGGAAATTTTATACAAAATTACAATTTTTTCCCCTTGCATACAAAATTTAAAAAAAATCAAATTTGCAAATTTTTAAACACTTGATAGTTAATTTTATTTTAAAGAACGTTTATTTTTATTACCTTCAATTTAATGGCAATATAAGACAAATCAAACACATTAAAACGCATTTTGATCAATAAAATTAAAGTTAACAATTAATAGGAAAAAGTACAACTTTATTAAACACTTAATGCTATTATTCCCTTCGAATGTATATGAATTCTTTTTGAATCATCGTGGATTTCATGTTTATTGTTTGTTCTACCAAAGGTTGCATCGGGCGAACCTTGCTCGGCCACGTTTCGATATTTGAATCAATGATGTTATTAAAAATGAGCAAACTCTTCTTCACTGATGAGTGGAACCGTTGAGGCCGTTAAGGCAAATTCTAAATTCCAAAAGAACCCTCTTTCCATCCACTTTTATCAATGATAAAGAATTTGCTTAAATTTTAATTACACACACACCGACTCTTTGGAGCTCAACTCGCTTTGTAGACGTGTTTAAAGACGATCGAAGGAAGAAGGTAAGCTATTGCATGTTTAATGCACTTTAAGTTTTCATATTACCGAGCCGAATTTGTTTGAATTGTGTTGCAAACACGTGAATATTCAATGAATCAAATGAAAATGCATTCATTGTTTCTGGGGAGTTTTTTTTAACGATCTTGAGATGCTCGTTTGTATTTAGTCTGAGGCTAAGCTTTGATGGGTTTAAATATTTGATGTTAGATTAAAACAGATGATTTTGTAAATAGAAATATTAATTAAAATTGTTTACTTTAAGAAATTACTTGAGAATTTTTATCTGAATGGTTGCTTAGATGTTTGATATGATAAATTCACTGCTTATTTGCGGAAAAGTTTCATCATCACAGCAAATTTGGCTAAATAAAGTTGTTTTGGCTAAAATTGTCGGTTTAAACAACAATATTTTAAAGTTGTTTGTCGGTTTAAACAACCTGATTTTCTATTAACGCCTAATATTCTTCGACAATAAAATTCGTCCCGTAATGTAATCATGATTTTTTGATCCCAGATATACTTCCGTTATATTACTATCGTCGAGTTTATAAAATTATCAATACTCCTCTCTATGCGAAATGCATAATAGACGGAATAGGGCAAAAGCATATACTGAACGCATAAGACAAAGTGTTAGTGACATTACAGGATGAACATTATTAAAGTTCCTATTAAGGCTCAGTATTAGAATCCATAGGTCAGATTCATTTCAAATTGCATAAATAATCTTGAAGCGGTGGAATTTGTTTTGACGAAGGGAAAAATTTAAAACTTACCGGTTAGGGGAACAAATGGTGCTTTATTACAATAAAGAGCAATACGATAACTCAAGTACACCTGTGAGTTACGCAACGAAATTAAATGTTTGTAGCCCATAGATAGCTGAAAAACGGTAAAATGAGTAGGAATATGGAAAATTAATAATGAATATAACATTGTTAAATTATAAAAGTTTCATTCTCAAAGATCGTATAATTCGCCCGAAACGTGTTGGGAATAGTGATTAAAATAAACAGAAAGTAGTATATTGAGTTTAAGCGGATATACTGTAGATCGGAAATGGGTGGAAAGAGAAAGAATAAATTCGCGGCCTGGATTCGAGCCAGGAACCATGAGCATTCAACTCACTGCTCTAATCAATTGAGTTACCGCCTATATCCCCCATTTTCTCTCACCTAGTTTCCAGCTATTGAATATTGCAGTATATATTGTAAATTTCTATTTATTATAATGTGATTTCATCATTTAAAAATGACTTGAAGAAAGGAAAGATCCCGGCTGTCGGATCAGGTGTCTGCTCTGCCATGAAAGCTGCATAGTCTATAGGGGTATGTAGATGGCGTTACTGCCCGTGTCCGCGATAGGTCAGTGGTTAGAATATGATGTTCTTGGTTTCTGTTTCGAATCCAAGTCGCGACTTTTTTCTTTTCTCTTTCCATCTATTTTCAAGAATGATTAAAGTTGATGATTCATATTCTTATATTTCTTAAACATCTCGCATGCTCTACTAAATACAGGGTGATTCAAAAGTTACTGTGCAGTAGTGCATGGAAACGTGTGTACTTAGCCTGAGCTGAAAGGGGAAATCCCCACTGAAGTTCAGCAAATTCCACCAACCATATTGAGCAGAGTGTTTCACAACATACAACTGCGACCAGCCACTGCAAAGTAACTTTTGAATCCCCCTGTAGTTGCCAATATTACTTTTGAAAAATCGAATAAAAAGGTTAAATTCTCTGAGTTGAAAATCTCAATAGTCCGAAGTTTTAAGGCGAACAATATTATAATTAAAATTAAAATAGTCCTTCCTTGAATCATTCTGAGAAATAATATTTGAATGAATTATCATGTTAAGTAATCCCATGAAGATTGTCTTACCTGAATATTGTACAAGAATACCTTTGTTGAGACCGATGGGCTTATACCCTACAAGATTAGAATTGATTAAATGAAAAATCGATTACCGTAATTTTTTGTGATCCAAAGATAGTCATTTATATACCTAAGGACGCAAAATTTTGCTATGTATGGGCGGAAGAAGATATTGTTATAGAATAGCTATTTCTCAAAATAGCCCTCACATTTATCAGATCAGTTTAGGAATTGGCGATATGATAAGCAAACTATTCACATCATTCAGAAGTTTTTCTCATAAGTATGATAAATAAATTTTCTCTCGTTAAATAACGCATTCATCTACAACATTCATATACTATACTCTGGCATCATGAATACCAAGAATGACCACAAACTCTTATCAACTCATCAAAGGTTGGGCGGTATTGACAAGGCCAGGAAGATGTGTTTTCTTGGCCAGTATGTGTAAAGCTGTCCTTACCGAAGCACACAATTGCTTACTTTCACAAGATGATTGGCTGCAACGTGTCTCAAGAGCAGATCCGTCAGTTTTCTTTAGCGAAAAGCATGTTTGCGAACAGCTTAACATCTTTTTTTACAGAAATATGTCATCATCAGAGAACAGCGCTGTCTTAACTCTATTTATTTACTACTTAGGTGACAGATATCCATTTTCAGCTCTGGCAGTACTTGTTAGCTGAGTAAACTCTGAGTGTTATCACAAACAACTGCTAGGATATTAATGCCACAATTAATATTAACCTTTTCAATGACTGTAGTTAAATTTATAATGTCCCAGTGATCTTTTAACATAATACCCATTCAAGTTTAAATAATTCGCTTAAATTATACATATATAATTCCGCACTTTCATTTGTAAACAGTCCCTTAAAATTATAAATCCTTATGAATTTGAATTTTAAATTTTTGTTATTTTTTAATTTTTTTTAATTAAAAGAATTTTCAGGTTTTTTAAATTTTTTCCTATATTGGGTTAATAATATTTCTTTTGGAAATTTGAAAGGTCTATTCTATTCCCAACGTTATTTTTGAATAATATTCAAATATATTCGACTGATAGTTGAAACTCTACTTATATCCCGGAGATCGTTTAAGTCGAAACTGGTCGATCGCCTTATAATTATTTGTATCAATGTAATAATTGATCAGTAAAATTAAACCCAATTTATGTTTCTTTCAGCAAATAAGAAAAGATCAAGTTATTGTTTTATGAATATTGAATTGGTAAAAGATGTAATTTTTTTGACTTGCAGAGCATTATACAGTATGTTTGCGAATGATTGCAGGCAACTTCGTGAATTTTTTGCAGCCGTTCTATTAGCATCGAGGTTACGAAATTTAGTTATGTAAAAGAAGCAGCAGATCTTCAACTTATTTTGAATTGTATGGTCATCTCAAAATTCAAAATATATGGCCCGTTTGTTTTTGTGGGAGAAACCGTGACAGGGGGGTCTGTATCAAAGAAGTGACACGAATATCACTGTATCGAAAGAGTGACATTTCGAAGGAGTGACAAATCAGGAAAAATTTCAAAGGAATGTTTGCCATAACAACACAAAAATAATCCATCCCTTAGGCCAGGGAATGAATCATTAATTTTGGTACTGAAGAAAATTTATGCTGATTACCGGACTTCAAGGGTATACCAGGAAATAATATTAGGGTAGGAGTATACCCAGGAAGTATTAACACTACTCCCAAGACCGTAAATGTTTGAACCAATCTCGCTAAACCACTGCGATTTAGTCAAACCACTGCAATTATTTGTTTATAATCTGCACATCTGCAGGATGAAGTATAGCCAGACCACATTATTCGTTCGTGTGTTAACATTGTGTAAATGGTGTAATATAAAGCAGCGATTAACAATCAACAAATATTACATTAGTAATAGAAATATAAGACAACCAAAAATGTGGACACTAGGATAACACCAAATGAAAAAAAAAGAAATCACTATTTCAAAACAGAGCTCCGAAATGTACTTAAATTTATAAATTCATTTATGTGGAACTGTGGTTTCTTTCTTTTTTTCCTTTGGTAAGGCAAAGCTAAGGTATTATGTTATGGGACAAACATGCTCTTGATGAATTTTCGCACTCAGAAGGAATTGGATAAGGTCTGATTTCGTTCAATAAACCTCCTCAGAAACTTTAAAATTACTCTAACATGCAAGAAAAGAATATATTTTTATTCTCTGAGAATTTTTTCCAGAAGCTTTGTGCCAAACGGTTTAATGGAATAGAGGGTGAGTCAAGAGTCGTTGGACACCTTCCTCTTTTGGATACCAATGTAGTTACGCAAATTCCAATACAGGGAATAAATAGGAACTTGAGGGTGCTCTATCTGTTGGAGCACCTTTCATCATCTCAGATATGCAAATTAGGACACATGCAACTTCTATCTCGAAAACCATATAAAATCCAATCACACATTAGTTCAACAGCAAATTCCAAACAAAAGAAAAACAGTTCACCAAAATCCGATGAGCGCATTACCCACAATCCTCATTGCAAGCTCTGCAACAGGACAATTGGCTATTCTACTGTTTGTTGCTTACAAACAGTCATCGGATATAAAGTAAGTCTTTTCACTAATCCAGATAGTGTTCAATGTGATGTCCACTTGCACCATAGCATAAGTCCGCACGACATTTCAACGATGCCTGGTTGTTGCATGATAATTTTGCCTCGCCTCACCAAAGCAGAGGACCATGTTGATCATTTCCTGGTTAGTGTACTGTGCCATCTTGCCTCGGTCTGAGTTTTTCTCAGCTTCAACATGCCTTTTTATACCAATTGCACAGGACTGGTGACTTTATGGTAAATTGTGGAACTTTCTAGAACAGGATGAGGATGGTGCATGAAATAATTTGCATGCTTGGCAAATGATATTCAGAAGAAAAAAAACACTCGTTGGTCACTTCCGAGACTTAAACCCAGGATCTTTGGACTCTGTTGCTCTTGTTTCCTCCTATGGTCACTCATCCCTTGCCTCAAGTTTGAAAGGAATCAAGAGCTTGGTTTTCGAGATAGAATTTCGATGTGTCCTAATTTACATATTTGAGATGTGTACCTCCATCAGATAGAGCACCCTCAAGTTCCTATTCATCCCCCGTATAGGAATTTGCGTAACTACATTGGTATATCCAAGATAAGAAAGTGTCCAACGACTTTTGACTCACCCTGTATATGCAGATGTTCATTTACAGTTTTTGGAAATGAATGGAAATCAAACGTTACTGTGCCAGCAGTCCAAACTTTATTTTTCGTTAATGATGATCTTTCGTTGAACAGCTGGCATACGATAAAACCCTCACTAAACAGTCTTTATTTTTCGGTCATTCTTTATCTTGTGCACTAGTTTTTAACTATTGCTTTGTATCAGTACTACTATGACAGTAAACAGTCTCTCCTATTCTTCCTGCGCAATTCACAATTTTCACTGACTTTATAATCGACGACTTCCAAGAGCTCGTTTGTGGTTACCGAAATCACAGAAATCCATTGGGATTGCATCGTGAAACAGGAATGTATCCAAAAGGAAAAGTAGTAATTACTGTTTCATCGCGAAGGATCTAAATAAAAGCGCCGTAATCTGCATATGTAGTTTGATGTCTTATCCTGATGGAAGACCATGCTTGTCTATCTCGTTTCCATGGAGAGCTGCAATTTTGCATGATCCATATACTGGTGGTAGAGTTGACTTTCGCATTAGAGCATACTTTCTTAGCTTCAATTTTCCAGCGTAGCTAAATCCAGAAACAACCATGAAACATTTCGGGGAACTGTCCTTGTTTTCTCGATAGTTGCTGTAGTTTTTTCCGCTAGTGGGATTTTTTTTATGTGGTAATCACTTAAACAGATCCAGGCCTCATCGAGAGTGGTCACATATTTCCATTTTTCTCCAACTAACATAAGTACTTCACGTAGAATTGGGTTTCTACATTGGGTTTCTACAGTTCGTTTTTCTTTCGGTCGTTACTATGGGAGCAGCTTATGAATTGTAAATCCTTGTGGCTAATCTTCTTTAAGATGATAATCCTACTTTTGCGGCAATTGACTTCATATCTGGATGAGATGGGGGGGGGGGGGGGG
>JAHWFO010001556.1:3269951-3344494 GCA_023313115.1 Rhysida immarginata | reverse complement strand
GTCCTCCTTGGACGCACAATAATAATAATAATAATAATAATAATAATTCCAGAGCCAAAAAATAATCATAAAACGATCTACAGACGAACTATAAAATAAAAAAAAAATTCAAAGTTTTGAGGACACATTCGTCACTGAGTATTGGGATTTTTCTACGTTACATTGATAAATGACACCAGAAACTCACGTTCTAGAACTATCTATTTAATATTAAAGGTGAACTTATCTTAAAGTTTAACTGTCTTTTTTGCAATGAAAATACGGTGTTTTAACACTTATCAAACCAAAATTTTAACAGTGAATTGCCTAGGAATACCTTAATTTAGCAATTGGACTTTTTAGATTGTGACTTTGTTAATTTTATCTTAGGAATTAATTAATAAATTCTGTAATGCTACGACAGTCATTCAGAAAGTAATGATTCACTTTTCCTTTCCTTCATCCCAATGGGACTTAGAGACTCAGTGGAAAAGGGGTATATGCCACAAAACCATGTTTTTACAGGAAAGCGGTTTTATTATCAATTCAACAGTCTTATCTCTTGTCTTTAATGTCTGAATTGATAATAAAAATAAGTAATATGATGATTAAACTATCAAATATTAGCAAAATATAACACATTTCAAAACATACTAATATGAAGAAGAATATACAGTCTCGTGCCAAAAGTCATGGGATAGCACCTAATAACGTGTGGGACCTCCTCTAACACGGCGAAGTGCCACAGTGCGACGTGGCATTGATTCCACAAGTCGGTGGAAGACATCTGAAGACAATGCCAACCATTCTGACTGGAGAACTTTCCACTATTGCCGCCCATTACGGAGCCATCACCGGCTTGCATAGTGCATGCTTGACAACCTGGGTCCATGGCCTTCATGGGAGTCTGCGCCACACTCCAGCCCAATCATCAGCTCGTATCAGCTGGAATCGAGACTCATCAGACCAGGTGTCATGGATAAAAGAGTATTGCGCAGTGGAAGATTAAGCATACTAACAACAGAGCATATCTTTTGGCATAAATCATTTATTAGAATTAAGTAAATAAAAGGAAATAATTCACTTACATGAATAAATATGAAGATGGGCGCGATCTTACTTAAACGCAATTAACGCTTAGGGCCTTGGGCCTTGCCCATACGGAATAAACAAATCCGTTTAACAATAAATTATTAGGAATATCAATTAACAATTAATCCGGACCCCTTGTCAAGCTCAAACATTAGGCGAAGACAAGCGAGACCAATGAAAGGTCTTAGTTCATCCAAGAAACGAACCTCGAATTTACAATCAATATATGAAAACTTGGATTCAAGCATTCGCATGTAATGCTAAGTGGAACCATCAAAAAGTCCCGCTTAATGTACAACAAATGAAACTCATGTCATTACCCGAACGAAATTACCTGGGATGACCGAGACAAACAACGGACGTAGCAACCGACCGTCGTAATTATCGAACTGGTTTTCTGGCGCCGAGTCGGGAATCTTCTATTAAGAATTGGACATTACCTCCGCTGCACCGTAAGGAAAACGGCGACGCCTCGCGTTAAAATTGGGCTTGAAGCCGCTGATAACTAAAATAGTTAAAAGAGAAGCGAATTAGAAAATTTCTAACCGATGCGGAAAGTACAACATGAAATATTTAACCAAACGCAAGCGTTGCTTAAATGACTCGTGGGTCTTCTGCTTCCATATCCCATGGACAGCAGATTTCGTTGAACAATTTGCATCGATACAGCTCTAGTATCACCCTGGTGTCATTTGGCGTAGTGTAAGTTGCCTGTTAGCGGTGACCATCCTACTCAGACGCCATTGGTCCCGTTCATTAAGAAGGTGTGATCGACCACTGCGTTGTCCATGGTGGGAGGTAATGCCGTCAAGTTGGTAGAGTTCTCACACTGTAAGGTGAAATGGAATAGTTCACTTTATCGCGCTCAATAGGTAGGGATAGGTATGGAAATTTTTTTTTAAAATGCTCTAATTTTTTTTAAATCCTGGCACTTCAACAATAGGCTGCAACGAGCGGTTGCGAGCAGGCTACAGTTCAAAAAAGGAGCTCACAGATCGCGCATGAGGACGTAAAGTATACTATCTCTATGACGTCCTACCTATTGAGCGCGATAAAGTGAACTCTTCCATTTCACCTTACAGTGTGAGAACTCTACTCTCGGTAGACTCTTGAAACTGTGGACCGTGGGATGTTGAATTCTTGAGCCACCTCCGATATTGAATGACCCATAGGTTGTGCTCCACATACCAGTCCATGTTCGAACTCGGATAGCTCTCGTCGTGTAGCCATTGTAACACTGAACAGCCATCCCATATTCATGACAGTGTAACTAAATCTACTAACACTGATTTGCATATCTATACTGATTGCACATGATGCTACTACCACTTGAAAAATAGTCCACTGCTATCGCATGACTTTTGGCATGTGACTGTAAGCTTAATAGGTATTCAGAATGGTTCTATTGGGAAATAGACATATGTCACTGTGCCAGAGGTTCATTAATGAGACCCTACATGGCTGAAGCTGTCTTTCTATAGGGTCATTCCACGTCAGTTCAGGCAGGCATTGACACTGACCTCTCGGACTTTAATGAAATTTGGTATATACAATTGCCCTAGGGAGTTGGCAATAAATGCCAAATATTATTAATTTTTTTTCATTTTTATGGAAGTTACTGACATTAAAAATTTTCGAAATTTGAGTGAGGGCCTTATCTATGAAGTACTGTAACTTCGGTTGTTTTTTACTTAGAAAGATGTGATTGGTGGCATTTGAAAGCTCTTTAACTGTAGATCTATATGAAATTTTTAAAATTATATTATGCATGCGCAAATATTTGAATTTAATAAAAATATTTTATTTATGCAAATTTCTCAAAAGGTGGGTATTTTTTTCGTTAAAAAGTTATTAATATCTTACACATACTTTCATAAAAACAATATAAAAAATTCAAAACACCATTAGTAGGTGACTAATGGAGAAAAGTTAAACACTCTTGCATAGTTCAACTGATAAACAGTTAAAAGACTACTGGGCAGGACTGTGTTTTGCTCCGTTTTAAAGCTTGAGCTCCAAGCAGCGGGAGTCAGGTAATAGGGACTTGACTACTCGTACAGGGAAGAGAAAGTGTGTAACCTTGGGACCATTCATTTATTTACGTTTTATTATTTATATAAATAGTATTATTAATTATAATTACACGAAAAAATAAAATCAATAGTAGCATTACAATAATAATTATATCAATAGGAAAAATGTTTCTTAGGACTTCAGTTTTTTTTTAGAAGTCAGAAAAGTATTGAGCACCTGTTAAATAAGAAGATAATTTAGTAAGAAAATATAAATTTGCATTATGATGTCGAATTGTTAGTAATAAAGAAAGTATATTCACTTTACACTTCCTCAGAGTCAGTCACTTCTGAGTTACCCTGAAGGACGAGATTAATTGCAGAGGCAGCTGAAGTTGATACAGGCTTCATTATACAGGGTGATTCAAAAGTCAGTGTGCAGTTGTGCATGGAAACGTGTAGAGCACACACATCAATTCACTTTCTGAAGGACGTCTTTGCTGATCAAATCATCTCGCGTGGCATGTGGCCTGCACGCTCGCCGGACCACACAACTCTCGATTTCTTCCTTTGGGATGCCTTGAAAGGTAAAGTGTATGCAAACAATCCGCCCATCCTGAGCTGAAGGAGGAAATTACAACTGAAGTTCAGCAAATCTCACCAGCCATATTAAGCAGAGTGTTTCACAACGTGCAACTGCTCTTTTATCAGGTCATCAGGGATTGAATGTCTCTTAAGGTGCTTTTTCTTCTTTGGGAAGTGGTGAAAGTCGCAAGGTGCAATATCTTTCATCTTTAAACTGCAGTTTTTCATCGTTGAACTGTAGGCGCTGCAATACCTCTAATGTGTGGCGACTGTTTGCGGGCCAGTGTTATCGTGCTGCAGAAGATGGTCCAAAGCTGCCATTCAATCCTGGTGTCGACAACATCCCCGGACTTCCTCTCCGACGGGTTCACCCGAGTGGTCACACGTTGGTGCAGTGCGTGGAAAGGGATGGGGACAATGTCGAAAAGTGAATAGTGCATTACATAGAGGACAAATGTAAGTATCAGATAAAAAAGAATTTTGAAAATCGGTTAACAAATATAAAGTTACAGCCATGGAGGCATTACTGTTCGATCAACCCTCGTATCTTCTCTACATTTATTGAATTTTCTTTTAAAAACTTAATGAAGTCACATTGAAAGGAATAAAAAACAGCTGTACAATGCTTAAGACAATCGGATATTACCACAAAATTTATATTTCTTAGGATGCCTTATCCATGTGAAGAACTGTAACATACAAACAGGTGTATTGTGGCTTGGAACTCGAGCTTTAAAAATTAATATCTTTAAAACGGAGCAAAACACAGTTTTAAATTTTTTCTTATAATTTTTATGAAAGTATGTGTAAGATATTAATAATTTTTAACGAAAAAAGAAATAACCACCTTTTGAGAAATTTGCATAAATAAAATATTTTTATTAAATTCAAATATTTGCGCATGCATAATATAATTTTAAAATTTTCATATAGAATCTACAGTTAAAGAGCTTTCATATGCCACCAATCACATCTTTCTAAGTAAAATACAACCTAAGTTACAGTCTTCATAGATAAGGCCCTCACTCAAATTTCGAAAATTTTAAATGTCTGTAATTTCCATAAAAATGAAAAAAAAATTAATAATATTTGGCATTCATTACCAACTCCCTAGGGCAATTGTATATACCAAATTTCATTAAAATCCGAGAGGTCAGTGCCAAAACTATAAAATTTCTGCCTGAATTGACGTGGAATGACCCTATAACAAAAACTCAATATTCGTTAATACGTGGCATATGCCCCTTTTCCGCTGAGCCCCTCAATTTTGTGCTAAAAATTTGAAGCATTCCAATAGACAGCGCAATCTGTTAAAATGGCTTAGTGAACTACTCGCACAATTCAACTCAATATCAAGTTGCTGGTAGTTTTGCACTCAAAAAACACACAAGAATGCGGTTCTCCTTGATTGTTGCTGTATCTTGTGCCTATCTGAAGATCTCTACAAACAACAAATTGTAATTGAATTCCTGTTTGCAAAGAGAAACTGGTAAACATGTACAATCGTTTGTGCAATTTATAAGAAAATTTTGGAGCCAATTGGAGCATCGTTGGTCGCTAGCTCAGAGAATTAAACCTCAGGTTATTTGCAAACTTTAATATGCAGGGTTCCTAAGTAACTGGTGTTTGCAGTCACACCTACATAAAGTTAAAGTTTCAACTGCTTCTGTCCAGTAAATACAATTGGAAGCAAGTTTGTAGAATAAATCAAATCTAACCATTGAATTCAGATTTAATTTCAGATTACTAATAAAACGTAAACAAACCATTATTTTGTAGTCGTAAATGACAAAGGTGTTGATTAAATTTTTATGAATGTTTTTAATTATCAATTTAGGAATTTAGTAGAGGCATAAAAACTTAAAAGAAGAATTTAATCAAAAACTGGTAGAGGCATCGGCCATGATAGTCGAGGTTCCTGGTTCGAACCCAGGTCGCAGAATTTTTCCTTCCATTTTTCGATAGCAAAATTAATACATCATGTTTGGAGGTCATCTCCAATCGATATTTATTTATTTATTTATTTAGTTGAGACACAGTTTGGATATTGAGTTTTCGTCTCTGGTATTTTCTTTTCAGCATTTTACCACCTTAAAGATAAACAAGCTTTTTTATATATTTGGTGCTCTCATTTGAAACCAGTATGTTCTGTATGTGTCTCTTCAACGTTATAGCAATGCAATCAAGGGAATTCTTTCGTCCGGCAACGGTACGTTTCGACCACAGGAATGGCGTCGTTGGAGTTTTCTTGTGGAGCCTAATCAAGAGAAAGTCGATTCATGTTTCCTGCGTATTACTTTTTGAATTATATTTCATTTAGGTAAAGAAATCAACAACACTTGTTCGACCGATGAAGATTGTTTGGTTTTGACGGAAAACGCTCGTTGCTCGGACGGAGTGTGCAAGTGTAAAGAAGGCTTCACATTTGATGACCAACAAGTATGCGTAAAAGGTAATAAATCTTTCGGAATAAAAATAAATCAATCTTGTCGGATACGTCAACAATCCATATCTATATTTTGAGAAAATTAATCTATATGTGATGAATTATTCAGATTTCGTTTTCTTTTCGGATATTTGTTTACGTAGAAGAAAAAAAAATGAATTAAAGATATAAATCTTTTTACATGAAATACTGATTAAATTTATTTTACTTCAGGTAAAGGATTCGGGGAATCTTGTTCATTCCCAGACGATTGCTTTCCTGGTAAACTAGAATGCATTAACAGCATCTGTGAATGCAAAGATGGAATGGGATTTGATGAGAATAAGATAGTTTATCTATCAGTCAGTATTTCTCTTCGCAGTAAACAAATTCAAATTTTCTTCTGATTTTCTGCTTGTACACACGTATATTTCTCTATATAAATATTTTGAAGAGACTGAGAAGTATATCATGCTAGCTAAAGTTTTTTAAAGTTGAAGGTTTATGTAAATATTATGCACTATAGAAATATAATATAATAGTTTAAACTAATGAACGTTAGCAGCTTTATTTAACCTGATCTATAAGAACCGAGCTTAACAATTAATTTACCTATTAAGTCATTATGAATGGATGTCACTCTTTTTTCAAGTACATAAAAATGAATCGCTTTGTCAATTTTTGAGTGCAATTCAAACCTTATAAATTTAAATATTATTCTACTTTGTCTATCCTACTATACTATGCGAAGAATCCGTAACGCTTATTGTTAAGAGTTTTCATCGCACCAACAATATGCGCGCACCAACAATAGCTCATGTCCAGCAATGCAAGGCAGAGTTTGTGCAACAATAGGTCAATCGTCTTTGTGTCAAAAACTATACAATGGAAGGTACGATTTTTATTATTTAATTGGTATCCCAAAATGAACTGACATTTTGATTTTGCCGCCATTTTTTTCGTGGTACGATCAGAGTACAGATTTTTATATGCTCTCATTATTAAACATTGAGACGAAATTATGCAAAACTACACAATCGAACAATGCGTAGAAATTGCATGTTGATAATATTGTTGATAATTATTGTTGCACAAAATTTGCCTTGCATTGTTGGTCATGAGATATTTCTTATTATTTTGCCCTGCCATCATTATGAATATCGATTTATTATCGATAATTATTATTTTTTCGAAATCTGAGGTTGTAAAAATTCACTTCAAAAATTTAAAGGTCGTGTTATCTTGCAGCAAGGTGATGTGAATTGGCCGCCAAGTTCATGTGACATGACATCGTTATACTTCTTTCTCTGGGTTATCTTACGGATAAAGTGTACATCAATAAACCACAAACTATTGAGAACCTCAAAGATGAAATTCGAGACAAGGTTGCTGAAATTTCCCAGCAATTATATTAACATGTTATCGAAAATTTCCTCAAAAGAGTGAATTTGTGGGAATAAATGATTTTGGTCAGATCATAGCAGTTTGTTGCACGATGGTGGAGCATGACAATCTTCTATATATATAAAGAAGGATGTTTGTGGGTCTGTGCGTCTGTGGGTCTGTGGGTGGGTCTGTGGGTGGGTCTGTGGATCTGTGTACCAAGGCCGGGGTGGTCATTTGTCAGATGGTAAGAGGTTTTGCATCATCCATAATCTCCACGTTTTTACTTTCTAATAAAGCAAAAATATTATAAATTTTCCAATGAAAAATGTATTTAATTAAAAAACGAGTAATTCTCCCGTGAAAAAATCACGGGACCAAAAGTAAATTTATTAGAGAGGCACTAAATCCGAGCGGCACTCACTTACAATGCTTATGTGCACGGAAAATAGTGCCATAAAGCAACACTTCCTAGAAAGAAAGCCTCACAACCGAAACGTCATATATTGTTACATCATCATAATTCGGCCATTGTTGATCATATTTCTACCAATCATAAACCCTAAATTTGGTCGACTTATGATGATGTAACAATGTATGACTTTTCATTTGTGAGGCTTTCTTTCAAGGAGGTGTTGCATAAAGTGCTATCAAATTATTGCCATCTCTCGGTATTCAAAGAAAATTCACGCTAAATTCTAATTGGTACCATAGAAGCGGAATAATAGAATGCGCAAAGCCATTCACTATCTCCTTTGCCACTGCTCGCAACAACAGTTCCTCTTATGGAGAATTATTCGCTACTTTCAGTGAATATAGAGGGCGCTGCTGATTTTGAAAAATGGCGGCGAAAGTAGGATCCGTTTTCCCTCAACATGCTTTGATTATTACACTGTGTGATATTTTTCTGTATGATGGTATTATTCAAGTGGTCGATGTGACAAGCAGCTGTTAGGAATAGCACTTGATTTCAACTTTCGTTTTAATGCTGACATACCTAAAAAATTTTATTTTTTAGTTGGAAAATTATTTGTTGATTAAATGTGAAAAAATAGATTCAAAATGAAAATTCTTCCTAATAATAAAGGACCTAATTTTTTGCTTATTAATGACCCACAAACAAAATAAAGTTATCAAAACTAATGCAGCTAACAATGATAGTGATTTTACCGTAAAATAACGTGCATGTAAACGTATTGTACATGAAACAAACTTCAAAATGCAAATTTTGAATATTTTATGGGATATAACAACTTTATACAGTTATTTTTATATCGATAAAGTAAGGAATAGGATAAACATAACGAAATTATAGATAACTTCATTAGTTTGCGATTGTTATATGTCACATGGTCTTTGTTCTCATCTTACTAATTTAGTTTTTGTTAACATTTAAGTGTTAACATAATATTTACTACCAACCAATTTTTACTTGTATTTTGTTATATTGTCGCACCCGCTGGGACCTAACTCGGCGGTCAGTGACCATACTGGTTCCAGCTGGGCGTAGTTTCATCTTAACTTTATTAAATAAATAAATAAATAAATAAATATTATTTCATTTTATTAGTAGTGTATGTTAAAATATGTAAATATTTACCATCTTTTACCCTACCATTGCTAATTTCTGCTTGCAAGGTGGTGATGGAAAAAAATTGTGTTGATACTCATTGTATCTGTGGTTTTTTCCCATTGTAAGTTTTACTTCCCAACTATTTCTAAAGGCTTTATTTTTTGGGGGAAAAATATAATCTTACTGCATGTAACATCGTTTTTGATTTGCAGCCTTAAACACGGCAGTATTTGTTACGTTTTCCTTTCATTTCTTTAGCTGCAACAACGTGTTGAGCCTTATTTAATCTAAGGCGAATCCTACTTAGCTCCGTTCAAGTAAATGCCACAAGGGCGGCGCCACCAAAACTGAAAGTAGCGAATATTATGAAAATGCTGAACGACACGGCCTTTGCATTGTAAACAGCACCGCTTGGCTCTCATTCATCCCCAAATCGCAGTTGATTATTTAGCCTCGATGTCGGCATCCAAAATCGCTCAATGTGCAGGCGAATGCGCTCTCTATCTTTTTCTCCTCTTTGATGGTTACGGTCATTCGTAATTTTTATTATTAGGATTAAAATGTGAGCTCATTTTGGGACACCTTTTATATCCCCGTCTTCGCCGAGCTTAAACATGTACGTGATGAATTTGAAGATGGTAAGGCATAAAACGGGCGTATCGTAACACGTTTGGTATGACGCATTGTTCTTCGACTGTACGCTTATATGCCACCCTTGCATTCCGTATGTAAGCATAAGCACATAGTGCAGAGGATCATAAGATGGGTGATTTTCTAAAATCAGACGAGTCCTACCATCTGTGCGCTGGCGCAAATGACTCCACTTCCAGGTAAAACCACAGCAACGTCCGAAGTTCTCAGTAAATTGTAGGGTAGACGGTCATTAGGTTGAATAATCAGGTAAATTATTCGGTTGAATTCCGAATAATCAGGTTCCTTACGAGCTACAGTAGTCAGCGGGGATAACGCAGGACAATTCGTTTTAATACTAACATTACCGTTACAGGCGACTAATCATTTTGTAGAGTTCGAACGTCGACAATTTCCTGTTCGCCCAGCTTATAATGATAATTAACAAGTCCCAGCTTATAATGAGTATTAATTAAATTTTTTTCAGTATGAGAAAACTCCAAAATTGGAACGGAAATCCCCGTAACGCCCAGGAGTATCCATAAAAAAGGTGGTTTCAATGAATGTGGGATAAAAAACACAATTGACATTAACTCTCCGGACTACAAGCCCTTAAACAACATTGGTATATATATATATATATATATATACATACAGAGTAGATAGATACCACTTTCGTTTTGACTTGAAAAGCTCGGCGAAGACGGGCATCTCAGCTAGTTATATCCTATTTTATTTTTTCGTTGACATTACGACTATCATAGTTGTTAGTTTATATTGGAATAAGGAAATAAAAATGAGATGTGTATTATTAATGAGATTCCTAGTTTCTTATAGTAGGAACTTAATCCTGCAACCCAATTTAAGGATTAGAGAAACATAATATTGCATGAGAAATTAGTGCTTCTATTCAAGACCATCATGACGTTAATGCCTCCTAATAATAGAAAGAGTATATCATTTCTGAAGTAAATTAAAAAGTAGAAAATTGTAGACTGCTACAATCATCTTAAATGCCGATATAAGAAACAGGGGCTGATGAGGCAAGTAACAGCTGAAATCACAGATTTTAACGCGGAATGAGAAATGCTTTAAATGTAGAGATTTCTGTTAGTTCTGTTAAGATTGTGTCTAGTTTACGCTACTTTTGTATACTTTAATGATTTCTGTTCTTTAATTATAAAGCGTTTGTTTCCGATTACATTTTGAATTGTTTCTGTTTATTTTCTAAATCTGGCGATTTTATGGTGTAAAAAAGTTCATATGTAATATCTTAAATGTACCAACTATAAGCTCTCCTTTGAATTTTACTTCTTCGCTTTAAATCCGTACCGCAAAGTCTGGTCTTGAAACAAGCACTGTTTAGCATTAAATATTCCACACTTTAAAATAAAAATGGTCTGTGAACATTAAAATTTCATGTTTTAACTTTGAAATAGAATATAAACTGTGCATCTCTTATTGTCTGAGAGAGAGAGGCGTATTAAATAGCGAAATATGCTTATGTAAATATAAATAGTCAGTCTAAAGGTTATGTAAATGGTCGAATCTGTCTCACTGCCTGCCCGTTTCTATAAGAATTTCGAATTTTTCACTTTTGTTTTCACTAATCGACAAATAGGGACTACCTCTGCGCCGAGTTGGAAAATCTCTGAAACAAAAAAAACAACAAAATTCTGAATTCGTGAGGCTTGAAAAGCCACCCAAAAGCTATTTCGAATTACTTAAAGAGGAAGTCTAGCCATAATGAAAGTAGGGGAGTCTGGGGCAGGATTACACACCTTTTTATTATTTTTTTTTTATATTTTTAGTATATTTTGGATTTTGGATTTTAACAATCGATATTTTTTCGTTTTTTGGAAACAATGAAAGTTGGATTGTTGGTCGGACTACGATGATCAGGTGACTTTTCCGCGCCGGGGCCTCTTTCTCGTTGGCTACATTATTTACGATATGACGAAAGCTTCTTCCAAATATTCGATAGTAAGTAACAAAAATGCAAAACATCACGCACTCCATTGCTCGCAGAGTTCATTTGTGATACGGTTGATGATTCTTCGTGCAGGGACGGCAGAACACATATGAGAGAATCAACACTATAACTAGACTAGAATCCATGGGAAATGCATGCAGATCATTAACGTATTACCGATCTTGCTACAAATATAAGATGATATTTCATTTATACAGAGTTAGTCAAACAAAAATGTATACACACTTTGAAACTATCATAGAAAATTAATTTTCATACCTACAAAGTTAAATTTCTGTGAAAAGAAAGACTACAGTCCAATTGGAAAATTGGAAAAGAATTGTAAGTGTACTTTCTGGTCATAATAAATGTTCAAACTGGTGATCTTCAGCTTTGGTATATTTCTGAATACGAGTCACGACTGATTCTTTACTTCCCACAAAGTGTGAAATCGGGTTTCTGAACACAACGCTTGAATCTCATCCCAAAATGTGTCCAAATTACGTGGTTTACGACAGTACACTTGATCTTTAAATGTGCCCTATACGAAAAAATCGAGCGGCGTAAGGTCTGGAGTGCGTGCAGAAAACTCGATTGCTCCCCTGCGTCCTATCCACCGGTCTGGTACATTTTGATCCAAATAAGCTCGTATATTCCTATGACAGTGCGGCGGGGCACCATCTTGTTGGTAATAAAAGCTCTCATTACCGTACTTTGCACGAATGGCAGGGAAAATGGAATCAGCAAGCATTGTTAGGTACTTTTCTCCAGTTACAGTACCTTCAACACGGAAATGCCCAATGAGGGAATATAACAATTATTTATTTAGACAATTCATATTCGGCTGGACATCCTCTTTCGGAAATCCTGAAGACTATGCAAGATATAACACTTCTGGAAGACTTCGCGCAATTGATGGCAGAGCAACTCGTCGCATTATTAGAGCCGCATCAAACTCCGGTAAAACAGCACGACAAATTCGAGATGGGCTTGGGCTCTGTACAAATGTGTGAAATATTCCGCGTGTTATCTAAGAATTCCTGCATCTCATCCGGGAGCACATGAAGAGGAAGCCACCACTCAATAAGCGTCACTAAGGAAAACAGACTTCAATTTGCCAAAGATCACATGGGGTGAACTTCAGAATGGAAGAATGAGATTTTCACAGATGAAAAAAAGTTCAACCTAGATGGACCAGATGGGTTCTCGTATTATTCCCAAGATATATGAAAAGAAACACAAGCTCTCTAAAGAAGACAGCTCCGGAGCGGATCACCAACGATATGGAAAGCAGCTGGTTTCCAAAAAAAATGTGATGTGAAGTTCTCAGCAGTCGAATTAAAACAGGAGGCTATCTATCAATGTTGTAAATCCCCAATCATAATTGCTTCCTAATTTTGGAGCAATTATGGCTGATGATCAATGGATACTTTCAACAGGGCAATACATCAATTCAAAAGTCCATATAGTAAATGAGTAGTTTAAACAACAAAATGGACAGTAAAAAATGTACATATATGGCGATGTAGGTTATATTTTCTCTTGAGAATTTCTCAATTCGTTTTAACTTTACTTCCAAGGGGATGAAAATCTATTATTTAACTTACAGCAACAGCTTCTTAAAATAGCTTCCTCCCATTCTTTCCCAAAGGCAGAGCTACATTTATAATTTAAAATACGGCATGAAGAGACTCAGTTTCCCCGTCTCTTGAGTTTAGCACAAAACAAAAAGTTCAACCAGCTAAAGGAAGAAACTTTTATTTATATGTGCATAAAAGATATAAGTAAATAGATATAAATAAGCTAAATATTCCTGCACCATTCAGTTAAAAAATAATATGCGCTTTACTTTATACGTAAATGAAATATTCCCCAAACAACTGATATCTAATATAAGAGTGAAAATATAATTTTACATTGAGACATTTAAAAAAATAAGCTGGTTGTCTTTATTCTAAGGACAAATTAAGTTTTAACTATAAAAATGAAATGACACTTGACATTTCAAATGGTTCTAACATCCGATGTAGTGAAGATGTTATCATCGCAAATGACGATGTGGTAAGGCAGAATGAAAAATAAGAGCAATTTCTCTTTTAGTTTCCTAGGTGGTGATTTATAGGGAGGCCCGTGGTTGTTTCTTTTTTTGCGTGTTGGTGGTTGTTAAGTTTTTTCTGATGAACTTGACGAGTTTTGCCACGGTCACCCAATGATGGCCTGGGAATCCAAGAGACGGCCCTCTCGTCATTTTTCTTTATTGGTTGCTTCCGTACTCTCAAGTAGGGACCCCATCCCTCTGGACTCCTTATGGAATGGCCGTAATTTACCAGCCGTTCGACCTAGGATTCCGGGAGGCTTTAAGGTTCTACCTAGATGACCTCCCACTCTCGTTCTCGTGTGATGAGATCGGTGGCCCTGGACAAAGAAGAATAGAGAAAGAGAAAAAAGATACGAAAAATATAAGAGGAAAGGGGAGTTGGAAAAAAAAAAAGCGAAACATAGACGTCTGTAGAGAGTGAGAAGAAGACGGATGAGATGGGTTTTTATTCTCCCACCCTATTCCCACAGCGGTTGAGCTTCACTTTGAGTGGCGTGACGTTGTTCAAACAAGGGACTTTTCCACCAAGTTTTGAGATTTAAAATTAAAAACTACGCCACGATGAGAACTCTCTATCTCTTTCTTCTTCAACCTGGTTTCAAACTTTTTTTTCTTTCCATTTTTATTTTTTATCACATTCATTATTAAAAAAATGTTCATTAATTTGAAAAAAAATCCCTTTAGACAATAAGTGCAAAATTTTTTTTTAAAAAAAGAATGATTACTTAACATTTGCTATTATAATTTGAATGTTAATGATTTGGAAATGCCATTAATAAACTATTCAAGAAAGAAGCTTTGTTATAACATACAATAAATTTCATTCTTGTTACTTTAGTTATATCAAATGAAATTTTAAACAAATTTGAAATGAATAGCTATAAAATTTGAAAGAAAACTTTGTAAAACCTTTTAGATTGCAATTAATTACAATTTAACATGAAAATCAAATCATGTCTCATTCCTTTGCTATAATTAAAATAAACCTGCCTTCTAATAGTTAGAATACAATTGGGAATTTAAATGCCATTAAAAGACCGCAATCCGCACTTAATCATATAAATATTATCAAACTACTGTATTCGTTAATTCGATTATCACAGGATAAATTAAGATTTTCTTTTCTTAAACAAGATGATGGTTGGTTGGTTTATTAGAATTTTTGGCGTCGACTACTAAGGTCATTTTGCGCCTTTTACAGAAGTTATACAGCCCGTGACAAACACAAACATCCATGCCCACGGCGGGATTCGAACTCACGACCAGGTGGATTCGAGAACCAGAAAACCTACGCCCTAGCCCTCTCGGCCACCTGACCGGCTAAACAAGATGACAAAAGCGTCCTAGATACTGTATGCCTTGCGGTAAAGTTGTGCTACTTAATACTAAAGGCCATCAAATTCTTTAAAAAAAAATAAAATAAAATAAACTTATTTAGATAATTCATTTGAATTACCTGGGCAAGGGTATCCCCACTTTGCTGCACCTCGCTGGCATAGTTATATTATTTTCAAAGCCATCTCACGCCTTTTGATGAAATTTCGTAGCTTAAGTGATTCTTCGAAACTGTAAGAAAGAAGTATGTTTTTTTTCAAGTGCCAGTTTTCCATTTACTATGGTGACAATTCCATATGACACTATATGAGATTTTAGGCAAAAACCCTTAATTTCGCAAATCATTTGCTCATGATTTAAAATCATAATTTGATTCAAATGGTGCAGCCGTTTTGAAAAAGACCGATGCCAGGCAGACTCGCCCACAAAATCCGTTAGATTCTTACATGAACAGATTCGAACTTTATGTATCTAGCTGTCTTCAATACATTACGGTTATTTTACCTTTAAACTATCATCAACTGCAGAGTACAATCACAGTCATTATGTTTCTGTGAAAAAAAAATTGGTTTGCTCTATCAAATGATTACAACTACGAGAGGCCTTCAATAAGTAACGCAACGCATTACTTTTTATGTATATCAAATGCTATGGAATACTCGGTATTTAAAATATATTGTAAGCTATTTTCAGCGTATGGTACTTATTTATTATATGCCCATTAACGCTTTCTCTGATCGCAATCTCTAATGTAACATCCTCTCAGTCTATAAAAAAATACGTTCGTCTAATTTTAAACTCGATGTTACAGTTGCATCGCATGGACCAAGGTTAATGAAAAAAGTAATCTTGAGAAAACATTAAAAAGTTTTACTGATGTATAGTGTCGGTTTTTGTAATTTCTAAATGGATTTTCAATATTAAATGTTGCTAACTGAAAATTGAAAGAAGATTTCCTATTGATAGAAGAATAAGACGTTGAGAAAAACAATACTGAATTTCAAAAGCCGGCTAAGAAAGAATGAAGGATGAAGAACAATATCGTTCATCCCTCCCCCCTCCACCTTCTCCGAAGAAATACGATCCAATATTTCAGTAATTGTATTTGAACTTTCAAATGATATTTTTGAAATTTTGAAGTTTGAACTTTTGGACCCCAGCCATTAATTTCAAAAGAAAAATCAGAATCATCGATCATTCAGTTCGACAAAGTTTGATCAACAAAACTCCAAAAGTTGTTTTCAATGAAAATGCTTTAAAAGATTGAAACTGTTTCTCGTTCTCTAATTTCAATTTCTTTTTTCAACTCTCAAGCGAACAAATTTTTGTATTCTGAAATTACAACTTCATTTCAAAATCATGAAAATAATTTTTCAATTTTTTTTTAGTGAGATTAAATGTAATTTTGGACTTTTCAGATTTAATTTACTATCAAATTTGATTATCAAAATTTTACATATTTTGACCGAATATATATAAAAATCCCCCCCTCCCCCTTAAAAAAATTCCCTACATCTTCATTTTTGGCGTTCGAATACGTTGAATAACTAGTCTATAATCTATTTTAGATATTTACGGAAATTTCTAACGTTTAAGAGTTGCTCTTTAAAGGGGCCCTAAAGGGACCTTCCAATTTTTAATATAATTCAGTATGACTACAAATATGGAAATTTTCTCTGTCAGTAGAAATGTTAATGTCTGGATATGGAGAATTTTCTTATTAAATGATAAGTTACATGTTGTAAGATTGTGAATTTCTACAGGATTTTGTATACATATGGATTTATATTTAATACTTGTGTTAAGGTCCGTTTGAAAAATAAAGATTTATGATTCATCACTTATTCCTCAAGTCCATATTTTCTGGAGAACTCGGGTAGCTGGTTAATCCTTATAATCAATGTAAATTAGCCTTTGAAGACAGCGTCTAACACTTTGTAAGACAGATATATTCCTATGGCTCTGTAATGGACAAATATTATTCGTGGGCAAAAATATTGTTTTTTAAATTATTTTTTTAATTTTAAATTTTTACATGGATATTTTTAAATTATACGTTAAAGCGTATAGGAGTTGCAAACTGCATAATTTATTTCTACGGTATAACAAGACAATATGCTTGCTATAGCAAATACCCAAAATGGCATCTATTAGATTCCAAGGAAGCCTGTGCGTCGCCGCATGGATTGGAGAACTCGTTGGAAAATGCCAGGTGTATGATTGATGATGTGGCAGCCATCAACGATTCGCTGACGAAGAGTTGTAACATCTGGTACTGGGGCAGAATGAACAAGAGTTTTCAAATACCTTCAGAAGAAGTCCAATGGATTCATGTTAGATGGTTCTTTGAATTGTCGTAAGTCTTCTTCTACTACTGCAAGACATCTTCAAACCGTTTTAACTCGAGAAAGAAGCGTTTTCGATCTCCTGCTCATACGGCATATTCTGCTTGTTTTGCTCTCTGGAATATATTCTGAAAGACTGTACAGGCCTTCAGATCCTGTATAGGAGAGTTTGTGTCGCGTAGCTTATTGTTACTGTTGTTTTGCAAAGACAAACTCGGATCATGCTAATAGCACAGAATAACAATTCGTGTTGATGCGCTCGTTAAATTAATTCTGCCGAAAGAACAGGCGTTTTACAACATCAATCTCACGCCTAACAAATGTTTTCATTTCAAATACAAGGAGGGTCGGTATCCGGTATTCAATTCAAGGGAGATGAAGATTTATACGAGTATGTCGGTGGAAGTACATGGTGAGTCAAAAAGAATGTCACCCTTTTAAACATCTATTGCGGATTAATATTATGATAGAGGACTGTGTAAGGAACCAATAGGAAAAAAAATTCAAACTTCTCCTGCATTAAAATCTGGATGCAGAATTTTCCTTGCTATATGATATGTGTATAAGATTGAGGCTTTCTGTAGGGTTTTGCACACGAGAGGGTTTCTGTTAAATGTTATCAGTATTTGTTATAACATTAATATTATTTGAACTGATCTTGAATTTTAAGATTTAAATTCTAATAAAAATTAATTTATTATATTTTCAGAAAAAACAAGTAAAATTCGTAAACGATCAGGTAAGCACTAACAATTACGTATTCAGTGATACAGTATGTTTATTAACTTTTATTAAAAAAATTCTGCACCTCTAAAAGGCTGAACATTGACCGATTGTCATGTGTAAATTTACTAAGTGAATAGCCGAGTAGGCGCAGTGGAATAAGGCACACTATGACAGTAGGCGAGAGTATAAATCAAAATATTTATTGGGATAATAATTCAAAATTAAAGTAAGTAAAGCCTTAAAAGTAAATAGCTTAATTAAATTGGCAATAAGATTATAGCACCAAAAACACACAGCAGTAACAAACTTGTTACCGTATGAAATAGAAATAGCACTTCGTGGGTTAAATCACATTATAGATAACACACTTGCATACTCAAACGGTCAAATGAACACCACTTGTGAACAAGGCATCCGAAGATTGTAGTTAATGCATAATTATATATCACAAAGCCACTTAAACTAATTGATGCACAAATAATGACGCACACGTGTAATCACTGTTGACACAAGCAAGCACTAATATTGAAAGATCACATGAAGTACTACCGTACGACCTGCACGGTCACTCAAAACGTTGCAGTCGTTAAATTCGAAAGCACACAACGTAAGCAGTCACTGTTAGTAGGATTAACTAGTCACATGTCGGTAGGCGTAAAATCTATCCAAAGGTGAATTAAGTCGAACACTTCAATGAACACTATGAAATCGTAGAATAAAATATATTAGTCATAGGGAAGTAGTAGGCAAATATAATTCCGTCCTCCCGACACTAAACGCCGCAATAGAAGGGCTGAAAGCAACGTGCGTAAATAGATGGAAGTTTAATGTTCGCAAATTTAAACTTTTACAGTTAATGTTCCTTTATAAGCGTAAAGCCCAAGTCATATTGCAAATATCCATGGGCATGAGACAAATAGCGAAGCTCGTAAAATCGTAGCTCCGGGAACGCTAATTTTGCTAGGCGTGCACCAGTTCCTATAAGAAATTTTCCGCGTACCAGGTAGATAAGTTCAGAACTTAAAGTCCGTCGTGGAAGCACAAGCTGCGGCCCGACGAAGCCAGGAGTATCTTTCTCGTCGTCTTCGCTGCCACGTCGGTACTCGGGAACGCTCGTTAGCGAGAAGCGTTCTTCGCTCTCCTCGACCATCCGCTTACCGGGTTCGTTTCTCGGCGAGAACTCCGCGGCGGTTTCTATCGCCGGCACGCATGATGTCTTCGCTCTCGAGATAGTAAGCAGCCGCTAACTCGTTTTCCATTCATCGAGCTTCCTACGACCTTTTTCTTCCGTTCTTCCATAAACAAGATCTCGGTCTCTCACGTCATCGGCTTGAAACTCCCTCTCTCGTTTCCCATTGGGCTCCTGCATCTGACGACGTTGGTGATGCGCCTTTCGTCGGTTCCCTCTCCGATCTCTACCATAGAAGTAGCGGGTATGGAACCGAACGAAAGTGTCATCGGAATTCGTGATGGCGTTTGAATTCCGTGACACCGATACTGAATTTAAGATGTAATTAAGTTAAAAAAAAAACAAAAAAACCTTTCATGTTGTTATTCCTTCATAACAATCATTGGGTTCATCGTAATAAAAATAAAAAATAAAATGAATCGGTCATTTCAAAAACCTCATAAGTCACTCAATTACAATTTTTCAGGAATCAATAAAAACTGTTTCACGCACAAACAAATGAGTTTTAAAGAACTTTTTTATGCTTAATTTAGTATTTGAGTGGTAAAAAATTTAAATAATGAATAACCTTCACAGTTTATTAATAAAAATAATGAAAAAAACCTAAAAAACTGTTCTTGACTTATGTTGTTTTAGCAAGAAATAAGGTTAGTGATATATAATTTAATCAAAACAATCGTAGTAATCATATTTTTTATCGCTTATTATTGAAAATTACACTTAAAAATAACCTTATTAACATTTTACATGTATTAATTTGTCATGTTTTAATATCTTTAAGGTACATCATTCTCATCTGGATTATCTTCAACATTTGCAGTTGGCCAGCTAAAAATGTTGTTATAAAATGGCATATGCTCTTCCAGAATGCTATCCTGAACTTGCTTTAAATCGTCTAATTTTTTTTTATTGATGGGCACTTTTAAATCATAAGCCTTGGCTGATGGAATCGAAACAGAAGTTGTAAGTTTTTTTATTAATAACAATGTTTAATCAGTCCATCAATATATTCCTCGGCTATGATAGTACCTTTTCTATCTGAATCATACTGAAAACTCATGTATGTCGAAGGTGCGAATGATTTTTTCTGTTCTTTTGGGACTTTTTTTCCCATAAGATTCAGTTGACAAACATGTTTTTTTTTGTACAAATTTGGCCACCATTTCTTAAATTCCAAAACATCTTCAGTTTTTAGCTCAATGACTGTAAATGTTGAGCTGGAGTTCGAAACCAAATCAATGTATTCTCCTGGGACGTAGATACGATCATGCTTTCGGACATTTTTTTTTATGACTCCAAAATCACGGTCATTTGGTAAAAACGAATGACCACGTATGGGAAAATACTGATAAACTTTTTCAAATCTTTTAGAGTCAGTCAAAGTCAACATAAATCTCAACAATGTATTATTTTTATTTTGACCGGGGCAGCCGTCGGAAAATAGACTTGTGGTCGACCAAATCTAAGGGAAAATTTTCATTAAAGTATTGTAAGTAAAATTTGTACTTTATACCGAGATCCGGATGTTTTTCGTTAAACATTGAATGCATTTTTTTGACATCCAATCGTGCATGAAGATATTGAATGTCTTTTCCTGCGTAATGTGTCTTTTTCCTAGGAAAGCAAAGGATGTGTTCATGTATTTTTGGGCATATTTCAGGAGGCACTGTATTTGCTTTCGGGTGACATCCTCTGTTATCTGTAGGACTCTTCCTTCATTAAGCAAATCACAAAGTCTGCGAATTCTGGCTTCAGTAACTCCGTATAGGCTGATAAACGCTCTCTTGCAGACCTTAACTTTATCAGTTTGTTTTAAAACATGGAACTGAAAAGCATTTTGCCTCTGTGTAGCATTTTCTTTTCGAGGACGCCTCTCTTTATATGTAACTTTTCAATGAGTGATTGAAGAAATAAATCCTGCTCATTTTTTATTGAAAATAAGTTAATTTTTGAAATGCAAAAGTCCATGTCATCTTGGTGGGAATTCGCAAAACATTCCTTCTTACATCTGCAATAAATAAGCGATATATTAGGTTTATAAAGGCCTCGATAGAAAACGTAAACTGACTGAAGGTTTTTGGAAAACTTGCCTGCAATCTTGACCAGTAGATATCGGAGCTATTTGTTTTCCTCGTTAATTAGTATATGCCTGTCCTTTAACTTTAGAATTTTTTATAACATTTCTTTTATACTTTGCAGGCATTACACGTTCTCTTCTTTTTCGGCTCACCATCACTCTGTTTCACTTGAAGACCTTTTTAAAGCTAAAATTAAATTACTTTTCGCACAAAATAGTTGAGTAAAAGACACAAATATGGCGTTAATGACGATTGGTGTGAAATTGAAGATTTGAATATTGTTGAACCAATCAGAACAAAGCAGAGCCGTATCCAGAATTTTATTTCGGGGGGGGGGGGGACAAGCAACAGAATCGGTGACCAAGGAAAAAAATTCGGGGGGGGGGGCCGCTGCCCCCCCCCCCTTCCCCGGGTACGGCCATGGAATAAAGCAAATTTAAAACGTCAAACTCAGTCATAAAATTACTCCCGCCATCTAGTAGTGCATGCAAAAACCTCTTAAGTCACTGACTAATGTTTATGCAATGAACGTATTTCACACGGTATTATTTGAAGAGGAAGGAATGCATTGACTTACGTGCTTTTTACCCAGAATACGCAGTTCCCTTTAAGGAATGACCGATTCAATTTTTGAAATGACCGATTCAAATAAAAATAAAAAATAACATTCCATTGTGTCTCTCAACTTTATAGATTTCTATTCGATACAAAAGTACCAGAATATTTGAAAATGCAATATATCGCAAAGCATATTCATGTACAGTAATCTTTCTTTAAAACAGAAAGAAATGGAATTTTTGATTCGTATTGACGAAATTTAAAACCAGAAGAGTTACATTTCTGACCACGAGATGAGGCCTCAGGAGAGTGCTTGGTTTACGCTTACAAACGTTCAATGCAGTATTCCATATTTATGAGCAAAGATTCAGATGACGTAAGACACAGTCAGATGTACTGCAGAAAATGGATCTCTGTGCATCTTTGACTTCAGATAGTCCCATAACAAAAGGTTTTGGAGGCTACTCATGCAGATCAATGGTTTTCTCCTTTTTCTAGGCACTATCCTACGGTCAGAAAGTAGCTATTGTAATATTAAATTTCTTTATTAGGAACAAAATATTATATTTTCTGTGCAAACCGTGTCAGGTTATTGTATATTCTTTGCGATTTATTGCATTTTCAAATTTTCTGTTAATTTTGGATCTTGCGATATATAAGTTTAAAAAGAGTTTATATTGCCTTGAGAATAATTCTTGTTTACACAGCTACACAAGAAAATCTTGGTGAGTCTTGTAGCCGTCCCGATGAATGTAAAGCTCCATTTTCAGTCTGCTATGAGGATAGATGTTCTTGTATGGAGGATTTTGAAGAAGAAGAAGGCAGATGCAAACCAATCTCAGGTGGGTATACATATTATCTTTAAATCATTTAATTTATTTTAAGACTTCTTAGGGAATTGATAAGTAAATATATTTGAAACTCTAAAGGCTCTATTTAAAGATGAGAATTATATGTTTGAGTGGTTACAATATTCGCTAATCATTTTCATTAAGATTGCATATATAAATGTTATTTTTTCCCATAGGTGTTCCTTTCGGTGGGCAGTGTACCTCTCACACGGAATGTACGGTCCCCAACACGAGATGCATCAACAATGTTTGCGCGTGCATTAGTGGATATAGCGATAATGGAAAAGAATGCTTCTTAAATTCAGGTGAGACACATCATGCATTTCAGACATTTTAAAGAAAATTTCCCATTAATGTTTTAGTGGGGGCAAAGTCATCATTTAAGACTTCTTATCGGTTCTTACCGGAATTTCAGTATAGTTTTCGTTGTTAATCGTGCGCAACACCACTTTAGTATATAAATAATTAGTGCTCCTCATTCACAGAGCTCAATATGATTTAAAATTGATTAGATTTTTAGAAGCACAGAGAGCTTATTGGATCAGAGTAAGAAAGCAATCCAATCGTTTAGTACAATAAAGCATACATGAAAGGCCCTTAAACCACAACGTAAAATAGGAAAAGGAATTCGAATACGTATACAGGTTTCCAATTTTGATTTTTTTTTTATTTTTCAATTTTATTTAATAATTTTTTTCTGTGTTCCCCTTTTTGTTTGATTGATTTTTGTTTGTTTTTTTTTCTGACTTTTCTCGTATGTTACATTTAATTTTATGCATTTTTTTCCTTTAAGAATTTATTATAAAGATCTTATGTTCATTTTTTTTTATTTAAGTGTTTATTTATTCTCTGTCTGGATTTCCTTCTTATTTTACGTTGTGGTAAAGAGCCTTTTATGTATTCTTTTATCCATATATTTAATCTAATCTCAACTAGTTCTATTTGTAATGTCGTTTAGTGGAATGCAATGTGAATTCTGCTACAAGTTCAACAAACAGCAGTCTCGTCATAAGCAAATTTGCGAGTGGCATCAACAATTCATAGAAGATGGTTGCTTGTGCAAACGAAAAGCATTGATCGTCCTTCCACGAATTTTCTACGAATGTTTTATGCCACGAAGTTTGTTAATTATGACGAGGCTTCTGTTTGTTGAACCGACGGCAGAATTCATGTTGCATTTGAGCAATATTTGGATTCACACTTCGCAAACTACAGTGCACAAAACGACTTCTCATATGGCGTCGTCGTTTTCCTAGAACTTCTAGATGATCCTTTAAAACTTTGAAATTTTCTCTATTCAGTGACGTGCGGAGCGAGTTTCTGTCTTTTACAATTTGTTTGAAATATGCTCCATATTTTTTGAATAACCTGCATTAGAGATGTTCTAACTTAATTTGGTTTTCCTTTAGCAAATGTACAGGATCGAGTCATTAAATTATGACCGGTAAGATCATCCGGTACCGTGCAAAAGGCGGCAGCATTTCGGAAGCCGCAGCTTTCGTGAACTGTTCGCGTAGTGCCGTACTGAAGGTGTACAATGAATGTAAGAATGGATGCAAACTGTAGGGGACTACGGGACGTTAATGAACGGGGTGAGCGTAGCTTGCGACGGCTACTTAAGAGTGATCGACTTGCTACCGTCGATACATTGACAGCCCAAATGAACGAGGATTGCACCAGAAAGCTACCGAGAACAACTGTGCAACGCACATTGTTGCGTCTTTGGCCTCCGCAACAGACATCTGGTTCCAGCACCTATGTTGAAAAGTGTGCATCGCTAGAAACGATGTTCGTTTGTATTGCAGTACAAACACTGGACATTAGACCAGTGAGAAAAGGTTGCATTTTCCGATGAGTCGCGTTTTCTACTGCATCATATCGATGGGCGCTGGCGTATCCGCAGGGAGACATCCGAAAACAAACTACCTGGAACTATTGTTGTGCGGCAACAAGCTGGAGGACGCAGTGTAATTGTCTGGGGCATGTTTTCATGGCATATTTTGGGTCCATTACTTCCTCTGGAAGGTACCGTCAATAACTGTGCATACTTATCCGTCGTTGCCGACCAGGTGCATCCCTACATGGCAACTGAGTATCCTGCGAATGATGGTAACTTTCAACCGGATAATGCCACATGCCACGTGGCCAAAATTTGCATGCATGGTTCAAGGAGCATGAGGATCAGTTCCACTTACTACCCTGGCCTCCAACTTCTCAAATCTTAATCCTTGCGAGAATCTGTGGGAACATCTGGATCGACACGTCAGGCCGCGAG
This sequence comes from Rhysida immarginata, assembly GCA_023313115.1. Classification (NCBI taxonomy): domain Eukaryota; kingdom Metazoa; phylum Arthropoda; class Chilopoda; order Scolopendromorpha; family Scolopendridae; genus Rhysida; species Rhysida immarginata. Next base: position 3,319,388 of record JAHWFO010001556.1, on the reverse strand, counting down.
ACCTTCCACCTTTTCATGAGTTACGTATCTCTGCTGTTCGCATGCATATAGATTCCTGTTGCCATCTTCCAAGCACTCATTGAGTCCATGCCCCTTCGCCTAGCTGCTGTTTTGGCTGCAAAAGGAGGCTATTCGGATTATTAGATAGGCGGTCATAATTCAATGACTCGACCCTGTAGCTTTATACAAGTTCAAGTAAGCACCTGCAGTTAAATTATTCGGTAGAATGTGCGGACCAACCAGCATGCCACTAACTACGCCTGCTCATGCGTTAACATTAAAAACTTCGATATTTCGACTATCGTTATAGTTTGCATAAGATTGACAACGATGTTCCTAACACCTTGTATAATGAAGCAGCAATTCGCGAATAAATATTACGTTTCTTCCATATAGAAGTGAAAATCGTCTATCATAAAATAATGAAAACTAATATATGAAAATTTTTTCGTCTACTGAATTTTTATTCTTACGTGCTGGAAGATCGATATTAAAACGAGTCTTTGCGGGAAATTTATTTGTGGAAAATCTTTCAACTTTGGCAATTGTACAAAAAGACAATGAGAAAGAGAATTATGCGGGACAAATCATTGTCAAAAGGCACTGGGTAACCAATGGTACTGGTTTCATATGTGCAGTTCATAAAATTATCGACAAGTTTTAAAAACAATTTCTAATTCCAAGTTCATCGATTGAAAATTTTTAGTAATATAAAAATACAATAACGGTCCCTATTCAAAATTACATAATCTTTACAATTAAACCCATTTTCACACAAAAATTAAATTTTATAATTCATATTTAAAAAATTGTAACGTATAGCAACTTTAATATTAAATATACCTTGATTTGAATTCAAAAATAAATATTTTTAAAGATAGCTCCTTCTAATGTAAACTGAAGACAACGGTATACAAGTTGATTTACAGATTAATGAAAGATGCTCTTTAAGTTATCTTTAGCCTGGTCCCGCTATCTATGAAATCATTCGAAATGCGCGTGCGTTAGTTTTATCGTTTTACCGTTTCGTTTTAATTCGCCATAAGAAATAAACCCTTTCTCTTCGGAAATGAAGTTTTGTAAAAAAAAAAATCATGAAATACAACGTCTATATTTTTTACATGTTCTGGTTCATTATGAAAATACACTGCTGGCAAAAAAAGCAACACCTAGAAGGAATGAGTCCGTTTATTTGAAATTTTGCACACATGTATCATTGGTGGGATAAGACATGATTCAAATTGCAATAGAAGACCATTGGACATGGTGGCTCCCATGCCCCAATAGACCACATTAGTAGGACGTATAACCGCCGCGAGCTTGAATGCAGGTATACATACAGTCGTAAAGATGTTGGATATTGTCTTTGAGTAGGTTGTTCCAAACCTCCTGAACATGCTGGCGCAAATGTGGAATTGTTGCAACTAGTGTGTTGCGACGATGAACGTTACGTCCCATCATGTAACGTGGGACATCATCGAAGCCGACGCGATACATACAAAGCCATGGCACTACGAAAGCGTCTATTGTTGAAACGTCACGAAAAACAATGGGATATTTTGAAATGTGAATTTTGTATTTTAGATAAATAAGTAAATACAGTATAATAAAATGCATTACTGCAAAATATAGATCATTTACTTTTTTAATAAATCATTATTTTAAATATCCTTATTTTGCTTTTAAATTTCTTTTAACATGACGTCTCAAAATCTAACCGTTTGCATGATGTTGTCCCATAAAAGTTCAATTAACGACAATTCTGGAGATCGTGCTGGCCCGGGAAGTAGTGCCACATGCTGTAAGGCCTGAAAGCTAACACACGCAGGTGTGGACGGGCATTACATGTTACCCTCCTGTTGCAAGAAGGGCAGAAGAACAGGTTCCACAATCTGCTGGACATAACGAATGCTGTTCAGTGTTCCATCCACAAACACTAAGGGTGATCGCGAGTTGTGACTGATCAAACAGGTCCACCCCCCACCATTAAGCCAGTATTGGACCTGTGTGGCGTAGACGGATGCACTGTGGTAGATGGCGCTCTGTTGCTCTTCGCCGCACACGTCCATCACTGGTGTACAGACATAATTTGCTTTCATCACTAAAGACCACAGACCTTCATTCGGCCCTCCAGTCAGCTCTTTCGCGATATCACTGCAACGCGCAGCACGGTGTTCTTGCAGAAGTGGGAGTCTGGCTAGAAGAATCAGTGCCCGTATTCATGCAGCTAGCAAACGGTTACCAATGGTCCGTCATGACAAAGCTGGTGCCACTCTGGCCCTTACCTCTCCTGTGGATGCCGTACGGATGCTCAAAGCTTATCGTACGATTCGACGGTCTTAAGTGGGTCAGTAGTACGTGGGCGTCCAGAACCAGCTCTACGTGAGTGTGTTCCTTCCGTAAACCACTGCTTACAACATCGAGCCACCACAAAAACATTAAGACCGATCTGCGCCGTGATGAGACCATCCAGCCTCTCGAAGTCCCACGATCCGACCTCTGTCAGACTCCGTGAGTTGTTGCGCAGGAACACGGCGGCGTGTGCGAGGCATTGCAGTTGTTGTCACTGTTCCAGTACAATGCAGATATCCAACTGACGATTTCATGCAGTTGTTCTTCAGGAGGGGCATGGGAGTTCCCAGTACAATGTTTTTCTGGACGTATTGCCTTGCAATTTGAATCATTTCTTGTATGCCACCAATGCTACATGTGTACAAAATTTCAAATAAATCGACCCATTCTTTCTAGGTGTTGCATTTTTTTTTTTTGCCAGCAGTGTATAATTCGTTGATAGTGTTATTTCAATCATTTTTATCGATATCTTTCGAATTAAAACCTAAATCGTAGATGTTACTAATTCGATGACAGCAGTGCCTTCTTTTGACGAGATATATAATTTGTATAATAAACAATATATTATACATTTAATAAATAAAAAAATTCATTATGTGTGGATTTTTTCTTTTCATTACTAAAACATTTTGTGCATTTTTCCATTAGTAGCAAGTTTCAATCAGAGGAAATCAAGCAGACGCTTTAGAATAGTTTAAATTTCCCTTCCAACATGGATTGATACTAGTGTGAGCATGCGCGCTTCGTTTTTACTTCATCGATACGGGACCAGAGTATAATATCTAACAGAATTTAAAACAAAAGACGCAATCCTTTTGATATCAAGCCCTGATATATATATCTTCAGCTTTTTCCATTCTGACACTCCAATAGAATGGCGGTTCTAGGGTTGTATGTGCAGTATATGTAAAATGTTTCCAACTTTAGGGTAGAAATTCTACAGATGGTAGAGGATTGTAAACTGAGTATTTTGAGATATGAAATCAGTGGTCGGAAATGCATATTTCAAGGACCACGAGTAAATTAATTCTTGAACGCGTAATACGTGTGAGGAACGGCGTTTTTGTAAACAGTTTTCATTATAATAGGGCGCGTTCTGTTATTGAAAAAAAATTACTATTGTTCAAGTTATCAAGTTTGCTTTCATACAAGTATTTTTCACTCTTATCAATAATAAAAATAGACGTTAAGCATTGACTGCTGTATAACTTTCGGCAAATAGCCATATCTTGAAAACATTAACTTAATGATTAAACATAGAATAAGTTGGAAAATGGTCCGAAAGGAATTTTTTTATATTTCTTTAATGCTGATATTTAATCAGAAAAATACTAAATAGGAACTGTTTCAATTACATACCTTTTACGATATATTGAGATTGAGTTGTCGAATCAGGGTTTGTAATATTTCAAAATTTTAATAAAAAATAAAACATTAATCTTAATGTAAATCTTTAAAGAGAATTTTTATTAAGGTGAAGTTTCAGAATCTAAACTTTATTATTAAAAGCAAATTTGTTTGTTCATTCTTCCATTAGAATCATATTTTCTATTTTCTAACAGGTAGTAAAGTGGGTGATTCTTGCAGCAAACAAGAAGATTGTAAGGGCAGATACACGTATTGCTATGATAATAAATGTGAATGTATACTTGGTTATCATGCACAAGGAGAAGACTGTGCACCAATTTACTGTACGCAGAATGATCCCACTGTATTAACATTCTGTTCATTTTTTTAAATAATAACTATTTTCCAACTTTACTTATTTAAACAATTTTTCACAGCTTCTGCTCTGGTGCTTCAATGCAAGTCGACATCGGAATGCAGAGGAAAATATTCTGTGTGTGAAGACGATAAATGCGTTTGCTTTAAAGGCTTTTACCGTCTAGGCCATGATTGCGTCCCTTTGGGAGGTATAAATTACTTTAAAATCGATTCAGTTATTCCTAAAAAAAAATCATTAACTTTTAACTAACATATTTATGAATATATTCATATTATTTATAACTATTAATTGTTTTAAATCAATATTATGCTTGATTTGCTTTGATAATAGTTTTCTTAAAATATGCTTTAACATATTTCTGCCTTAATATTCCAAAAGCTGAAGCAATGAAATTGTAACCAAACTTGAGTGTTTTCCCAAGACAATGAACAACAGTTTTTAATCAGGCTTATGTAAGATTTTCAAAATTGATTGAGAGGAGGTAAAGGAAATTGTAATTGAGAAGTTGTTTCCGGAATTTCAAAATGGAAAGAGGATTACATTCTGTGTCATAATTTTTCGCAAAGCACGATTTTCCAAAATTTTTCAATGATGAAAATGAACCCTCATATAATTTTTAAGTGGTATTTAGAGGGCAGCAATAAATTCATACATTTTTTTAGATGATAATTAGATTTTTAGTCAATATTTCTCCTATCCAATTTTTAAAGGAAATCAGAAAATAAGATAATTTTTTTCACCATAAAGGAAGGCATAAGCGTATTATAGCGGCGGCAAATTCATATTTTGCTTAGTCCATCTCGCTGGCAAATTCACGATTAATAAGCAACAGGCTGCGATCTGATTCTGTGGTCAGAAGATATAACAGCATCGAAAATCTACAGAACAATGATAGCAAAGTAGGGGAAAGTGGGGCAAGACCGAACTACTAAGGTTAATGACAACTTGATTTCTTCTGGTAATGTTGTACCATTGCCTAATAAAAACCAAAGCACACAAAAATGAAAAGTAAACATCACGTCACTCAATATAGATTGTTATTCCATGAATTACCTGACGGGGGCGGAACGGACCATTTTGACCCCGCCGCGTTGGACCTTGTGGCCCCACGCCCAATGCATTATCTGCTACAACTCGATCCCCTGAGTCTACATTAAAGTTCTATAGCTTAATTAAACGTTCATTGTCTACTAAATAGATATGCTACATGCTTCGACTTTACAACTATTTTCTCTTATGACAATGTGATTGCACAATGTATTCCTTATTCTGTGGTGATTGTTAATTACAAGCTACCTTAGATCTGAACACGACAAAATCGTTCAGTCAGCCGCCGTTCAGTGTTGCTTCTTCAAAACAGGATGTTACAAACAGGAAATGCAAGGGCACTAGACATGAAGAGGTTAGTTACGAAAATTGCCAATTTGGCAGAATTTAGCAGAAACTAGTATTAACGCCCGTTTTAAAAACGGAAAAAACATTGATTGATTGGTTGACTATTTTTTCATATTTTAATAAACATACAAAACGGTTCTATGCTTCATAATAAAAAAACAATAGTGTTAAGGTCAGTTTTAAAAACGGGGAAAAACATTGGGACAAAATTTTTTTGTTCAATGAGAGAAAAATTAATTTAAATACCTGCACTGCAAAAAAAATTGTTTAAAAATGGTGAAAATTTAAAAAAAATTACTTTTTAAATTTGGAATCAGTAAACTTTTCGAAGAAAGGCAAGACGGAAAGGTGTTGAATTAGTTTAATAACGATAGGAATCATTTAAAAATGTTGCTTAAATTTGATTTCCCTATACCCCCCAAGTTTGTACACGTTATTCGAGAACACCCTGTATAATTATTCCGACACTTCTGAAAACAATCAAAGGAACTTTTAGTCAAAAACCATAACCTCTCGATTCTCAAATCGTTTCTCATTCTCAAGAATGTCAATTTCTCTTCAATTGCTAAAAGCAATTATATCCTCATTGCATAAAAATTGACAATAATATGTGTAATTTAGTTTCTAAAAGGAATAGAATCACATAGTGATTGCCACAAACGTGTAAAGTAGTGACTGGTGTCTCTCTGTCGCATTGAAAACTCCATGATAGCCTTTGGGCTCTATATTCATTAGGAAATACAGATTGGCCATATACATGAATGGGACGGTTGTTATTATAGACAACATATACTGATGAAACAAACAATCCCAATGAAACGTTGATTTTGCTTCGAGCGTTAAATTGGCATTTATTAAATGTTGTGGAAATTTGATCTGACTAAAGTCAACATTGAAAATTTTGTAGAACCTGATGGTGAAAAACGAACAATTATAGTTTCCAGCGTTTGCAGCTTTTTCTTCTGCCAAAATGCTAAGAATGTTGGTGTTAATAATTTCTTCAATTTTTGTAATCACTGACACAACAGCGAACCTCAGAGCTATGAAAAGTTTTTCACTGCCTATTAAATTTATGGACACAGCACAATACAGACAATCACCGGATGACTCAGTTTCTATTCGCGTGCTCAAAAGTAATTAAATCAGAAATATTTCAAGCAGAAAAAGTTTTATTATGATCACCTTGTACGTGGACAAAAGCATACATAACCAAATGTGTACAAATAAGTTGAAACACATGCTTCCATGTACGGTTAAAATTGATGCTAATGTTCTTTGGGATTATAATGTCCTGATACCGGAACTCAATCTCGAGAAAGGTACTATAATAACTGCTCTCTTCTATCGCAAAGTGTGCTTCTTCTCCACGAAACGCTCGCCCACATTCGGTAGATATAGTTCTTCCTCATGTAGCCAGTAATCAAGACCTTGTCTCATCCGATTTCCATTTGTTTAAACCATCAAAGAATGCCCTACATGACCGCATGCAGTAATGATGAGTTAAAGAAGCGATGCATATGTGATTTCGAGGTCAGTCAAAAACGTTCTTTGTGGACGGAATTAGAAAACTTCTGGACTGTTATACAAAATCTATTGCAAAAACACTTTCAGGGTTCCCACAGAAAATCTGTATCTCATTTCCCTGACTATCCCTGACATCGACGGTCTCATTTCCCTGACCAAATCGTAATTTTTTTTTTAAAAAACATGTCTCTACAACAGCTTTTCAGACACAGTTTTATTATTATTAGTTGTCACATTATATAAAATTAGTATTAGTATCAGTATTACGAGGCTTGTTCAATAATTTTTGCCTCCTGGTCCGTAACTGGACATATAAATGTAAGTATAGATGTCTCCAGTAAAATATATTTCCCTGACTTTTCCCAGGAAGAGTCTCATTTCCCTGACAAATGCATGAAAATAGCCCTTCTTCCCTGACTACGTTTCATTTCCCTGACTATCCCTGACTTTATTTTCTTAAAACCAAGACGGTTCTCTTTCGTTTCTCAAGGAACTGTACAAAAAAAACTGATTTTTTTTTAATTTTATAAAATATTACTAATTATTAATTTATTAGCTGCTAGAATTGATATGGATTTGCAGCTTAACTGAAACCTAGAATCGTTTTTTCTTGTAATACAGAACCTTGGGCATAGCTGATTTTAACATTATACCCAGAAGGAATTGTTTTATATTATCCACTGGGAACTGAAAACAACCTTTGCTGCATTGTAGAAAGAAAGAGAAGACAGAGCATGTTTCGATCTCTGTACTGTAATGAATGTTTAAAAATTCCTGAGCTGTATATATAACAGGGAGAGACGGATGGATGGTCAAAGTATCATTTCTTGCACGTGTTATATGACAAAATAAATGTAAGAAAGTTCTCAAAAGATGAAACATTGCGTGACTGCAACTAGGAAGATCCCCCTTCACACTTACACTTATCCACATTCTCCCTCAAAATAATCATCTTTGGCCGCTTTGCAAGATGCCAATATTGTTATAGTTGCTGAAACACCTCTGAAAGGCAATAGCAGGAAATCTCTTATGGCAGTGAGATCGTCTTAGATGACTGAAGAAATCTACGCCCACGTAGCTTTTCTTTCATGCAGGCAAAACGAAAGAAATCGCATGATGCGAGATCAGCTTGTATGGAGAGTTTAGAAAAACGACAACCTCTTACAGTGCCAATTCCTGTGGAGAGGCGTTGATCATGTAGCAACATTTTAATCATCTGGATGGTTTCACTAGCTGGTTTGACTATTTTTGGCAGAAATTTACGTTCGCCCGTTGCTCAAACTGAGACATTCTCGAGTTTCGCTGCTTGCATTTAACTATCCTTCAAAACCGAGACCATAGTTCTGTTTACTCTGTACGCATGCAACTAACTCTCATTGGAACGAGACACCTTATAAGATATATCAAGTTTGCGCAATCTATGCGGTGATGAGTGGCCAGCGACGCTATGCATTATCTAAAATTGGGAATCAATGCAAACGCATATTAACATTCATATAGTGAGGTTAAAGGATATCGTTATATTCACTCATTCTTTTATTTGCAAATTATAGGTATACCAGAAGATTTTTGTGAAAGTATATCAAGCTGTACTTCACCGTATACGACATGCGTTAGCAATAAATGCGAATGTATCAGCGGCTATTATCGACAAGGAACGGAATGCATTGAGAAACAAGGTAATTGATTCTTATGCAAAATAGTTATAATTCCTAAAATTGAATCTACAAGGTAAATTAAAGTAATTATATTCATAATATCCAAACTAAACAAATAAATAATTTAAAGATTAATGATAAAGAGATGAACGAAAAGTTATCAGAATTAAAAGATCTCTAAAATTGATTGAAAACTGAAATCGCATTTTAAAATGTTTTTAACAGTTTACATATCACAAAAATATAAGAGGGCTGTTTCTTTATTAGTAGCAACACGGTTATATGTATACAAGCCTACGGATCCAGTGTTTCTCGCTAGGGTGGCACTTAACCTACCACTGAAACGCCAATCGAAAGAATGAGGTCTTGATAGGTGCTTGTGTCACAACTCTAACAATGTGAAGGTGACGATGATTCTGATGTCCTACAGCTTCCTCATCGCTAGTAACGGGTTCTACATAATGTTGGCGACTGCATTGAAGGTTTCATAGAGGCATCTTTTTTGTATTGGTTGTAATTAAAAATTGCACTAATATAGAAACAGCCCCCGTAAATGGAACTTCAGTTTCAGTTGGCATCTTAGGTTTTCCCATTTCTACAGTGTTAGCAAATACCGCTTGCCTTTCGAAGATTGAATCAGGTATTCACGTTTTCATAAATTCTTGGCTTCAATCCTATTTCTTTTTTTTTTTTGCTTTTCAGTTGTTCCCTACGGATTTCCGTGCTTAGCTGATGAGAACTGCACAAGAGTAGCATTCACCCAGTGCACCAATCGCCTATGCCAATGTTCACCAGGTTATTCTCAGCAAGGTTATGGATGTGTTCGAGCTGAAGGTTGTTTGATCTCGCTTTGTTTACATTTAAACAAAGAGAAAATATATTTAATACCTAGAATCTTATTCTTAGGTATAGGGTTTTACTGCAAGACGGATGACGATTGCAAAGTTCCTGATTCTTCGTGCAAAAACAACCGTTGTGCTTGCGAAGAAGCGCTCTCTGAAGATGGCTTAATTTGCATGAAGTTTTCAGGTTTTTTTAAAAATTAATAACCTATTACTTAAATGTAAGTTATAAAATGTGAGTTAATTTTTGGCCTTATAAATTCATAGAAAACTACTTATATTAAGTATTCAGATTACATGGGTGCCAAAAATAAAATTTTCATCTGGTATATTTACACTGTTATTATTTGCATGATCACTAACTTTAATCGCATCCTTATATGAATGCATGTCTATAAAAATAATAATCATGCCGCGATTCCAAAGCCGATTTTAAAAGATGCTTAAATTCAAAAACAGAATATAAATAGTCTCGAGTGTTACATAAGCAGTTGAAAGGATTATAAAAACACAAATTCATATTTCTACATTTGTTTCCAAACGAAGTTATTCATAACCGAAACATTTTTCATGTCATGTCTTTTAATCTGCACTAACTTAAAACATTATTTGAATATTTTGTCTATATTTTTAAGGAAAAAATAGTCAACGGTTATTAAAACAAACATGTTGTACAGACATATATTTTTTGATTTCTTCTTTTCGGCATCTAGATCCCAGACGCCGAAGTATCTATGGTTTTCCGAATCCATTGCCTTTCTTCGGTCATCCATTGGCCCCGCCGCAGCCTCCTCCTGAACCTTTCCACGGATTTGCTTTCAAGGCGTGCGCCTCCAACGCCGATTGCATTCCTCCTTCTTCGTGCAACGTCTACGAGTCCAAATGCGTGTGTCCTGGAGGCTACTATTACATCAACGGTTGCCCACATCCAACGAGCCAAGGTTATTGAATTAAGATGATCGATATAATTATTTTTCTTTAATCCAAAACGAATTAAGTTCGCTTCGTCCATTTCAATTTTGAACGCCCGAGTTAACTTTGGAATTAAGGTGAACGTCTCGTTTCAGTTATAAAGATTATTACAGAGCAAGCTGTCTTTTTCTAATCGCGAAGATAATGAAAAAATTAACCTCCTTGCGTAACACATTGTTAAAACACTAACCCAAATTTCTTTATGTAATTTTAATGGGGGGAAAACTTTGAAAGACAAGGTGTTGTGGATAGTGCGCATAGTGAAGTCTTTTATAATTTTTAATCAGCTCTGAATACTGACTGTACTTTTACAGAGTAGTAGCCTATTAACTGTAATGTCGTGTGGTACACTTGACCATCCAATTTCGAATTTACAACAGAAAATATTTTCATTTCTGGTTAATGAGAAATAGTTGCCTGATAAATTATTTCATTATTAGCCAACTCTTTCTTATAAGCTATGAATGAATTAAATTCTGGTTGCATAAATCCTGGCTATCCTCACATATTGATCGTCCTTAAAAGAACTCCGTTCAGTGCTTGGGAATGTTTTGATAAATTGACAACTATTAACAACTATTAAAACAATAGAACAATAGAAATTTTGATAAATTGACAACTATTAAAACAATAGAATCAATAGCAATGAATATCAAACACAACACAGCTCTGTAGGTGTTGTAGCCCCCCTTTTGCTCTGTTTTTAAGACGAAATTCTTGATCTTTGTTGGCTGCTATTAGACTATAATTCACTGAGTAGCCAATTATAACGTGATAATTTGTACACTGAGTAGCCATTTTACACTGAGTCACGGGTAGGGTTGTCCCATTTGAAGATGTGCCATGTATGACGATGTATGTGCCGATTTTGGACGTGGGGTGATAATCGGTGCAAGACGCATGGATCATAAGCATATGGGAGATTACACAAGAATTCAGGTTTCCGAGGTCAATAGTGTCTAGGGTGGATCTTTCAATATCGTAGAGACAATGTTTCCCCACAGGACGATCACAAGTGTTTGACGAACAGACGTCACATCACCTCAGCAGAGCTATACGGGGCGATCGACGGGCTACTGCGAGTCAGATCACCGCCAATATGAATGTGGAGCATCAGGGACCCATTTCTTCCAGGACTGTACGGAGACAAATGCACCGCATAAACTTCAGCAGCCGATAACCGACTCGTGTCCCTTTGCTGATACCTCGACACAGAGCTCAACGACTGGCATGGGCCCGTGAAAATGTCACTGGACTACGGAACAGTGGTGGCGTGCAGCATGATTAGATAAATCTCGGTTTCAGCTGATGGGCGCGTGAAAATGTGGCATTTGCCCCATGAAGCTATGGATGGTGCGTGTCAACAAGATTGTGTCCAAGCAGGAGGTGGCTCAGTTGTGATCTGGGCTGCGTTAATATAGTGGCAATTAGGCCCCATTGTCTGGCTGTAGGGAACAATGACAGGTGCACGTTATGTGAGCATTCTTTCAAAACATCTGCATCCCTTTCTGGCATTAGAGTACCCTCATGGAGATGCCATGTTTCAACAGGACAATGCGACATGTCACCGCCCTTTGATTGCACGTAGGTGGTTTGATGAACATTCCAGTAAATTTACGACCATGGTTTGGCCATCCCGATCTCCCAATCTTAACCCAATCTAGCATTTACGGAATGCTGTAGATACCGATGAACCCAGCACCAACTACACAAGAACGATTGTGGGTAGCACTGTAAGATGCGTGGGTCAATATCTCTCCGGAACGATTCCACCAACTCGTAGAGTCCATGCCTCGACGAGTTTCTGCAGTTTTGAGGGCTCGCGGAGTCACTTATTATAAACACTTGACAGGTTTTAGCAAATTAGCAATGGCGTCACACTGTTTCACTAGAAAATGAGACTAGTATAAAAAAGGAAAGCGGGATTAGGATCCGATACCTTCTTCTGCATCTCTTAAAGAATATAACAGCTTCTGCATGACGAATGGTATAAAATTTCATTACCCATCACTCAGGACTAGTATGCTTCTCTTCCCGGGAGAATTCTATCTGTATTGGAAGCCAACTGTGATTGTATACCACATTAATAAAGTTTTCTTTACTCTATGAGGTCTTTACATAATTTCGTCAACCCCTATTACTTTAAATCGATTCGAGCGACAATGAGGAAAACTTAGTCTTGTCCAAAGCCTGTTAAAGAGGACAGAATAGAAAATAAAATATTGTAAACATTCTAAGGAGTAGCTTTGAAGCAGAAATACATTTATACATTTATTAACAAGAAATTAACCCTGCAGTCATTTATGTTTATCCCTTTATCTGCCCTTTTACTTTTTCTGAGGACGACAATTTTTTTAATTAAAAAAATTGATTTTCTCGAACGTAGTATGTAGAAAATGTAAAAGGATCTATCTTCTTTCCTTTCTCATCATTTCCGATCAAGTGACTGCCACCCCCGCAACTCCGGTCCCACTAGAACAATTGGGCCTAAACTTCATAGAACTAATGTAGATCTTGCCTGGAGGAATCTGGATACTGAATTTCACTCCATTACGTACCTAATAATGCATAGATCTTTTGTCCCCTCTGACTCCCACCCCCGTAATTCCGACCCCAATGCACTAAACAAAACCAAACTAAACAAGTGAAAGTGGATATGCCCATAGCGATCGTAAACATGAAACACTCATATTTCAAAAGCATTCGATTCCATTTTCAGAGACCAACTTATTGAAGATTTACAGGCTATTCGAATAATGGAATCGTTTATTAACTTTCTTAAAGAATATCGTACAAATTTTATGTACATCCCCATTGGCATCGTAAAGCATAAATCTAATCATAAAGCCATCCAAACATACTAATACGCATATTCCAAAGGTATCTTGGATTAATAGAGATCTTATGACGCAAATCTTATTCTCTAGCTTAGCAAATTTACCTATTTGATGAAAAATCTGAAGAAGTAAGGTGGCTTCAAGCGGCGTATAATAAAATAATATGCACAACTTTTTCATTGGAGAAATTTTCCTCTCTCTCAAGATTTTGCATATAGATAATAGATATTTGCAGTCTATTATTCTTAGAGCTCAACTCAAAGAACCTAGTAAATCTTTGATTGGCGACAACTACCCAGCAATTTTTATAAAATCCGGGCTTAAAGCGGGCGTTTAAGATAGACTCACTCATAAATAAAAAATTTCTCCACTTATGATTCTCACTTCCTATGATCGATGAAAAATAATTTTCTAAGTAATGCCATTTCAAGTTGGAATGATATGCCAATAAGTTCCCGTCATTCAATTTTAACATGCGTCTACCGTAGTTGCACAAATCACAATTTGTATGCTATCCAGATTATCTCTAGTTAGGTTTTCCAACAACAGATCGATCAAACTGATCGGCTTTAAATATCCCTAAGAGATGCTCATTTTAAATAATAATAATCTTCTCATAATCCATTAAAAATCTTTGGGTTTATGTTTTTTTGTTTTTTTTTTGTTTAATAAACAGATTCCGTGAATAGAGTACCTTATCCTAAAGAGCGAGTCATCTATAGGAGAATCCATCCTGGTTCACCTTGTCAGTCGGATAATGACTGCTATCCACCCTACATGCTATGTGATCTAAATGTTTATAAATGCACTTGTGCTGCTGGTTATACTAATACAAAAGAAGGGTGCTCTACTAGTTCAAGTAAGTCGAATTTGAAAATTTGTAACTTACATTAAAGATATGTATAAGTTTAAATACTTTCTTTAATCCTCTTTTTAATAATTCTTGCTGTCACTAATTATCAATAACTTTTGAATGATACTGGAATGCAAAATACGTTAAATGTTGTTTTTGTGCCGTAATGAAGATGGTGTCTCTTCATGTTTTACCAAATTTGTCTTTGGATTATGGCAGGAAAATACCAATTGTGGGAGATTTTTATTAAAAAAACAAACTTCGTCGCAAAACTGTGAATATTCCATGGTTCATTATTATTAATTCCCAAACAAACATCATAAATTATCTTCTCTGGAATTATGGTAAAGCCAGGAATTTTAAGTTTAGCCTCCTGACAATTTCTTTCTTTTCTAAACTTCTATAAAAAATAGCGTAAATCTTACACATATATTCTTAAAATATCAAATGATGTTTACGCGATGTCAATCTGCTTCAGGGATTTCATTTATCACTTTTCTGAAAATTTTCCTTTTAAACTTTTTTAATACATTCATTTTTATAAATAATGTATCAAGTTAATCACTCTGAAACAATGGAACAAGTAAATTATAATATCATGATTGCTTTATTTGTTTCTGCATATGTAGCAATAACATCTCAATTACCGACTTCAGGGAATTTATATCCATTCCTACCGCCGCCACCACCGGCAGTATTTCCACCTGGGGCCCCGTCAGGTATTTCGTATCCTGCACTGGACAGATATCGGCCTAATCCATCATATATACCTATTACAATTAAAGGTAAACTTAATATGATTTTCTTTCTTATTTTTCATCAATAATTTAATATGATTAGTTCAAAGAAATAACCTGTTGGCAATCGATTTCTACTGTAAAGTCCTTGATTTTAAAAACTAATCGAAATAAAGTTAAATTTCTACTCTTTCCGATATTCTTGTAAGTAATACAAGGTAGTGTCAATAAGTTCAAAGACTGTGCTGATATCTCCAATAAGGCTTGGAGGAAAGAGGAACTATTTGGCCGTGGTGTAGAGGCACATATGATGCGAGACGTGGTATGGATTTTTCCAAAGAATGCTGTCAATGAACTGTAGTAGTTCGTGTTCGTCAGAAGAGCGTGGTGGATTACGAGATCGTATCGGAAGGGATGACAGTGAACAAGGAGAGATACGCACAGAACCCGGCTCACCTCCGCAATGTTGTCCGCCGGAAACGTCCAGAATTCTGGAAAAGCAAGGATTAGGTACTGCAACATGACAATGCCTCCGCACATCGGTCTTTCATGGCGCAGGCTGCACTGGCAAAAATGGGAACGTCAACTCTTCCACACCTTACCTACCCACCCGATCTCTGAAAACCGAACTTAAAGGACGCAGTTTCAAGAGTGAATCTGAGGTTCAGGAAGCAGCGACGGCCGTCCTGAAGACCACCTCCAAAGGCTTCCAGGAATATTTTGCAACTGTACTCGCGTTGGCAGAAGTGCATACATGCAGAAGGGGAGTACTTTGAAGTCGTTTGTGTGTAACACGTGATAACAATAAATCCTGTTCGTTAGGAAGGCCAGCGTCCGAATTTATTGATACTCCCTTGTGTATCCCCATTGTCCTGCAAAGCTTCTGCCAGAATGAGAGCGAAAACAGTTATTCTGGTCGATTTCGAATATTTCACTCCAATTCAAACAAGCGGTGTTTAGTAGAATTGAGATCAGAATTTGAGCAGACCATTCGAATGATTCCAGATTTCGAAAAGAAACAGTCCTGCACACCGACCGTTCTCGTAATTACCCAGAATATAAACCGATATAAGCCTACAATTCACAATTCTTGGTTTCTTGTACAATAACCAACAGCTTAAGTCCCTTAAAAAACAACCTCGTAACATTATGGAGTCTCTACCAATTCATAATGAAGAAGAAGAATACAACTGGAAGAATAGTCTGAGAAAAATCATTCGTTAGGTGTCATAAAATCCAAACATGTTTATCATATTTGAAGAAAGAAAAGTGTGACTCACTCATCGAAGAACAGGAAAGTAAAGGCGGGAGATGCCAATTCAAACGGCGCTTCGCATTCACAATTGTGGCTGCTCTACCAAAATAATTCTGCATAAGCATTTCTCTGCAGATAGTTATGATTAAGTTACCATATGCATTTTCTCTTTCGGCAGCCTTTGGAAACGGCTGAGAGGGGAACTTTTTTAATGTTTCTTACCAGGACTCTTCTGTCACGTTCCGTCAGTTGGTTTTGAACATTTCACAATCAGCTGCCATCTCTTTTCGACATCACTTACGGTCGATTTTTATGTCTAGTTCAGTTGGAGTCCTCGGCCTAGAATCGATATACCTATATGACAGCCTATGACAAGTCCGCGCTGCACCTGCGTAAAAGTTACTGATAAACGATATAACCTCTCAGCTTTATATGCTTAATTCCCTACTCACAGTGGTCCTTCCTAAGATGATGAAATTATGATCAGATTAATAAGAAACGTATCTTACCTTATGATCATTTATTTTTATAACCATTATAGAATATTGAAAGTTAGGTAAAAAATTAAATTTCTTCTTTATTATTGTAAAACAAATTTATAAACAAACCTAGAAACCTATCGCCAGATATAATGAGTAAAATTTCTGTTTAGAATTTAAATATAAACCATGTTTTTGCAAGCGTTTTCAAATTCATTGTCATATATGCGATGATCATTTCAGTTCCCTTGAATGCAGTTTCTAACTTTAATTTCATGAAACAGCTATTCGCAATCCTATAGATTGCAAACTCGAGGAATTTTGTAGTTTGCTTCCCCAGCGTATTTTTAGTTTTCGCTTCTTCGGTGATGACACTGCACGCCGGCAAGAAAGCTGCACCAGAAGGATTTTGTTTTATTAATCTCGATCGATCGTGTACCAACTTCCTTTTTTTCCTTCCTTCTCAGATGCCAACTACAGTTCCTCATAGCTTCATGCGGCAGAATCAGATGCATGTCACTTAAACGAATCCGTATACATATTAAAGAAATTTAATTCAATTTGCAAACGCAAAACTGCACTCACCGGGTGCCATCAATCATTTTCAAGAGAAATTCAAAACGCATTTGTTTCAATATTTATTAACCAAGAGGGCAATTCACGTTATACAACAGTTTAAAAGTTTTGATAATTTCATTTTTTTTTAAATTTGATATTTGACTCTAAAATTAAATATTACATTTTGATTAAACCTTTCTTTCAGGATAGTCTGTCTTTCTAAGCGACAGTAGCTACCACACCGTGTAATGAAAATCCCAGTGCTCGTTAAGGACAAAATGTATTATTTTGAAAATGAAGAAATTTATTATAAAAGTCAATAATAAATACATGTTAATTTTAAAAAATTAGCAAACGACGAACTTAAAGCAATTTCTCCACTACCTATTGTGATCTACGTGATGGCCCTTTCTTATAGCAATCGCTCGACATCTTAGTTTCTACATGAAGAGGCTTCTACGGAGAACGGCGAGTTCGATTCTGTTCCATTCCTCTTGACAGGCTCTCCATAATCCAGAAAATATTCTCGGGCGTCTTAACTGAAGAGCTCATTTAAGGAGACCGAATCCACAAAAATCCATAAGAAAGTCATCGGGTGGCTTGAGAGGGATGTCTGAGAATGAGATAACCTTAACCCCAGTTTCCTGTTCCGTTCGAGCACAGTATTGGACAGTCAATTTAGTGTGCTGGATGCTTTGTCCTGGTGGATATACACGCCCTTCGCCCTAGAGCCTTATAACCGTGGGATATCGTTACGATACGTGTTCCAAGACATTTTCCTGATAGTAGGCAGCATTTATCTTTGCTTTAGATCCCACCTTTTTGATGGTCAGACGTCCATTGTAGCTGTACCCAGCAACCACCATGAATCCTTTCGGAAAACTCTTTGCATTGACGCTCCCTGTCAGATCGGGTCGTATCACTCTGTTATCCATAAAACTTTGCTTTTTTCCTTGCCAGCCTCATCCAAAATGACTGTTCTTCCATTTGTCGCCTGCTAAGTAGCGTTTTCAACTGTTGGTTCGCTTCTCTTATGACGGCGTTCTAATTTTAATTCTTGACGAATAACACGATTTACCGATGCAACAGATGCTCCAATCTTGCTTGTAATAAGCTCCAATTGTTGGCGGATTTTCCGTAAGGACTAGCCTCTTCACTGTTCGAATGTTAGCCTTAGCACGAGAAGAAATGGGGAGTACGCTTTTCGTTCACTGTTGATTGTTTGGATTGAGTTGTCTCCTGTGTTTGATAACTTTTGTTATACCATTCTTGGAAATACGAGGGACGTTCAAATTTGACCTGGACTTTATTTTTTATAAAATCAGGAAACTACAAAAAACACACACACACACACACACCAGTCATTTCTCAAAGAACTCTCCTTGCTTCTCCAGAACATTTTTCCAGCGTTCTGGGAGCATCTGGATACCGGTTCTGTAGAAATCTTCAGGCTGAGGTCGAAACCGCCTGAGGATAACCTTTTTCACTTCCTCATTGGAGCCGAACCTCTACCCTCCCAAGAATTCTCTCAATGGTCCAAAAAGGTGATAATCGCAAGGGGAGAGATCCGAGCTGTATGGAGGATGTGGTAAGATGTCCCATTTGAGTTCCGTCAGTGTGTTCATAATCAGTTTGGCTGAGTGTGATCTGGCATTGTCTTTCAGAAAACAAAGATCACTGGTAAGGAGTCCTGGCCGTTTTTTCCTTAGTGCCGGCGTCAGGGACGTTCTCAAAATGTCGACGTTATTCCAGAAAATCGACATGAACGATACTCTTAATGTCCAAGAATACGGTCGCCATCACTTTCGTTGCCGGCGGTGTCATCTTGAATTTCTTGGGTCGTGGTGAGTGTATTTGTCACCACTTCATGCTAGCACGCTTGCTTTCAGGAGCATGGTGATATCTCGTCGATGGTCACAACACGTGTTAGGAAGCTGTCACCTTCCCTGTCATGTCGCTGCAGCAGCATGAAACGAATTTCCACCTGGATGGTTCTGTGATCCTCGGAGAGTTGCTTAGGGACCCATCTGGCACAGATGTTGTTGAATTACAGCTTATCGTGGATGAAGGTCTCTGCACTACCAGTGCTGATGTTCGGTATTGAAACCAATTCTCGGACATGAATCCGCCTGTTGTCCCTTATCAGCTCATTTGTTCGTGCGATGATGTCATCATTCACAACAGTTGATGGACTTGCCTAATAACATTCATTGCCGGTGGATTCTCGCCCTCCTTCAAACTTTTGGCACCAAGCAAAGACGGATGATCGAGACAAACATGACTCGGTGAACTGTGTTTGAAGTCTCTGATGAATTTCAGATGTTTTCACATCTTCGTTGTGGAGAAACTTGATGATTATTCGTTGTTCCACTTTGGTCGACACATCGCTGTCCGCCATTTTGTTTAAACAAACAATCGGTTATCATGGCAACCGGGTAAGTGATGCTGGATTTGCATGACAGGCAGTAGTTTCCATCCCAACCATGAATGTTTAGATTTTTACAACAATGAAATTTACAAAAAATAAAGTCCAAGTCAAGTTTGAACGCCCCTCGTAATACAGAGTTTGTGCAGTGAATTTTCCCTTCCGTTTAAAGTTTCGTTAGAGTTATGCATAAGGTAATGTTTTATTCCAAACCTTGCATTACATTATGAATTGCTCACATGATGAGGTCGGAGGTAAAAATGTTTTCAAAGATGAAGTTAGATTATTTGTCCACGGCTCTTAATTGCTCTGCTTTTGTAAATCTAAATCTTGTTTGTCTTGGTGGCATTTTAGCAGATTTAGATTTGTATCGAAAGACTCGGTGAATTTGGCAAAATCGGCGGCTAATTTCCTCTGGCCGCCATTTGCGAAGTGACATCACAATGACGTAAATAACGCAGAATTTCTGATTGGTTTCCTACATAGATTTCGTTACTTTTATGACTTTTCCGATATAATTATAGGCATAATGCCGCATTTTATAAGGGAAAAGTCACTGCCGCAAATTCTCTATAGAAATCTTTTCCCTTAGACTGTTCTACGAGTAACCAATAACTACTCACTGTTCTGGAATAAGATTAACCAATCTCGATTCAAAACTAACCTCCCGGAACGATTCAATTTGAGGGCATTTTAGCAGCAAATTTGAAAATGGAGAACGGAATGATAAGTTCGATTGTTACCGAACCCACGTGCTACGACGTTTTAACAACCGTCATCATAACATGAAAGAAGTCTTCGTGATCAAAGCTCTGTGATCCGAAGTTCAATGTTTATAGTGTGTTGAAGAAGGAAGAGGGAAACGATTTGAGGAGAAAGACCGAAAATATAATAAATTAAATAGAATAAATGGTCTTGTAAACTTGGGAGGAGCTTCTCTTCTCGAGATGCCCTTTTAGAGCGAATGGTGTCGGACAGTTTTTCGTAAAATTCTATGATGAGTGAAGTCTTTCACTCGGGAGAATTTTAAATGGGACTTCATTAAGTCGAGGTCCTCCTACAATGTAGTCGGGTGTAAATTGAAGATTTGTTCGACTGAATAATCTATAATAAGAAATTAATTGGAAAACACATTCGAGTTGTGACGTTATTTTAAGATGATTAAAGCGTGAGACATCTCACATTCACTACACGCTGCTTCCCTTATTCCTTGTGGAGTTTGTGTGGCGACTTACGGATCGGGAAATAAATTCACAGATTCAGGTGAATGAAATTGATGCTCTTCGCTTTATTAAAATAATCCTCAAATAATGCTTGTGAGATTAGCGTGCTTACTAAAGACCTGGGAGAGATACCACTGAAGCATACACGTGGACAAGCTAGAATGAAAGAAATATCGGATTCACCTTTCACCTGGTAGCGGCGCTCGTTGAATCCCCCAATGGTTTACGCTGATGTGGCGTCGATCTCGAAGATCTGCGGGCCGACGTTAAACGAGAAGGAAATTACAAGGTGATCCATAAGTCAGGAAAAACGTTAAAACTCGATAATTCGCACTCGAATGCAGATAAAAAGATTCTGTTTGCACAGAAACGAATGAAATGAAGTCGGATTTTTTTTCCAGGAAAAAAATTAATGCTAGAATTATTCAATTTTTGACCAACAGATGTCATTGTCAGGCATACCATAACAAAATTGTAGGTATAGAAAAGCTGTCATTAATCGAGAAGGCCCTCTTAGTTGAACTTTATTATCAGAATAAAGAAAGCCATCTTACCGTCTGAAAATGTAAATGAAGTGATGTCTGTAACCTGACAACGCCATCTTTTGGTCAAAAACCGAAGAATTTTAGCTTTTTTTTTTCCTGGAAAAAATCCGACTGTGCAAACAGAATCTTGTTATCTGCATTCGTGTGCGAATTATTGAGTTTTAAAGTTTTTCCTGACTTTTGGATCACCCTGTATAATATTCTCCGAGCGGCACTATTATTTTGATGAGCCTCACTTGTTGGCACCATCGTTTGAGTGGGACAGTTAAAGAACTGCTAATTCGATAAATTTTTAAAATGTTTTAACCTTATAGTTTTGAGGTCTGTCCGCAAAAACCAGCTGGTACTAGAAATGAGCGACGTCCTCGAAAAGTATTCCTATGACGGTCCTGGACATCAAGGACGGCGCTTATAACTTTGTTGTACTTTTTAGTCCACATCCGGTGGGCTGTCTTATTTGTTTTAAAAATTCTGCTCATCGGCTTTTCGTCTTTCTACTTTGGATAAGCAATGAGCTGCGACAGGCCAACTTAAGATCGAAGATGCGAAGTGCATTCCGATCGCCAGGAAACTCGTAGATTTTTATTAATTTCTTAAAAATATGTACAATAAAAAAAATCGTTTAGTAAACGATGTAAAGGAATTTTGAAATAAAAACGATGGCTGATTCTTAAGGACTATTCTCCTCATGGGTCAGAACAAACTCTCAGACAAAAGTAATGAGATATCCTCGGTTATCGTGTAATACACTGAGTGGCCAGTTTATTAGGAACACCAATGACTATACAAATCCGTTAGCATAGCAATTACTACGTATCAGTTGGTCACGTGACGGTCGATACCAATATAAAGCGAGAACATATATCAACTGCAAGCGGTTTGGCCGTCACCATGGAGAAAACAAAGGATCTGAGCGACTTCGAGCGCGGGATGATAGTTGGCGCCCGGCGAAGTTGACTGAGTATTTCCGAAACCGCACGTCTTCTAGGCTTTTACCGAACAACCATTTCAAGGGTTTACCAGGACTGGTTAAACAACCAGCCAGAGACAATCCTGTGGTCGCAAACGACTTGTCGATCCAAGGGGTGAGCGTAGGATGGAAATGCTTGTTCGTGCGAATAGAAACGTCACGACTCGTCAACTAACCGTGGAGTACAACACTGGATCGCAGAATAACATCTCTGAGCGCACTGCACGCAGAATAACATCTCTGAGCGCACTGCACGCAGAATAACATCTCTGAGCGCACTGCACGCAGAATAACAACTGGCCGCAGAATAACATCTCTAATGGGCTACATCTGGCCGGGGTACTTTTGATCTCCACTCAAAACCGCAAAAAACGTCTCCAATTTGCCCGTAATCACCAACACTGGACCATCGACGACTGGAAAAAGGTCTGCTGGTCGGATGAATCCCGTCTCCTATTGCACCATGCAGATGGTCGATACAGAATTTGGAGACAACAGCACGAAGCAATGGACTACTCCTGCCTGGTTTCTACTGATCAGGCTGATGGGAGCTCTGTAATGGTCTGGGGAATGTTTTCCTTGCACACTGTTGGTCTGCTGATATATGTAGAACAACGCCTTAATGGTCAGGGCTATCTGAACATTGTTGCCGTCCACGTTTTTTCCTTCATGGCTACTGTTTTCCGCCATCGGAAGGATACTTCCAGGAGAACAATGCTCCGTGTCACAAGGCTCGTATCGTCATAGAGTGGTTCCAGGAGCACGATAATGAATTCAACTTACTCCTCTGGTCACCACAGTCCCCGGATTTGAACCCAATCGAACATCTTTGGGATGAGCTGGAACGGGCTATTCGAGGCATGGATCCACCACAATCCAATAAGCATCAACTGGGAGCAGCTGTTGCATCCGCATGGACAAACATCACGGAACAATGCTTCCAGCGGCTAATTGAATCCGTGCCACGGCGAATTCGTGCTGTTATAGCTGCTAGGGGTGGCGCAACATAATATTAGGGGGGGGGGTACCTAATAAACTGGCAACTCAATGTATATCAATATAATTAAAAGCATGCACATTTCTATAGAAGCTAGAAATTCATTTTAATGTTTTATGATTACAACATTATATTATAAGTTATTCGCCAATGAATTATGCCAATGTACAGGGTGATTATAATTAAAGTTTACGTTTCAAAACGCTATAAAAAAATAACCACTTAGTAGGACGTCCAATTGGAACGGAATGTTATTGAAGAAGGGGGAAAGCTTTTGGCATAAGAAAAAAAAAGTAGGTCCAAATTTTAGCAACAGATGGTGCTGTAAGCGTCAGAATATGTAAATGAAAATACCTGTCATGCGCACGACTCATTTCATCTGTTATAAAAACGCCGGGTACACGGCTTTTCCTCATTGAAGGACCGCGCTCTGCTTGTAAAGCTTTTTTTACAAGAACAATGATTCCGCACCAGTAGCTCTGCAGAAGTTCAGAACATTCAAGGGTATGAAAAAAGGCGTGGGTCTGGAGAAAATGTTTCAGAAATTCGAAAAGGCAGGTTCTTTTGATGTGCAATCTGGTAGAGGGCGGAAAAAAAATGATTTCAACTTGTTGCACAGAACGCTGGACAGCATATTGAACATGTTTTGCGTCAGTCTCCCGCAATTTAAAAAAACCGATTTGATGAATGCTTTGCACACTGAACAGTACAGTTGGTTTAACGTGTAACTTACACTTTAGCCTTTGTTTTACGGTTCATTTGTCATTTGTAGTCGAAATTATGACGCTTACAGCGCCATCTGTTGCTAAAATTTGGACCTACTGTTTTTCTTATGCTAAAAGCTTTCTCCCTTCTTCAATAACATTCCGTTCCAATTGGACGTCATTCTACTAAGTGGTTCTTTTTTATAGCGTTTTGAAACTTAAACTTTAATTATAATCACCCTGTATTCTTCCTTCTTCAAAATTTGATTAACAATGCTCGGAATTTTTTTGTTAGAAAAGACGTAACGTCCAAAAGAAACAAATATGTAAATGACATCTTTTTGGTTTTTAATTTCTTTTTTTTTTTTTTAATTAGAATCGCCTACCAGATATCAGACTGGTCACAGGTATATCGGACCATCTTCTCCCTGCACATCAGATGCTCACTGTAAACCCCCGATATTTGTGTGTAATATACCGGAACAGAAATGTCATTGCGGTCATGGTTTCTTTTTCGACGGCCACGGGTGTTCTCTTCGCCCAGGTATGAAATAGATTTCATAGCAATATTTATTAAATAGTAAGACAATATTCTAAGTACATTTAAATGAGGTAATTTAATCCAGTTATTTTAAGAGAAATAGATTCCTTTATCAACAAAGAGAAATAAGTACTGTACAGGGTGATTACAAAAGAACTTCACACTTTTAAAAATTTATTACACCAAAGCTATTCAGAATATAGACACACCACATACGGATTCTTAAAGAAAAACTCTTGAAGTTTATTGTGACACAGTTAAAGATGTTCAATATTCCCCCCTGTAGTCGAATTCGTCCCAAACCCGCATTAACATGTCTCCATCAATCCCATGTATCGCTACCGTAATGCGTTCTTTCAACTCGTCTAGGTCACGGGGAAGGGGTGGGGTGAAGACCTTGTCCTTTACACACCCCCATAAAAAGAAATCACAGCGGTGGATTGGTCGAGCAAACAATAACCTGGAACTTGCAAAGTGGCCACAGCGGAGCCTCGAACTCACACCTTTCTATATTCTGAATAGCTTTAATGTAGTAAATTTTTAAAAGTATTAAGTTCTTTTGTAATCTCCCTGTATTATCAATTAGCTTGAGATTTCACGTAAATATTTTTCTTTTTTTTTTCACAAACTGTAATTTGGAAATTCCTTTCTCTTTGAAGTGCCTTATCCAGTCCATCCAGTGGTTTATCCTGAATCAATTTCTCCATCAATACCGATATATCCAAGGGGTCCTATAGTCTTGCCTCCTCCTCCGCCTCCTCCTCCACCGCTACCTGATAAATTTGTGAGACCGGAGGATACGGAAATTGTCTCACCTTTGCCCATTCCGCCACCTTCTTTACCGCCTCCCATAAATAAAGGTACGCAACATTCAAAACATGTTCTCAAATTTAATTTTTCCCGGGAAATCTTTTTATATAAAAACTAAAAATAAAACTCAATTTCAAGAATAATATTTCTGGTAATATTTATTTTTCTAACAGCATTTTGTTAGTTCCTCATTTTTTCCAAGTAACTTTTTAGCCACCAAAAATGTGGAAATGCAGTAGGAATTTGTAAGAAACTAAATTTCACCAGCCTTTCTTTGCAAAACAAGTTAAAGATGATAGTATAGGAAGCTAATGTCTTTTTCCCTCTTACTTTTATTATTTAGCAATAGCGCATCGATGTTTATATTGCTTTCTCTAATCGTTACAGTTTTAAAGAAAATATATTTTGAGCCATTTCCATGTTCATATGCAATTAAAATTTTCTTGGAAAAAGTGAGCAACGTATAACGTGACTGCAAAGAATCTATTTAGAAAAGAATGGTTACATTGAAATTTTATTACTATAGTCTTTTAGTAATTTGAAATTTTTAATATTCAAGACTACGTTCCTAATTCTTTCCTAACATAAGTTTCTTTCTTTTTCTGCTTACTCTTTATTAAGCCTTTTATGTGTGGTAAGGGCGATTCTATCTAACTTTCCGTTGACATGAAATTCAGACTTGTGCCTAATCACCCCGATTTCTTCTTGAACGTTGTTGCTGCCGAAATCATTGCTGGATTGAAATCAATCATCATTTTTGAAGATGCGTTACCTTAAGCAGAGGATATGGCACCGTTTCTCATGAACGGCAGACTGAAAACCCTACAGTGCGGAAAGACGGTTTTCCTTATGCAGAAAACTTTCCATGACGGAATCTACTTTATCACCTAGAAAAGTGTCATGTAAAACAGGCGTTAATGCTTAAATCTGAACATAGCTTTTGTAATTTTTTAGCATTTGTAGTGTGCACTATTAAAAAGCATAAAGCGACATTAGAAATAAGAGACTGAGAAAGCTGGAAATATTTTAAATTTATTAACGATTGTATCTTTGTGAATTAGTCAATTCTCTTTCTTATCTTTTGTCTGTCTTTGAACTTTATCGCCTTCAGATGAATATACGGCGATTGTACAGATCGCTTATCCAGCTGGCAAAGTCCACGGAATCCCTTGCCAAGACGACAGCCACTGTACGTTCCTTCACATGACATGTGACCCTAAGCAGTATCGGTGTACATGTATCCAGGACCTGAAACATATAGGAGATAAATGCGTGGGACAGTACAACATTCCGTTAAGTAAGTAAAAGTTTAGTTAAATTCTTGTGCATAAATACAGGTTGATTATAAAGTCACTATACATTTTGGTGAAAAATCCGTTTTATTGCAGCAATTTCTGTATGCATCAACCAGATATCATACCAGGACACATTCTTAGTATATTTCACATCCCGGCACAGCTCCCAGCGTTCCGGAAAACATTGCGCAACATAGCCGGTAGTCCGTTGTTTCAGCTGTGCAATTGTGGGTGATCTTGATCTGGTACACTTTGATAAAACCCCACGCAAAGAAATTCACGGGGGTCAAATCTAGGGACTGTGAAGCTCACAGTCTTGGCGAGCCCCGACCAATCCATCTGCCTGGGAATGCGCGATTCAGGTAGTCCCGAACGACATTCACAAAATGGGGTGGTGCCCCATCCTGTTGGACCACAACGGTATCCAAAATCCCATCATCTCCAACTGTGGCTCCAGGAATTGATCCAACATGTCGAGGATATTACACCAGCTATGTTGCGCAATGTTTTCCGGGCCACGGTGGAACGCTGGGAGCTGTGCCGGGATGTGCAAGGGGGACACACTGAAATGTACTAGGAATGTGTCCTGGTATGATGTCTGGTTGACGCATACTAGAATTGCTGCAATAAAACGGATTTTTCACCAAAATGTATAGTGACTTTATAATCACCCTGTAGAATCAATAAAGTTACCGAAATGTCAGCTTTAAAGTCTTTATTGCAACTCTTCGATCCCAGTATCTTTCTTTGGGTTGGGCAGTATCGAACTTTGCTTAATTAGGAAGTTATTCTAAAGAATGATAGTCGAAAAGAAACACAAATAAGTTTCATATACCGATTATAATTACCAAGACCAATGGTCTATTTGCTTAAGCAAAATAGAACTAAAAATAAAGTTGATCAACTATTGATATTTTCCCCTCAACTTTTTCATTACCGTTTCTAAAATTACATGATCTTTTTTTCCCCTCACTCACCTGAATGTTTCTTTTTAGTCCTCAAACACGTTGTAAACCAATGGTTCCCAACCTTTTTCGAATCGCGACCCCTATCTCACATTTGAATTTTAAAAAAGGCATTCTAACAGAGTGTACATAGTGAAATAAAAAATCTCGAAATTTCCTTTAAAAAAATAAATAAATAAATGCAAATAAAAATAAGCTCGGCGACCTAGCAGAAAAACCTTCACGACCCCAAGTTGTAAGCCATTGTTTGCGAGATCCTTGAGAATTTCCTCACATCTGTTTCACACTGCTTCTTAGTTTTCGGATCGATGTCCCCATAGCTTAGACTTTAGAAATATAAAAAAAAAGGTCACACGTGGTTAGATCATTCGGAGGTTTTCATAGTAGTGTAATTAAGACTAAATTAAAGCAGATACGATTTAATTTAATAAAATAGTTTATTTTGAAAACAAAATATTGCCCTTCCACTGTTGTTTTCTTCCTTTGTTTCATTGCCAATTTTTTTTTGCTGAAATCCGACAAATGTCTTAAAAGAAATTTACTATGGTGTATCCAATAAAATAAAGCTGGGTATGGGCCTGTTAAAAGTCGTGTTTTATTGGTGCAATGATAAACTCGACAATTTGTTACATGAAATTCAGTAATTCACTGACTCTATAAGCGTAAACACTGAGCGTTCACCGATATTGCAGCCTTTGTTACGTTATACGCGCGCGCTAATTTGACTTCTGCTTCATGTACTGTTATTTTTTTTTTTTTACATTACAGTCACAAACGTCATATTATTATCAAATATCATTGGTATATTATTATTTATATTTTCTTTTAAGAAAATTCTTATTATAATTTTGTTAAACAAATTGAATAATAAATTATTGTCAGTTGAAGAATCCAAAGTCAGCCGTTAGGAAGAAATTCTAAAATTTTCCGTGAAAGGGTTTAACAGTATTCAGGATTCACACGTTGTATTATCCACTAAAATATTAAATTTATTTGTAATTCATTTGTTTGAGAAATGTTCGACCTCTAGGAAAAATGTATCTCTTTTTTTGATTATACAAAGTTAAAAATGTTCAAAAGCAATCGTAAATAAATGTTTTATAAACGGCGTCTATGAACAATCAGTTGGGGAGTTTTAAAAAAAACGTAAATGCGACGCAGATATTTTTTACATGTTTGAAATAGTTCTAATACCAGAAACCATAAGTGAGGCTATTTTATTTACAATCTTGCATCCTAACAAGGATATGTAAGAGGTAACAACAGAATAATATATATATATTATTTTAGGTACAAAAGGTGGCTTGATGGAATAATTTAAAAACGTGTTCATTATAATTAGTACAATGTTTTAGCGTACAATTAATTATCTGATTTCTAACACTAAATGATAAAGCATTCCATTATGAAATAACATTATACGGGAAGAAAGCAGCCAAAAATTTGGATACAATGTTCGGCGGTACAAGTTTCAGTCTCTGGGTTTCACGAGTATGATTAGAATTTAACAACCATTCTCTCACATAGTGTATCGGATGATCAGTAATGGTAAGGGCATAATAAAGTTCCTTAAATCTAGCATAAGTTATGATGTTTTGAAGGGTAGGTATATCACAAGCAGCACAAGTGTCAGTTATAGACACGTATTTTGAGAGACCCAGCCCCGATCGTATAGCACAATTATATGCAACTTGTACTCGAGTAATTAAATTTTTCAAGCAGAAGACCAAAATAACTATGCCATATTCTATTTTTGAAATCAGAACAGCCTTAATGGTTTTAATCATTTCCTTTCTGGTGAGTGTACTTTGAGGCTTTTAAGTAAGAACCTCAATCGATTTAGGTCCAGTAGAAGGGCTTCAACTGTTTCTTTGAAAGAAATTCTGTTGTCAGTAGTAATGCCTAATATCTTACAGGAAAGTAAGGGCCCTATTTTTTGTTTATCAATAAGTAAGGTATTGGTTTTGGCCTCATTGAAGGTCAGACCATGTATGGTATACCAATTTTTTAGTAAGTGTATGTCACCATGAATATACTGGAGGACGGTCGATTGTTCCGAACTGGAAAAGACTTTATATAGAAGGTTATCATCAACATAGGAGAGGATGTGACAATTTAAGGGGAGTTTATGAATTTCCGCTGTAGCAGCAGCATAAAACACCGTGGCTGTAGGAGAACCTTGTAAAAGACCTAGAGTGGACAGGAATTCTACCGTGTGATTGGGAGCCTGGATGTAATTGGTTCTATTCGAAAAGAAATCTTGAAGAAGGTTTAAAGTTCTTGAGTCTACTCCCAAGTATTCAAGATGATTGTAGAATTGATATCTGTCAATAGTATTAAAGGCCTTAGAAATATCTGTGTTTACCAAGTAGCATGAAAGACCTTGGTCCAAGGCATTTATGATATAATTAAGACCATGAAGTAAGGAGTACATAATTGGAATTTTCGGTCTCCCACCATACATATTGGTGGGAATAATGGACCAGAAAATATAGTAAGATCAGCAAAAATAAGCTTTTCAGCAATTTTTGCAAACGTGGATAAGATGCAGATTGGTCTATAGTTGCATATATTTTCCTTGGAACCCTTTTTAAAGATCGGGACGATAAGCGTTTTTTTAGAATCAGTCGGAAAACGTTGAGAGTACATAATGTTTTGAAGTAGTGATTGAAAAAGTACGTTGCCAAACTGTTCCCAATTTTTCATAACAGTAATAGTCAATACTCCATCTGTACTTGACACCTTGTTGTTAGTTTGCTTAATGGCCAAATTAATTTGAGATAGAGAAATATGAGGACAGGAACCTGCCTGAATAACAAAACGATTATTATCTGTAAGATGTGGATTTAGCGATTGATTGTTTGGATTGTCAATCCATTTTAAATATAAATCGCTCTGTTCCATTGGAAACGTTTGTTTTTTTCTCATGTATGACCGGATAAATTTCCACAAATCAAAGGTGCTAGTATTGCTGTCCATAATCATGGCTCGTTTCGCTTGACGAATTTCTCTTTTGAAGTTTACATTCGCATTTTTTAATCGGTGCTTGTTAACAGAAGAAGTATCAAGTTTGAAGAGGGCATATTCACGTTTTTTATGCTGCCATAACTGTAGGGTGTTATAGGTCCACCAAGGGCACTTATTGTTTTTAGACTTTATCATTTTTTCAACTAACCCCGCCTCAACCAGGGCTTGTCGAACGTTAGTTTGGAAAGTGTTTAGTAAAAGGTTAACACATTGTAGGCTAAAAAAGGATTCCAATTCTGTTTGGGCAGTACTAATTTAACCCAATCAACGTTTTTAAAGTCATATATAGTCCTAATAGTGACATCAACATTTTTATTAAGCGTAGCAAGTTTTTGTATACGACATATAAGAGCGTTATGGTCGCATTTTGGAAACGTTATGTGCTCAACCAGAAACTCAGACCACTGGGCAGGGATGAAAATTTGATCTAAGGTACAACTAGTCGTGAGTGTTGTTCTAGCCGGTGTAGTAATGATTGGTTGAAGATGATTAGCTTCACAAAATTTAGTAATCAGGTTGGTTTTAGAAGATTTTAATCAATGTTAAAATCCCCAATGATGACGTTTGTATCATAAACTTGTGACTGTTGTAAGACAGAAAGTTAATCAGAAATAGGTATATAGTTGGGCCTATAAAAAGCAAGAATGTTAATGTCAGCATCATTTATACAACAATGAACACAGATGTATTCCAACCCGGTCCATGTATCTTTTTTTTTTAATTGAAATTTCCACAGAGTTGAGATCAGGATGGCAACTCCTCCTCCTCTCGTGTGTCTATCCTGACGAATGTATTGTAAATTTGCTTTTGTAGTCACTGTGACGAGACATCTCTCCAGTCCAAAAGATAATTAAAAGTAATATACAGGGTGTTCAAAAAGTCTGATAATGCAGCAGATATCTCAAACCTGCCAGGTAGGCGAGATCTGATGACTGTAGTTTATAGTTAATAGGGAGGGGGGGATTCATTGCCGCACTCAAATTTGACTTTGACCCCCAAATTTAAGGTCATCCATTTGCTAACTCGAAAATTATTAAAGATAGAGAAAAATTTCCGATAGGTGTGCTTCACAACGGTGTGCTTCACTGCAATTCAAATGTGTTAGAAACCTCAGCCAACCTGACCAGCCCAACCTGACCTTGGGTGACTCTTTCTCGCCCATTTTCTCAAAATCTTTCAAGGGGAAGGGTGTGGTTAATAATTGTTTTTAGACTAATGTGGTGTTGCTCTACAGGGTAGCAATCGGAAATTCATCTCTATCTTTAATAGTTTTCAAGTTAGCAAATGGATGACCTTGAATTTGGAGGTCAAAGTCAAATTTGAGTGCGGCAATGAATTTCCCACCCCCCTATTACCTACAAACCACATTCATCAGATCTCCCCTACCTGGCAGCTTTGAGATATCTGCCATGTTACGAGACTTTTTGGACACCCTGTATATTACTTTTAAATTTTATTGGCCTGGAGAGATGTCTCGTCACAGTGACTACAAAAGCAAATTTATAATACAGTATAAGACAAAAGTAAAATACCAAACGAGCCGAAAAATTAAAAATAAAATAATAAATAAAAATGAAATTTATAAAGGATGAGAAAATTTTCAAAAAAAATTTAAATTCCTATCAAAAATAAACAAGGCAGTTTTAAACTACAGACACTAGAAATTTTATCTATATGTCCCTTTAAGCTCTAAAGATCAAGAGAAAGGCTTAAATCATCAAGATTTTTTCTCTTTGTATGCCTGATCTGGGCAATGAGAAAGGCTACTACCGACGCTATTGATGGCGTTACAGAAGAAATGTTGCAAAAAACATGGTGCAAAATTGAATCGTTTGCGTTATAAAGATAAAAGAAAATTTATGACGATTTTTGAAAAAGATGAAATTAAAAATTACGTATAAAATGAGACTAGTAATAAAGAGTTTAAATATTGTTCCCCAGCACTGTGTTGCCCGCTTTCAGGTGAGCACTTTTCACCCTGACCTACGCTTTTGCTGACGTAATAATGAGAATTACTTACGGGCAGCTTCGAAAATGGCGGCTTGGCTGGAATTATTATTTTCAACTACACGTTGAGGAACATACAGCCACTAATGCAATTTACTATATTTTAACAAATTAGACAAAAGAACACTAATGTGAAGCCAGCGATTCGATCCAAGCGGCGGGTATTGCTGTCTCAAGGAGTCTATTTCCTGCAAGACAATACCCGCTGGCACTGAAAGATGCGCCAAGGCTTGTCTCTCACATCCTTCTTAATCACTAGATTTGACACCGTGTGATATCCACCTTTTCGGATTACTAAAAAAACATCTAAGTGGTCGTCGATTCAAGACCGTTTTCTTCTTAGTTTGACTTCTCCCCTCGTGTTCTGTGACGGCCTGCCAGTATGTGGAAAGAATAAAAAAACCCTGTGGTCAAATGTTTTTTCCCGAAATGAAAACGCATGATTACACTCTAAATAACAGCAGACCAGTGTTTGTTATACGGATCATGGGGAGGCGTTTGCAGTCAACTCGCCTCCAGTTATAAATAGTCAATAACTGACAGAGCATGTGAGAAAGAAGGCATTTAAGACTTGGATGATCTTTCCTAATAAAATACATCTTTTATCATTTGAATATTGACGAGCATCAGAACATGCTTTAGTAAATCCTTCTTCATAAGTTTATTATTGGTTTATTAGAAGTTTTGGCGTCGACTGCTAAGGTCATTTTGCGCCTCTTACGCAAGTTATTTATGTACGCAGCCCGGGACAAACACAAACATTCACGCCCACGGCGGGATTCGAACCCACCACCAGGTGGACGCGAGAACTAGAAAGCCTACGCCCTAGCTCTCTCGGCCACCTACTCGGCTACCTTTTTCAACTATTTTTCATAGGGTAATCCTTTCTAATCCACTAGTGTACGTAGAATTGATTGAAAATTTCAAGAGACCAATCTTTCCGATTTCTAGAGAGTTTATGCTTTCCTATTGTGAATTACTGAGTGGCAGTCAAATAACATCTTATTTGAATGATAATTCCTCTTATCCTTTTATTTATTTTAGTTGTCCTCGGCTCTCAACAGATGATCAATGTTAAAGTAAGCAAATATCCCGCTTTTACCAAGCACGGCGGAGGCCATGGAGAACCATGTCGCGTCGACGCCAATTGCCAACTTCGTCAGCTTCAGTGCGACCCATCGCACATATGCGGGTGTCTCGCAGGGCTCCAAATTGATGGAAATTATTGCGTAAGACAATATGAAATTCCAATAGGAGGTAGGAATCGTTTTATATTCCTTTCATTATTACATTTCTTGTGTTTATATCATTATTAAGAGAGGCGCAAATAAATAATTGAAAGAAGTTAAGAAGTTAAAATCTTAAACGTCTCTTACGAGAGAATCTCAAGAAAGTTTTTAATACGTAATTTAAAAATTCCAACCTTAATGATGGTGAGATTGCAAACACAGGCTAAAAAGTTATTATTAAGAAAGACGAGTACTTTCATGGATTGATTTTTTTTTTTGAATGCCTGTTAATTTTTCATCATTAACCATTACTTTCCATTGTTTCTAAATAAGTTGATAATACAAATCCTCTTATTTTCTAACTAACAAGTAAGAGAAAACAATTGGATGAATCATTTTGAGCATATGAACTTTCATCATTTCATTGAAATGTTATCCACCATTGAATTTTATTTGAGAAGCCTTTTAATGCAACACAATAGTTATCAGGGTTAGTTAAGTGTTCGTGACCACATACTTAAGCGTTAATTAGGGTTAATTAAGTGTTCGTGAAAATAACTTAAACACTGCTTTCGGTCATTTATGTTTTAGAATAATTAAGTTTGAATAAAAGATAAAATTTACATATGCCTAAATTATAGACCATTCTGTTTAAATGTTCTTTTAGCTGTTCCTGCTTATTCTGCTAGATCAAAGAGAAGTACGAATATTCAATTACCAGGTATTGGGTCGACGATATCACATCCTCCCTGTCCTCCAGGCACTGAACTTCACGGCGGAATCTGCCTTCACAGAGGTGAATCCAGGAAACATAAATTTTTATGGGATTCTAAGTTAAAAAATGCACTTTGATGTTCTCATAAAGTTTGTATTTTAGAAAGTTTAATCAAAATGTGATGAGAATTCATTAATACATTTCACCTTCATTCGATGATAGCTTTAAATTTGTTACACTTTTCGTTACCACAAAATGGAGGGGGTGGAACAATTCTGTTTCTTGCATATTTCTACTATGCTTTATATTAATTTTCTGAGATCTAGGAATCCAACATATAGATCTGTACGAGAAGGTATTTGATGAAAATGAATTTTCATACACTTTGAAATGCAGGGTGAGTCAAAAGTCACTGGACATAACTGTATTTCGGAAATGATGCGTAAAATGAACGATGTGACCATGCAAGCAGGGAGTAGGGTAGGTGCTGTACTTTTTGGGATAGTTTTGGAGTTTGGCCGCCATCTTGAACTCCACCATTTTGAGTCAAGACTCATTTTCTTAAATGGGAAGGGAGTCATGTGGCATATCAAATAACACCAATTTTTTCTCATGGGTTCATTCCTGCTATCATATTTTAGTTATATGTTGTGGTTCACAAGTTATTAACAAAAACATTGGCACTGTACCATTGTCTGCTGTAGGTAATTAGAGATGGCACTGCTGAAGTAAGAGAGAATTGAGCTGATCCTGATGTCTGGGGAATGCCCTACCGTATCATTGCTGTTAACGCCCAGCATCCCGAAAGAGAACCAATCGCATATGTGATGTCACATTTCAGAGATATTGGGAATGTTGAACATAAAGCTTGTACAGACCGGCCAAAAATATCAATCGATGAGGCAACCTCAACAACAGTGTTGGCAGCATTTGCAAAGAGTTCAAAAAGAGTTGCAAAGAGTTGGCAGCACATAACACAGCTGAGTATGGAATCAGCCAATCAACCATGTTTAATAACAAATGGCATCCATTCAAAGTTTAGATGCAGCAAAAAATCCGAAGACGATCCAGACAGACGTGAAGAGTTCTGTACCTGGGCTCAGGACGACTATCGACTGGATCCTTCATTTGCACATAACATTGTGTTCAGTGATGAGGCAAATTTTTATGTCCATGATAAGGTGAACCGTCAGAACATGAGATATTGGAGCGATACGAACCCTCCTTGGATAGATCCATCCAAAGTCGTTGATGATGTCAAAGTTATGACTTGGTGTGGAGTATGGGGCATCGGCTTAATTGGACCTATTTTCATAGAAGTATTCTAAATACTGATGAGCACCTGCGGATGTTGCAGAACACTGTGTTCTCTTTACTGTTGACTGAAGATGACAGTTTCTCAAGTTTTTTCCAGCAGCAAGGGGCACCACCACACTAAGGATTTAATGCCCGTCACTGGATATCTTGGGGAGTTACCTGGTCATTGGATTGGGCGGCGGGATCTTGGGAAGTGGCCACCACGTTCCCCAGACCTCATATCGCTAGGCATTATCTATGATGCCTCTTGTATGCTGTGAAAATTCAAAGCAAACATCACCTTCAGCAACGCATTCTACAGGCTTGTGACAGCATACCCCCGACGTTCATGTGCGCGTGCATAATGAATGGATAAAGCGCCTTGAGCTCTGTGTCCAACATCAGAGACAACACATTGAACACATCCTTTAGCTGCTCAACCCAGTTTTCGGTGTGTGTTTTTATAAGGAAAGTGTCAATGTTTTTATTAATAACTTGCAAACCTCAACAGATAAATGAAATCCGATTGCAGGAATGAACTCCTGAGACAAACTGGTGTTATTTGATATGCCATATGACCCCTTTCCATTTAAGAAAACGAATCTTGACCTAAAATGGCGGATTTCAAGATGGTGGCCAAACTTCAAAACTGTCCCAAAAATTGCCATGGTCACATCGTTCATTTTACACACCATTTCCGAAATACAGCTTACCTATCTCATGTGTTTCCTTTGGTGTCTATTGCGGTAGGATGAGTTTTGTGGAACAATGCTTCCGTCTGACCCGAACAAACTGTACACTCTACTGTTAGATTCTCGATTGTCTATTAGATGCATTTCCCTCGAGCCCGAAAGTCCATAACTTTTGACATACCTTGTATTTTTAATAAGGGTATATTTGAATTCTCATTATGCCAAGGAATCATTTGAATACGCAATGCTGAGATTTAAACATCTATGAATTAAATACGATGCGCATTCAATTGAAATTGAATTGAAGCATAGCTTTACATAATAGAACGATCGTGTTCAACTTTTGATAATTAGCCTCAAAAGTGTTCTATTAATATTAATATTTTAAATACATTTGTAATAAAGCTCATATTAGTCGTAGTTTAAGCGGCAATGGTTATCTACAACTTTGAATTTCGATATAGTATAATGTTGATGAATGAATACGTTCAGTTTCCATCCAAGTAAATCCAATTTTGTTCATTTGGATGAAAACAGAATATATTTATTATATTGAATATGCTTTCGTTTTAAAACAGTCTTTTACAATCTATCTACAGTAATTTATTGATCCAATAACGGCGCCTTTTGAATGAATAAGAAACCCCGTAAGAAATTAATAATGCATTGGAGCAATTATTTGGGCTTATTCTATGATGGCATAATTTTATTATTTACGTTTGCTATTTACGTTAAAATTACTCGATTTACATAAAATTAATAAAATCTTAACTGCTGTTTTAGTTCCTTCTGCACCACATCCTCCGAATCCATATACGCATGGGTATTTCCAGCATTTACCCCCGGGAAGTAAGTATTGACTAATTTACTCGTACAATTTCTTTATTTTTAATAGCATAGCTTTTAGCTCAATTCTAAGCTGATCAAATGCATGTATGTCTATAAAATTGTCGATGTATGATAAATTTGAAGCTTAAACTTTTAAAATTAAAATGAGCTCTAAATATTTATGAAGGATAGATGCTATTTCATTATGTATGAATTTCTTGGAGTTTTTTGGGCTTTTTTTTTACATTGTTGAAAAATCTTGGGTAATCTTTATCCTTTATATGAGACTTGTGATGCTACAAGCAATAATACAAATAATAGATTACCTAAAGTAAAATTTTTCTTGAAGGTAAAGGTATATAATGAAATCGTCTGAAATTTATGAAAACACTTTCCTTTTTTATTTTTGGAATGAGGTAAAATTAATATGAATGTTTATTTTTCATTAATGCATATGCTTCTAAGAATAGAAAATCTAAAGGTTTACAAAATTATTAAAGACTTTTGAAGCACATCTGAAAGGAGTCAAAAATTGTAATAAGAAACATAACCTCAACGAGAAAGACAGCATATATCTAAAAAATTCAATAAATTTACAATCAGAACTACACTCATAAAATATATTAGAATACGGATAATATGAAACGCTCTTGTTTTTCAAGGGGGAAGGCAGTATGAGTTTTATAATTTCGAGGTTTTTTGTCGTTTTTTTTCTTTCAATTTATTGGAATAATATTATAAAGCTGTATTTTTATTTTGGGAGGCTCCAAACTGAACTAGTTTTAAACATTACGAGGCTCCTTGTTCTTTCGATAATACAAGATATAGTGCTTGACGTCCTAAGCTGTACTTATTATAAGGCATGTTCAAATGAAAGTGATTCGGACTGTAGCGCGCGAGCACGTGAGTGCCAGACACGAAACAAACGGGTGATTGTTGGCATATCGTCTGCTTGTTCTGATAGGCACTGCTGTGGGAAGTTACGTTAGGCTTATGCTCGTATTTCGTTTGTGTTACAATGGACCCTCCTAAACTGACCAACGAGCGGCGATAATGTTTCTGACAGCTGAGGACATTCCACCAGTTGACGTTCATGCTCGGATGTTGAATGTTTATGGAGAAGTATGTGTCTCGAAGCAAACGTGGTGCATTGGATAAGTCAATTCGTGAGGACAGCCGAATCAGTATACGGTCACTTGCGAAGGATCACAACATCAGTATTGGTTCCGCATATGCTGTAGTGAAAAGCCTGGGATATTGCAAGGTCTGCTGTCAGTGGGTACCCCGAATGCTCACGCAAGAGTACAAAGGGCTGCGTTTCAGCTGCTGTTTGGATCACCTGGAATGTTTCAGTCGTGAGGGGGAAGCGTTTTTGAAGAAGATTATCGCGGTAGATGAGACCTGGTGCCATTATTGGGAAGGTAACCACAATGCAGTGGAAGCATCCATCGTCACGACGCCCAAAAAAGTGAAGTCGCAAAGTTCGGCCAGGAAGGTTATGCTTACGTGTTTCTTTGATTCCGACGGTCCTCTGCTTTTGGAGTTTATGAACCTAAAACCCTTATTAATGCTATCGCATACATCAAGGCTCTGTAGAACTTGCGTCAAGCTGTGAAAAACGAGCGTCAGTGATGGGGTGATCCTCCTCCAGGACAATGCTAGGCCACATGTTGCGTGACTGGTGCAGGAAGCAATAACCAAAATGCGGTGGCGAATTCTGCCATACCTTCCTTATAGCCCGGACCTCTCACCATGTGATTTTCATGTGTTTGGCCCTTTAAAGAAGGCACTGAAAGGTCGACGATTTGCCAATGATGAGGAGGTTAAGGACGCTGTTCGGGTATGGTTCAGAGAGCAGCAGAAAACAGACTTTTTGCGGACGGTATTAGCCAGTTGATGCCCCAGTGGGAGTCCTGTATTGCGGCAGGTGGAGATTTTTTTTTATGACTGCGCGTCTACACTTATAATAGTGACCATAAGATGTTCTTCTTTCATATAAACAAAGGTAAATATTAATACTTTCATTTAATCCGTCTCAGTGCCCTTTGAATCACTTTCATTTGAACATGCCTTATAATTGCTGTGTGTTGAATTTAGTTTTTAAATTATTGTATTATTTTTGAAAATATTATTTTGTGTTAAGAAGAATGAGGTGTGTCAACTAATCCATTCCTACACTAATGCAAGATTCAATTACACGTTAATGCAACATGCATGCCTATTTTTTGCAAATTTCTTTCAGCTTTTCGAGTGACGAGCAATTCGAGATTAGTTTCCTACACGTATCGCGTGAATCCAGGAAATGTCTGCTACAACAACTCTTACTGTTATCTTCAAGGTTTGACGTGCGACCTTCGAACTTATCGATGTGTCTGTGCTCCTGGTTACTATTTGAATGGAGGGTACTGTGAATATAGGCAAGGTAATTTAAGTTTTACCTTAAAAATTTTTTTAAAGTAAATGGATATATTTATATTAATGTTTCACAATTATTAATACGTGTGGTACAAAAGTCTCTGTTTTTAATGCTAACTTGTCTATACCTAACTGTCATTTGTTTTGTTTTTTGTTTGTTTTCTTTTTCGTGTTTGTTTTTAAGAGAATATTGTATTAGAATTTCATTTCTTAGCTCGTCAACTGTACACGTAATTCCTGTAGACGTTGTCCTTTAAGAAACCGCTAGATCTGTAATAAAAACGTAACCATTGAAGTACGGTGACTAAGTAGACAAAGTCCATCAAGTCGATCACTAAACCGATTACAGATGCGTCTCGTTCCAAAACCAAAGACGACAACCTTTCCAACATTAACATCAACAAAAATTCTTATTCCATTTTATTTTTCTCTAAATTTATTCTAAGTTCGTTTTAACAAACTTATTACAGACTCTTAAAGAATGTTCCTCTCTAATTTTCAGTTAGACACAAGAGATGTTAATAAATTGGAACATATTAATACACAAGCCTCTACTGCATTTGCATTATGAAATTTACCGTTAATGAACTATTCCTCGCATTTTATTTTAGGATTTACGAGGGAATTTGTGCACCGAAATAAGTCGCTTGGATTGATTTTTACATCATTTCTGGCCTACTAAAAATAGCTTTAAACAGCAGTGTGGAAATTCTGTGGATGGAACGCATTATCTGGTCCCTCATTTAAAGCGTGATTTGCATCAAAAGAAATTTACATAACAAACGACCTCTTGGAACTAGTTAATTTCATTGGACCAGTAGAATTGAATGTAGAGTAATGCTATTAAGCAGGCTTTTTAGAAATTTGAAAATGTTACAGAAGTGGAATAAGCAACATCGTTTTAATCATCGTTATTTCCTTACATCTCCGAAAGAATTTTTGGAAGAGGCGTTTTCAGTTTACAGTTTTTTCTTGTCTTGAATTAAAGAACTTTATGATTGAACATTTTTCAAAAGAATTGTGTAAATTAGAATTAGATGTCAATAATAAAGCCCAAATTTTAAAAAAGGAAGTGATTTATTGCATTAGCTTGTTTTGTAGATTTCTTAAATTATTTTACTGCAAAATTGAATTAGTTAATCATGTTTAATTTTTTACTTATTCTAGTACATCATTCTCCCATCCAGTATCAGATCCACTCAGTTGTGGATGTACCACCCGAGGTTTCCGTTTATCTCACCCGTGGTGACTCGGCCCTGAACGTTCCTATTAATCAACCACATCCAGTTCCTATTTACCAGCATCCAGTGCCACCTTATCTTCCTCATTTACCTATTTATTTTCCACAAGATCAACCGCCATTCCTAGGTAAATGATATCACCATCCTTTTCTTAATATATTGAGTACACAATATTGTTCTAATTGTAATAACGTAATAATAATAATTATAGAAAAAATATTTGGTGTAATTATATATTTTCAATTATGGACTATTTTAAAAGATCTGTTACCATTTCTGATATTAAAATTGCTAATTATTTAACTCTATTATCAACAGTTTTTAAACTGACAAATTACTTCTGCCAGTGCTTTACATTATCTAACCTTTGTTCCCTACCCATTAATGGATTCCTTCAGCGTATCGATCCATACAACATTTTACAAATAGGTAAAATAAACGATTCTTCATCTAAACTTGTACCGGTTCACATTTAATTCTTTTACATATATTCTTCGAGTACGCGGGTTCGATCCCGGCCGAGGACGACGAGGATTTTTCAGGGGGAAATCCTGAGATCACGCACTTCCTTCGGAAGGGAAATAAAGCCGTTGGTCCCGTGTAGTCGTTTGCCGGCTGCACGTTAAAGAACCCTTGCGAGGCAAAATTTGCGGCCCCTATAACGCCGTCCTGAAATGACCATGGCAGTTGAAAAGGACGTTAATACCAAACAAACCAAACTAAACCAACATATATTCTTCATTTTAGTGCCTTATTTGTTATACATGTTTAGAAACCACAAACAAAACTAATTTTGGTGAACTTCTCAACATTCATTTTTTAAAATCCTTTTATAATTTAATGCCTACTTAAAATTTTGCATTGCTTTCAGAAAATACAAAAGAATAAAATAAAATTAGAGATAATGCCCCAAAAATACGGTAAAGGTATTAATGGAAGAAATGGAAGGAAAAATTCCGCAATCGAACCACAGTGGCCCATTTGATAGAGACGACGATTGTGATACCTTACAATAAGGTGATCTAGATTACCTTAGGTGATCGCTAGTTCGAATCTAGGTCGCAGAATTTTTCCTTCCGTTTTTTCCATTAATGTCTTCAGAAAATAGGTTTTTAATGCTCTTTTTGCATTATGGCTCTTTCCCTTCTTCACAATTTTCTGAAACCAAATTCAAACGGATCTGCTGCACAAAACTGAACCCAGTTGTGACTTGTATCGATTTTGCTTCATATCCTTCGCCGTTCAAGTTCCTGGCATAAAAGCTAGTGCACCATAACAAACCGAAAAAAAGGTCTACAGGCCCGAGAATTTCTCCTCCACTGTCATGTCCCAC
The DNA here is from genome assembly GCA_023313115.1 of Rhysida immarginata. Classification (NCBI taxonomy): domain Eukaryota; kingdom Metazoa; phylum Arthropoda; class Chilopoda; order Scolopendromorpha; family Scolopendridae; genus Rhysida; species Rhysida immarginata. The sequence continues at coordinate 3,276,942 of JAHWFO010001556.1, read as the reverse complement.
GCCCCGAGAAGAATTTGGGAATGCTTGGTAAATATAGGTCATGATGAAATTACTTGTAAAACCTCAATAATGATCCAGAAGAACTGAAGAAAAGACAGTAGGGCCTTGTATACGATAAAAAAAAATAAAACAATTATTAATATTGATCATTACCGTGATTGGACTAAAAACTCATGATAAAGACGTTAGAAGTTGCGGAGTCCAATTGGATATGTCAATTGAGAAAAGTGTAAACAATAACTATTCGTGAGGTTAGCTGTAGGTTGTTGTGTGCAATTGGTAATATTAGAATAGTTTAGTTTATGCGAGTCCTCTGTAGGCGTGAGTTCCAAACAAAAACAATTGGTCTAGTTGGTTTAACGCCGGCCCTGAGAACGATTGGAAGGGATAACTGCTACCACTTAATTAACCTAAAATTTTTCATCTGAAAATTATAATAATTAGAATCAAATTTTAATGAACAGAATTCTACACTGTCATACCACTGAATTAGGACCACCAGCTTAGTAATGGGAGTAGCCACCCTTCGCCGCTATAACTGCTGCTAGGCGTAATGGACGCAAAAGTGTGCGGTATGTGTCCGATGGTATGGCAGTCCATTCCGTTTGAGGCGCTGTCCACAGAGCTTCGAGAGTCATAGCTGGAGGGTCCAGCTGCCGTACGTGGCGATCAAGGTGCTCCCACAGATGTTCGATTGGATTGATGTCCGGCGAATTAGCGGGCCAAGGGAACACTCGAAAGTCAGTAGAGTGTTCCTCGAACCAATCCAAAAGAGACGTGCCTTGTGACAGGGTGCATTGTCCTGCTGGAACACACCATCACATTGGGGAAACATCGTGAGCATGTACGGGTGCACCTGGCCCGTTACGATTGACAGATAGCCACAGGCATTCAAATTGCCCTCTAGGCATTCTGCTCCCAACAGAAGATCCCCCACATAAGTACACTACCCCCACCAGCCTGTTTCTGGTCCACAATAGCCTCCTGTAATCTTTTTTCATGGCGTTCACGACGCACTCGCCATCGCCCGGCAATCTTATGGAGCAAAAACCTTGACTCGTCGGAGAAGGCGACCTTACCCCACTCGTCTGTGGTCCAATGGAGGTGCTCACATGCAAAGTCTAGGCGTCGTTGACGACGACCCCTGGTCAACATGGATGCAGCAACCATGCGTCGACTGTTCAGGCCCATCCGTAGCAGGGTGCGTTCAACGGTAATGTCGGATACACATCTGCTGGCACCACTGTTGAATCTGGTGGTCAGTTGATGGACTGTGGCTCTCCTGTCACCTTTTACGAGTCGTCGTAGGCGCCGCTCACCCCGTTGGTCGATGGCTCGTGACCCTTTATAGTGATGGCGTTGGGACGCGATTTGTCTCTGCTGTCCACTCTTTGTACACTTCACTACAGCGGACAGTGAACAGTTCACAAATCGCGCCGTTTCGGAGATGGTGCCACCCTTGCTGCGATAGCTTATTATCATCCCTTTTTGGATGTCCAACGTTTACCCATCTTGAGGCTCGTGCACCTGCCGTTTGATGCACCAGCTTTAAAGCTTTCTCAGCCTCTTATGCAAATTTTGCAATGTGTAATCGTTGTTGGGGCGAATCATGCGTATGCCTTGCAGGGGTGCTGGTCATAATTCATTGATATGACAGTGTATTTTTTATAATACAATGTATTGTGTGCTTGAAGCTATTGGAGGAGGAAATTTCTACTTTTGGAAGGGAGAAAGCTTTCAGGTCAAGTAGAAATGAAACTCTTAAATGTTATTTTTACCTCGTCAAGTGGTCATTTACTCTTAAACAGGTTTAAAACATTCATTTGACATTTGATATTACATTAAATGTAAACAATAATAATTTATTCTTTAGCAATTAATTTCTTATTTGTAATTTTTATTTTAAACCTTTTTCACCTTTAGTTTTTAATATGTTTAATATGCAAACTTATTATGCTCAAAATTATCCACGCATCATAGATATAACACGAAAACGAGCCCCTTTTATCCGCATGGCATTAAAACAGTCCCGTTAATTATAGAAGCTATTTACTCCGTTTTGGTAATTTGACAAAACGTAAACTAATCCGTCAAATGTATTTAACCGTAATTATCAATTCTAAATCATTATGCATTAAGATTTGCGAAGTCTAGGCAAAACATAGACGAATAAAATCTCTCCGAAGGCGATCAATATAGTATAACTTAGCATCTGAACTGAACAGTTTGTGTTTACTAATTGCATCATAACGAATGAACACGCGCTCAATTTAATATGGTTTGATTATAATCGCAAAAGCCCAAAAATAATTACGTTACCATGAATCATTACTACCTTTCTGATGATGTAATGTAATAAGAATGAAACTCATAAACGATGGCGTCTGATGAATTTTGAAGGTCGTTCACAAATGACGACTAAGCTTCTTGGAATCGTGTCTCAAATTACAGTTTAGAAGGGAATTGATTGTGATTCCAAATGGTATTCCAATCTAAAAGTAGGACCGTCACAGAGGGACTTCATTGTGAAAGGAACGGGTAAATGGCAGAGATGCACACGTTTCGATCGAATCCTTTTCCAGCAACTTCATCAGCAGAATTCACACCCACTTCAATCCAGAAGATTAGCATGCAGCTGAGGATTTTCGTTTAAAGAAAACATTTAAAAAAATTCCTCAGACATTTCTATTTATTTTTTAAATCTCATCACTGATTACATTAAATCTTTTTTTTCTTTTTTCCTACAGTTTTTCTATTGCGTTTATTTTCTTTATTCTTTCGATTTTTTCTCTTTAATTTAAAAAAAATAAATAAATAAATAAAGATATTTTCTGAAGTTTTAAATGTCGTAATGCTTATACACATTTCTCTTATTTTTTATTTTCTTATTTCTCTTCTTTACTATTGTATTTATCTTTCTTATGTCTACTTGTCGTATAAACATTTTTTCCCTCGAGTTTCAACGAATTTTACTTCGTCTTATTTTTCTTAATTTTTATCTTCCGACCTACAATTTTTTCCGAAACTGCTCTTTTAGAGTATATACTTATTTATATCTCTAAATAAACATTATATATGAGATTTTTTTAACTAACCTTTTCGCTTTATATTTTTCTCATCTCCCCTTTTACTTCTTTTTTTCCTCTTCTTTCTTTCATCTTTTTTTATTTTTCTTCTGGGTGTATTCCTTCTTTCTTCTTTATTTTTCTACTTCATTTTCTCCCAGAGCCATTTCACATTTTTCTCATTAGATGTCTCTCGACTGAATTGCGATCCCGGTGGCTCTTTTGCTCCTCTGCCATCGACCTTGCCGTCGTCAGGTGGTTTCGTCCTTTCCTTACACATTGCTGCAATTCTTAAAAGACCCCCGAAGACTATTTTTTTCATTTTTCCCCCCAGCGAAATGCGTTCTTTGACAAAAAAGAAAGAGAGAAAAAAAAAGAAGAACGAATGCATTGCCCCGTAATAAATTGCAACAGAAGAAACAGGGCAAATTAAGAAATAAATTCGCACATTTTCTGCTTTAATGCTGGTGTTTTTATTTAATAAAGCTATATAAATTCTGTCTAATATTAAGTAAGTCTTTGTCTGAAAATTTGTCTTTCTGTCATTTGAATCTTCTCTTGTTTAAACTAAGTGTTGTTTAAAAGCAAAGGTAAGAAAGAGCTATTTTAAACGTGTGTGAAATTTTAGGAACCTCATCATAACCGAAAATAACAAATTAAGCATATGAAGAAATTTTGGTATTGCCTGAATTTATTCTTCACAAGACCGCCAGAATCCTGGAAAGTATTTGGATGCCTATGGTCAGGATAGAAAATGTCACCTAATAATACCAAAAGTCATGGGAGTGCCGTATGCAAATTTTCAGGTCTCGCTTACATCGCATAAAAGGGAGAGCGGTATCATTGCTGTCAATACGACTATTAGTGGTCGTCTTGTAATGTGATTATCAGAGAATTGTAACTCGGAATGATAGTTGGAGCGAGACGCATGAGACATTCCATTTCTGAAGTGGTGCGGGCATTCAACATTCCTCGATCCACATTGTCAAGGATGTACAGGCATTACCTCCCACCATTTGACTTTAGATGACTGGAAACACATAGCTTGAGCCGATGAGTCACGATTCAAGTTGATGGAAGGTGATGGTAGGGTTCGATGGTGGCTCTATCATGGTGTGGAGCGTGTTTACATGACAGGATTTGGGTCCTCTGATAAAATTGGACCTACCATTGACTGGAAATCGTTATGTCCAGGTGATTGGTAACCATTTGTAGACCTTTCCTGGCCTTCACGTACGATGGGATGTTCCAGGAAGACAATGCGCCATGTCACCGGGCCAACATTATTCGCATTTGGTTTGAGTAGCATTCTGAATAATTCCAACGAATTAATTGGCCAACTAGATCGGCAGACATGAACTTCATCGAACATATTTGGTTTATTATAGCGATATGGCATGGCATTAGTTTGGGAACATTGGCCTTGCGTCGTCGTTTGGTTTGCAAATCTTGTTTAATAATGCGACTTCAATTGCCTTTGAAGCTTGGAAGATGCAGTACTGCGTTGGATTTTGGGATTTAAGATTTCGATGCTAGCCTTGACTTTCCCCACCACTTCACTAGTGCCCTTTGGGGTAGCGTGCTTCTTATATAGTGGTGTTCTTCTCTCTCGGTAGTGACGGTTATGGACGGCAGCCTTAGATAAGGTAAAGTTACGAGTTTTACATTGCTCGATTAACCGAAACTATGAGAATCCTAAATCGGAAGGGGCATGTATATACCCTTCTTATAACAGGATTATTCGCGTTGGCATTTTCTCCTAAGCCTAAAACTAAAAAACAGGATTTTGTTCCTCTCGGGAATGGCTTCGCATAATAATAAACACGGACTCGCAATAACAATGTGGGTACAATAACAAGTGGGTATCCTGTCCCCTCCCCCCTCTCCCTTTGCATAAATTCTGGCTACACCCATGTTTGCTTGACAATAGCAATGTGCAGGTCTGTAATAACGACTCTCTAGTGAAAATTCAGATAAAAATAGATTTTGAACATGTCAAATGATAACTTTTATCTCTTAAAAAATAATGAAATTTATCCTGAGAATGCCTGTAATGCGTGGCGGCCTATACTTATGAGTCATAACAGGAACAAAAAATCAATTTCTTTTAATTACTCGTAAAACCAACTATGAAATAATTGAAAAATTTTCGGAAATTATCTTTCTAGACCTTTCAAAATTAAAAACAAATGAATTTTTTTTGCAAAATTATCTAAGAAAGACTTCATATTCTTTTGCTGATTTGTTCATAGAAAATTATTTATTATTTTTTTTTTTTTGTAGTTTCAGGAATGCCTTATGGACCCAAAAAAAGTAAGAAAACTTTCATCTAGAATTTCAGCATATACAGGGTGGTTATAAAATAAGTTCGCCTACTCAGCCCTTTAGAGCCCAATCTAATAAACCAATTGTGAAGCAAATTGAAATGTAGGCTATTCAGACAATGGGGGAGAGAATTCCGGAAAGAAAAAAATTAGTGCAAATTATCACCACCAGGTGAAAATGTAGCGCTGTGGAATGACAAATGGAGATTTTAAAGCTAGTTTTATTGTTTAAACAAGCAGGCAAGCTTTTTGTTTGATTACACCATATGTTCAATACGACCGCCCCCTGCGTCAATGTTGGAAGCTTAGCACAGCATGATCAATTGTTGCATGAAGCGTTTCCCGGGGAATGTCTGAGACGTGTCGTCTAATGCTGGCTTTCAGCTCAGGCACAGTCCGTACGCTTTGTTAATAGACTCGATCTTTCAAATATCCCCAGAGCCAAAAATCGCACGGGTGAAAATCCGGAAAACGTGGAAGCCACACGATCATCTCCAAAGTTGGCACGAAGCAGTTCCTTCACTTATCGACCAATATGAGGAGGTGCTCCATCTTGCATGAAGACAGTGGTTCTCGCAAAATCGTGCACTTGTCACATAACATCTTAAAGGAACTCGTTCTGTCACTTCCTCAATGAAAAAGGGGCCTAGAATAAACCCAGCGGTGAATCCACACCAAACAGTCACGTATTCAGAATGCAATGGCTTTTCATGCACGACATAGGGGAGCGAGGCACCCCATATGCGGCAGTTCTGCGTGTTCACCGCTCCTTCTAGGGTGAAATGTGCTTCATCTGACCATAGAATGTTTCACGGCCACAGGACATCAACAATCATCCTCCCCCTCAGCGCATTGAGTGGGATCTTGAGGTTTAGCTGTTGTGCCAGATGAATCTTGTATGGGTACCAATGCAGAATGGACCGCAAGACCTTTCGCACCGTGGACCATGGGATGGACAGTTCGCGTGCTGTTGCTCGAGCATTTGTTGCAGAATGTTCAGATGAAGGAAGCTCTGTCCACCACTACAACAGCCACGTCCTCAACAACTTTGTCTGCTATCTTACGCCGTCCTCTTCCTGGTGCGAACAGCCAAATTGCCAGTCGATTCAAATTTCTTTATCATTTTTCGCAACCCAGTATCTGACGATATTCAAAACAACTTTATCAACAGTGCGCGTTCTTTCTTGCTTAAAACCATGATCTTTCGTGAAAGCTTTTCACTAAACATAATGTAATGAATGGCTCAATCCATTCCATTCTGGGTATGTTGACTTTCTAATTTGAAAAAAACTTTCTGCTAATAAGGCCGATATTGAAAACAAAACATATGCTGTAATCAAACAAGAACCTTGCCTACATTTCATTCCACAGCGCCACATTTTCACCTGGTGGTGAAAATTTGCACTAATTTTTTTCTTTCCGGAATTCTCTCCTCCATGGTCTAAATAACCTACATTTCAATTTGCATCGCAATCGGTTCATTAGATTGGGCTCTAGAGGGCTCTGAATAGGCGAACTTATATTTTTAACTAGCCTGTAATTAAAAGTTCTTAACAAGCTGCCGATTTTATAATAAATTATTTCGGTGAACTAATTTGACAA
>JAHWFO010001556.1:3208850-3269551 GCA_023313115.1 Rhysida immarginata | reverse complement strand
TTTTTTCAATTGATCCAACCGTTTAGGAGATAGAGGCCCTGAAAGTGTTGAACTTTTAAAGTTTTGAACCCAGTCTTATCGATTTAGACAAAGAGATAGAGAGTGGGTTTTCAGATATTCCTATTCTACTTTTTAATGGTCTTTAAGAATCCCAAGTCAGAATTTCAAAAATCCAATATTTTTCAATACACACGCATTGACTCTGTCTCCATAGGACAGCTGCCCCCAAAAGTTTACTTGTGCAAATTCTGAAATTCTGACTTCGGATTCTTAAAGACCATTAAAAAGTAGAATAGGAATGTCTATAAGACCCACTCTCTATCTCTTTGTCTTCATCGATAAGATTGGGTTCAAATCTTTAAAAGTTCAACACTTTCAGGGCCTCTATCTCCTAAACGGTTGGATCAATTGAAAAAATACTGAGAATAAAACATTTCTCAAATATTGTGTACAATCTGAATATACCATTAATAATAGGGGTTCCTATTTAAGATTTCAAAGTTACCTTCTTCCCCCAGCCCCACTCACACGGGGGGTAATTTTTTAATTAATGAATTTCCCCCGCGAAATTATTCACTTTTGATTTTGGACATTTTTTCGTACAATGCTTAGTTTCCAAGATATTTAGTTGTCTCAAGATACATGCCTCACCCTGTATATCGCTCCGTACATAAATCGCATTTGATGAAGATGCTGCTAATGTTGACGGTTATGGCTCATTATAGACCTCCATGGTTTGAATTTTATCACTTGGTGTTGAAACGTTTATATTATCAGATATGTTATTTGCGTCGAACTGAGCAGTGGAAGTTATTGGCGCATTCGTATCGGGCTATAGTTCACTTTGGCGGCACGACGGGTCAAATTTCAGTCGTTCCTGCTGAGCACGTAGACGTTCAACATCGGACATCTGGGTCTTGATGGATTCCCCATCTCTCGTTCTGTTTACCTGTGACGTTTTATATAATTTTTCTGGCGTTTATTATGCATAAACTTGGAAATTCTGTAATTTTTGCAAAATTTCCACAATTCGAAGGCCGATATCTTAGAAACTATTAATTACTGTGGTTTTATTTTTAGGCTGTTTTATAAAGCGCAAAAAGATAAAAAATGACACCTAAAATGTCGTGCTATCATAAAGGAAGCCGGATCTAGACTAAATTAATCTCCGCCAGAGAGCAGATTTTCTGACTCGATTGCATCAGCCGTTGACGTCAGCATGAAGTCGGTCAAAGTCTAAAGCATTCTTTGTTTTATATACTATCGAATGCAATATCATTCATTTTTCTATTATTATGAGCTCCTTATGAGCTCTTGTTAATAGTTTTGACGTTATTAAGGTTTTCGTGATCAACACTTTTCATGACATTCACCATTTAAGCGTGGCATCCCAGTATTGAAACGTAAGACGTATTCTACGTCAAAAGGAAAATTGTATATTTCAATAAGAGGAAGCTTTTCATGCCGTTTATATTGTGTTTGGAGCTTTGAAATGAATGTTTCTGCCAGTTCTTCATTTTTTCAAAAAAATAATTAATTTCTCTAAAAAGGCTTAGCCCATTTCCATAAAAAATGGTAAATGTATAGTTTAAGAAACCCTCTGTTTGAATTTCTAAGAAATAAAAAATAAATAAAAAAATCGACCGGGGGAGGTCTTGTGGGAGGGGATAGTAAATAACTCCAAAACGGCTCATCTTAGCCAAACAAGTCATTTACAAAAATAATTCGCCTTAATGAGAGGAGTAGGTACATGTCGAGTTTATTGAGTTTGGTTCGCCATTTTTTAATTTTTAGAAAGTAATTAATATCTCGAAAAAGGCTTACCCAATTAACATAAAATATACGCTAAGGCACAATTTAAGGAACCCTCTAAGTATGTATAATTTTTATTTGGTTCAACTATTTGCCGTTTCAGAGGAGTTAGTTGCACAAAATTGGTCACATACAGACGGAAAATTTTTTATTCAAAATTTGAACATATCTTTGCGAATCATGAGTTTTTAAGTCCATTTCAGCAAAAAAAAAATTTGAATTTCTGAAACTAAAACAAAGGCCTTCACTCTTATGCTGGGTGCGCGACGATAGCGCGATTCTATCGCTTTGAGTCATATGCGCATGCGCAACAAACGCCAGGCGATCAATTCGCTTCTCGGTGCCCACTTGGCGCGACGGCCGCGTGACTGAATGCGCATGCGCTATCTACGCGATCATTTCGTTTCCCACTTCAAGATTTCGTGCTTCCAAAATCAGAATTGGATATTTCGTGCATACAGAATTGCATATTACTTGATATCTTCAATCAAATTTTCCGTAGCGATATCCGTCCATCTCGAAGTAGGTGCTGCCATGATTGCATGTGCCACGTGATTCGAAACTGTTTTCTGATTGGGTGCGATGGAGTCGCGCGATCGAAAAGCTCTGGCATGCAGAACTTTTCAATCGCCTTAGATGCGCCACAGAATCGCCCTCGTGACGTCACTCTGCGCATGCGTGCTTCACAAAGCGATAGAATGGCGTTATCGTCGCGCTATCGTATAGTGGGCACCCAGCATTAGAGAGTGGTAGGCCAAATCATTAGAAAAAAGAACTGTTTTAAAGTGAATCAAATTTAAAACAATTTTAATGGATATTTATTTTTTTTAAGTTTCTTTTTAAATACGCTATTCCACAGAGAAAATGTAACGGCATGAAAAAAATGATTCGATAGAGGATACATTCTGATAAAATGGTACTTATAAGAATGCACGCTTGGTCTGTACGTTTATCCGATTGGCCGACCGTCGTTTGCACGATAACTTTTCCAAATTCTGTTTTCAGAAATATGACCATCAAGGTCTTAGCTCGGGTGTATGAACTTTTCAGGATTTTTCGTGGACCCCTACAAGTTGAATTCACGTGGTAAAACAGTGACCGTAAAGAATACAAAGATAATAACATGTCATATAATAATCGATTCGTCAGGAATGAATACACTGTTACTTTCTGTTCATCTTTTAAGCATTGTTGACGTGAGCACGCGCACGAGCCGATCGCCTTGTCGACGCACGATTGCTCAATTGCCCATAGTTACATTAATAATTGTATTTCTGCTTCACACATAAAGCTCCTCCTTGGAATGTTTACAAGATTTTATTTTCAAATAATTACACATGCTTGATAAAAGGATGCTCTGTAGCGCTCAAAAATGATAGAAGAATCAACCCGATTGGCATGTCACCTAGAATGGCACCCGATGGTCGTCTTTTTGTTGAGACATAAGCAAGACTTGTCGCTGGATACCCCGGTATGCCATTCTTCTTGTAAAGGTAAACGTCGCCTGCCCACAAGCCTGTCTCAGCCAATTTTCATAGTGACGCTACGTTCTTAATAACACCTTCTTCAAATTCGACTAACCAAAACGACGCAGATAATTAAACGTTGTTTAAAGTTGACTCTGAGAAAGTCATCTGTCTGACGAAATTGTCCTTTCCCAGCGCAATGTGATTGGTTGCATGATGACGTCAAAAAACGTCACGTTTTACAAATGGAGGCGCGAGGTAGGATCAGATAGAATATTCACGTATCTCTTCAAGCCGCCCAGGGGCCTTAGTTTGGACTTTTGTGAGTTCCATCGTGAGACGTGTTGACGGTGTCACGTGGAGCAAACACGTTTTGGCGAGAGGAAAATGGTAGTCTCGACACTCAACGCATCTGAACGCACTACTCACTTTACTCGCCTGATGCGTTTGCTACACATGTGGTCGACAGCCAGTGAGATGTCTGAGTTTTATACGTGTTGGTGATTTCCATCATGGAGGACGGATATGTTATGCTGTTAGCTATCGAAACATTAGAAAGGGATGAAAGACGTGCGCTAAGAAGGGAAAGAATTCTTAGGCCACGAATGAATGCCTTTGATCTGCATGACGACCATTTTCGCAGATTATTTAGGATTACAAAAGAATTAGCGAATCAGCTAATTGACGAACTAAAGCCTTGCGAAATAATCTTGCGATTTGATTGGTTATATCATTTTTACCTCCACCTAAGATCCCTTTTTGCATATCCCATAATTCAATTAGCAACGCGTACGGCCGATGGCTACGAATTGTGACTCACTGATCGAGTTAACCTGTTCCAGATACCGATTTGTGAGTCGAGAAAATTTATACGTGTTAAACAACCGCGATGAGTTCGAGGTGAAGTGAGGTGAGGTGAGGTGAGTAAAAGTCCAGACTAAGGCCCCAGGTGGCGAAGTGGCTAACACGCTGACTTCTGAGTCACGGGTTCGAGTCCCATCGCGGGCATGGTTCTTTGTGTTTGTCCTCTTTCAATGATAATATTCTGTATAAATCATACCATTCTGTATCTCGTGTACATACCCAAATAATAAATAAAAAACATGTAATTTATATATCATTTCCTTAAAAAAACAAACCAATTTTAACATGCAAAAAAAATAAGCTACCTCCGACTTCAATTAAACGGAGAAAAGGCTTTAAGAAGAAGAAAGAAGAAAGACGAGTCCCTTCAACTACGTTTGTGCATCACATAACATTTATTATTGTGAAATAAATAATGGTTGTTAATTGTTGTGTACCACAATGCAATAGTTTGCATGGTCGAGAATATGTCAGTTTTCATTATTTACCAGCAAACAGATCACTTAGAGAAGCCTGGCGACACAAGTTGAGAACTGGGAAGAAATTAACAAGCAACATGAGTCTGCTCAAAGCATTTTTATTTCCAAAGATTTTCTACTTCTTGAAGGCATTTTCAATTTTTTTTCAGTAAGGTCTTCAATACGTTTATTTCAATAAGTCTTGTAAAATTATAGTTCCAAACGATCATAACAGAAATTAAATTTTATTAAATTTTTGATAAAGTAATATGCATGGAATTAATTAAATAATCTAGATAAATGTGATTATAATGTTCAGATGTAACATTTAGAGTTGCTGTTAAATTACTAACTATTTGAGCTGACTAAATTACTAGCTTAACTAATAATTTGAGCTGTTAATAAAATGTTGGGAATAAAACTGCCACAAAAGAATCTGAAGTCTATTCTTTACACCTTCTACTATGTTATTACTTTCTAAAAACTCAAAAATATTTTCCAATTTGAAATTTTGTAACTTTTCTAAAGAATTTGTAGAACTCATGATTGTAGCACATAGCACGATCCTACCTACGTCCGCCATTTTCAGAGGAAATCTGATAACAGATGGCGCCTAATGCTGGTGGGAGGAGTTAGCTGGGAAAGGACAATTGTTGTCGATGGTGTCACCACTTTTTAAACGAATCGCTTTTCGTAACTTTGATAAGTCTCAAAAGTTAGCTTAACAGCTATTTGTATCCTTTTTATCGCACTTTCCAATGATTAAAATGCAAAAATCTGCATAAATATGTCTCTATACAATACATAACTTGAAGTTACATGGTATTCACTGCAGAGAGAACTCTGTGGAATAGTGTATCTGCTTTAGTGTCATTTTAATATTTGTACTATTCATATTTTTAGCCATAAAATGTTTACTCTTCATAAAAGGCTTTGTTCTGCATAGCTGATTAATAATATTGTCTTTTGATAATTTTCAAAAATATTGATCAAATCGGTTAATGTTCTCACTTAAAACATTTAAACCCATCTCATCTACGAGGATCATTTCAAAACGTGATTAGTTCAAAAGTAGTATCCATTGTTTGCACTGATAGCAAAATAAATTTGTTAACTTTATTTGGCTTTTATTAGCCTGTAGTTCGCGAATTTTCAAATATTTAAATAAAATAAAATCAGCGAATCGTGCATCAGATAACTCTGCTGACTGCCACCATTTTCACCTAGAAGGGACGCTCGAATATAACACCAATAACTTCAGTGATGATGCGGCACTTCCAATAACGCGTTGGCGCAATGCTTGGAAAGGAATGGGACTATGTCGAAAAGTGAATAGTGCATTACATAGAGGACAAATGTGAATATAAGATACAAAAAGAATTTTGAAAATCGGTTAACAAATAAAAAAGTACAGCCATTGAGACCTTATTTATGTCAGTAGTTTACGTCGTTGCTTAAAGGCCATCCTATTTTCAAACAGCAGATAGTTTTATTATCTGATCGAGCACATGTTTGCCAAATGGAGAGGTTCTAAGGAAAGAGCGCTGGTGAATGCGCTAGTGAAACGGATAATTCTTCTATGCCGGTGTTCTGTTTTTTGCAAGTGATCAGAAAACAAGAAAAGTGGCTGAAACAATTGGACCGAAGTCCAAAACTGGCAACCATATGATCTTGCAGCACGAGCAGGAGGAATCTTAGACGAGACTTGGACATGGAATTACGAATCCGAGAGTAAATATGAATCGCCATATCAAATCGCCAATATCGCGAAAGTCCCGGCATTAAGGTGATACAAATCATTGCTTACTACTTTATGGCGTTCTCCTTATCACGCAGTGCCTAAAGGAGTTAGCGTGAACAGTGAGTACTGTAGTAAGTTTCTGGAGAATCATCTATGTTCCCCATTAATTGGACACGACAACATTTCTGGCGAGACATCCGACCGTGCTGCAAGACAACGCAAGGCGCCATGCCACGTTGCAAATACAGTGGCGGCAACTCCTTCATCTTAGAGATTGAGAAGAGCACTCCCCTTTATTCGAGACATGAGTTCTTATGACTTGGTTCGGAAACTAAAAGACTCACTATGGGGAATTGACTTCAAGACTATCGACGGCATAGTGCAGACCACAGGGCCGTCTCCCCGTGACATATGAAAAAACGATTCCGCTGAAGGCGTTCGTGAGAAAATTGAAGAAATCCGGCAACAGGTGCTACCTTCGACTTTTATAAATGAATGTAGTTATTCGTCCTTCACGTTTTAAGGTACGCTCATAGTTATATAAAGACATTTTGATAATGCTTGCGCATGCGTAGTTAAACATTATTTAGTAAAAACTAGTTGTTACCCGCGGCTTCGCCCGCCCGCGCCATCTGTTGAGGGGAATTACAAAGAAAACCCCAGAAAGTGGGGAGGGGGGGGGGGGTCGTGGGGGGCTGATTTTTGGCGATAGAGCAGGTCCTTTATTGATAAGCCTGCCCTGAAAATTTCAAGTCGCTAGCTCAAACTGTCTAGGAGGAGATAGAATTACAGATAAATAAATAAATAAATACATGCAAGATTTTTAGTATATAGATGTTCATATTTCATCAAATATTTATTATTTTAATATCCTGATTGTAGGGTGTTGTCTCTACTGTAATTTGACAATTTTCTGAAAATGGCATTGCATTGAGTTGAAAAACCCTGCATGTTATAAACAAAAAACTTGCGAAAAAAATTTCTTTTTTAAAGGAACCTTTCTATCTCCATGAATATACGCGCTATTCTCATACAAATGAATACAGATAAGTAAAAGAAGCCTCATAATAATATGCTATAGATACAACGATTTCAAGCATTATTTTTTACAGGGTGATCCCAAACATTATTTTTTGTCCAATTTGTTGCTGGTTCCCCTATTTGCCTTCGGGACAAAACCTTCGCTGAAATATATGAGGTGTAACATGCTCTTTACTCCCTGAAGTTTCAGGATAATTCGTCAAGTATTTTTCTAGATATTCGACAAAACGTCTAAAATCGAAAATGTTCATTTTCAGTTGACAGTCAGTGTATAACTGATTTAATTTTAATTTAAATCTCTATATTAATTTACCGAAACTTTTCCCATTGTATATCATTGTAGTGGATTTTGAATTTGTTTTATTTATGCCATTTTAGAGAGATCTTTGGGTGAAGATTGCGAACAGAATACGGACTGTGAAGTTCCGTACACAAATTGCACTTCTCTGAAGTGCCAATGTGTCAGCGGCTTCACTGTCCATGGAGATGCCTGCCGAATGGATGGTAAGTCAACGAAATTAAAGATTCCAACAGAATTTTTCGAAATAGAGCATTATTATAAAGTTTAAGAATAACAATAATATAAAAAATAAAGTATAGAATAAAGTCCTCTCTTTATTTCTTGCTCAATTTTTTCAAGAACCATTTTTGGGAGAAGACTGTGATGAAGAGGACAGTGAGTGTTTCTCCGACAATAGCGAATGTTCTATAGCAGATAAACGGTGTGTTTGTATTAAAGGATTCAATAAGTATGACGACGATTGTGTAGAAGGTAAATATTAAAATTATAAAGTAGTGGTTCTAAATTTTTAATTTAGTATGATCAACTATTTTGGTCTTGTTCTGAATGTCTGTATTTTGTATATTTACACGAAGGGTTTAAGTGTTTAACGTTAAATTTGAGTTGTTGTAGCCAACTAGCTTTATTATCTCATTAAGTTCAGCTCAAAACTGCATGCATAAGCATCGTAAAGACGTTACCGTGTAATATATTAATTGAACTTGTCTCGAATTTTCATGTTTCTATATGAAATATAAGGATAGGCCTTTTTTTTTCTGTTTACCTAAAGCTTAATAATGGTTGCTCAGAAAATAATGGCCCACGGTCTTTTCTTTTTTTTTCAGGTTTCTTTTTTCTTCTATATATTCTTTCAACTTGTACGACCTACGCGAAACAAGTGCTTATAATTATAAGTGCGTCACATAAGTATAGGACCACCCATATTTTCCCTTGTCTGCAAGAAACAAAATAAAATAATTAAAACACTGTCACTGTATCAGATTCTCACAACTATTATTTATTGTCTCCAAAGAAAATAATGGAAAACAAACAACAACAAGAATAAGAATTTATAAAAATAGAAATTAAGCTGTCCCATAAGTATAGGACCAGCATCACTTAATGCCGTTTTTCGAGCAGAAAAATTAACAAAGCAGTGATTAATCATTCAATAGATGACACTGATGATTACCTAATAGGGTTGCCTCCACAAAAACTTTCAAGTGGCTGTAAACAAGCAACTTAAACACAATGCCTCGTAACACCACCTTGTCAGACTATGAAAGGGGTCAAATTGATGCTTTGAAAGCTTCTGGAGTGAATGCACGAGGTATAAGAGAGGCTATAAGTCGGTCACATAAAGCTGTACTTAATTATTTGAAAGCTGGTGCTCAGTATGGCCAGAAAAAGAGGCCTGGGAGACCTCAGAAGACGAATAATCGACAAAAAAGGACGATTATTAAAAAAATGAAAGACCCCACAACATCTTTGCGTGCGGTGGCCAATTCTGAAGATGTTCCAGTATCAAAATCTACTGTGCAACGGATTGTGAAGCAGGCGTCATCTCTTGTGTACACGAAAAGAAAACAGCAAACTGCACCACAAGCAGAAACGGTTGGCCTTTGCCCAGTCAGTGCTGTTCTGGACAGAAGATTGGAAGAGAGGGGAGAAAAAATTCAATTTAGATGGGCCAGACGACTGGCAATATTACTGGCATGACATCAGGAGGTCAGAAGAAATGTATTTCATATGGCAACAGGGAGGAGGATCACTTATGGTCTTGGATTGGCTTCGGATGGAATGGTAGAACCAATTTAGCTATTGTTAATGGAAGAATGAAGACTTCAATTATCAAGATCTGCTTGATATTCATCTTTTACCGTTTGGGGAGAAGACTGGAGGGACCAGATGGATTTTCCAGCAAGATAATGCCCCAGTTCACCGTGCAAACAGCACATATGAATGGTTTTTAGCAAATTGGATGCAAATTATGGATTGGCCTGCCCTATCTCCAGATATCAATCCAGTGGAAAATGTATGGGGCGCTTTAGCCAGATCTGTTTACGCAGGTGCTAAACAGTACCGCAATATAGAAGAATTAAAGTATGCTGTGTTGAATGCCTGGGAAGAAATTAATTCAGATTAACTGCAAAACCTGGTCACAACTATGCCAAACCGAATTTTCAAAAATATTGAAAAAAGGGATGATTTATTGGGCATTATAGTGCCCGGCACGAAAGAAAAAGGAAACTGGCGCATGTGTAAATGAAAAAAATCTCGTTCTACCAATCAGAAACGGACAGGAATCGGAGCATTACTTCTACTGATGCCAGGAATTAATAATACCCCGTTTCCAGTCCGTTTCTGATTGGTTGAACGAGTTTTATTCATTTACGCATGCGCCAGTTTCCTTTTTCTTTCGTGCCGGGCACTATAAGTGATGCTGGTCCTATATTTATGGGACAGCTTAATTTCTATTTTTATAAATTCTCATTCTTGTTGTTGTTTGTTTTTCATTGTTTTCTTTGGAAACAATAAATAATAGTTGTGAGAATCTGATACAGTGACAATGTTTTAATTATTTTATTTTGTTTCTTGCAGACAAGGGAAAATATGGGTGATCCTATACTTATGTGACGCACCTTACTTTCCCTGTACTAGCGAGGTTGAACTTCTGGATCTCCTATCTCGACTAGACAACTTCCATACACATCACGGAGGCATTTGCGAATATTACCAAGTTTCTTTCTCCGCAAACAAGAATTCAGTTAGTGTTCGTCGTTCGTAAAGCGAGTCGTTCATGTATGCCATTTTAATGCCATTAACAGCTATTGCCGTTAATAGGAATGCCATGCAATTCTGCACACAATCGCGAGAAAAGTCGCGTACCATACGGACACGCGTTGGTTATACACTGCAGGCAAAAAAAAAATACAACACATGAAAGGAGTGGGTCAATTTTAATGAAATTGCACAAGAATATAGTGTGTCCGAAAGTCCTAATAAAACAATTTGATATCCCATATAGCCTCTACGAGCATGAACGTAGGCCTCGACTCTTGCATGCAGACGATCGTACAGATGCTGGATACATTGTAACAAGCAACTGTGCACGTATTAGGCTTGTGTTCTGCGATCATTGATGTACCGTCCCGTCATGTTCCAAACATACTCAATTAGCGACCAGACTGAAGAATGTGTTAGCCAGGGAAGTCGAGCCACATGTTGGAGAGCTTGTAAAATAGCACAGGTCGTATATGGGTGTGAGTTATCCTGTTGGAACAGCACATTACCCTTCAGTTGTAAGAAAGGCAGCAGAACGGGTTCAACAATCTCCTGGACGTACCTTGCGCTGTTCAGTATTCCATTCACAAACACCAAGGATTAGTGCGAATTGTAGCTGATGGCACCCCACGCCATTAGGTCAGGTGTTGGGCCTGTGTGCCCTAGACGAATGCGCTGTGGAAGATGTCGCTCTCCTGATCTTCGTCGCACACGTTGAAGTCAATCACAGGTGTGCAGGCAGAATTTGCTCTCATCACTGAAGACAACAGAACTCCAGTCAGCTCTCTCGAGACACCACTGCCACCGCACAGAACGGGGTTCTTGCAGAAGCCGTAGTCTGTCTAGAGGGACATTCTTCCACTGGAGGACATTTGAGACACCCTGTATTAAGATCTGTGCACATATCGTGTTAAAATTTAAATCACATGTTTATGCAACCCAAACTTTGCTCTTGTGCAATTTCATTAAAATTGACCCACTCCTTCTGTGTGTTGCATTTTTTTCTCCCCGGCAGCGTATCTTGAGATCAGGAGATGCAAACAGGCAGCCCGTGATCTTAATTGATTTACTCAAACCGCACACCTTCAACCTGTAAATATTTTTCAAATCTTTGCATTCGCTATATCGGCAACAAAGAACAAAAATAAATAGTCACAACAATAATTACTATCCAAATTCACCTACGGTGCACAACTTTTGCTCCACCTTGTGTACTCTGAAGATCTGTAAATAGTGAAAACATTAAAACATTCATTAAATCTGTTGACCGTGTTATGTGTACGCTTCTCGTTCATTATCCGAGCGGTTAATATCAAAACTGTTGCCTGGAGCTGAGGCGCGCAACCTATTTATATTTGCTGCACCTTTTCTCAGAATTTCTACACAAGGCCTAAAATATTTTGACTAATTAAGTAATGTAATGAATTTATTGTTACAAGCGAATTTCTTGAAAATCTATGGGTTGCGTACCATTTTCTATATTTTATGAAATTGTATTTAATCATAAAGCGTTCAAATATTAATAGGCATTTAGTAAAATATTTTATTCTTCTAATTTATACGTGAAAGTTCTTCAATTAAAAATTTAGCCCAACATTCTGGATCGATTATGAGAACTTAATAATAACACCTTTAATACGACTGGTGTAAAACAAAAGAAAAGAAAAATATTTTCATCTCACTTCATCTGCGTGAATTTCAAATTCGTCAACGTGGCAAAACTAATCTGGTTTCCTAATCTCATAACCACTTTTGTTTTGTCTGGTTCCTTTAGTTTGTCTCGTCTGGAAGATAATTTAAGACAATTCCCCCCGAAATTTTTATCTTGGCACTTGCCAACGTATTAATGAAAACGAGACTTTATTAGACCTTTGTCGAATCGCTATCTGTTCACCGATTCAAATTTTAAGATTCAAGCCAAAAAGTTTTGCTTGCTAATCAAAAGAACGTTTTTGTTGTTTTCCAAATAGCTTCTGAATACAATTGCTGGTATTTTACTTTAATAGCTCTAACTTAGCAATGAAATAAACCAAATGGAAGCAACTGATGATTATAACATCATTAATGTTAATTCCATGACGGAGTTGAAAACTAAACATTTTGTGAAAAATTCGCGCTACATTTTGCATCTTAATCATATGTATAACTTGACTATTTAATCGATTGATTTGCTAAACAATCTGTATAAAAAAATCTAGAGAAGAAAATAGTTCATGCAGCCAATAAGAAAAATTGAACGAAGAAATATTAAATCAAAATTCTTTTATAACGAACTCAATTACATCAAGGTTTTTATGAGGATCGAATAAAGAAAAACACAATAGCTTGATAGGTCTTCCATTAAAAAATAAAAAAATAAAAGTAACCTATAAAAATTTTAATGGCAAAACTAATTCTTACAGTATTCCATGACTGTAAACAGCAATTGTGGAAATTTAATAGGAAAACAGCGTTGGCCCAGAATTTTAAGGCAACAACTGTTTCTCGGAGGGTCTCCTGGAATTTGTTGCGAAGCAGTGCACGTCTTCCGGCTCCTATTACAGGAAAAAATGTGAACAACACAACCAACCGACCTTTTAACCTATAATGCACTTATCTGACCGGACAGAATTATTAAAGGGAGAGGAAGACTTGGAAAGAATAAAGAACAACCAGTCCAATTGCTCACTCGGATAAAGCTCTCCTTAATGTAGTGGGATTTATGACAACATTGCAATTCAATGTTATTACTTAAAAAAAAGAAAAAAGGAAAAAGGAAAAAAAAAACCTAGTAGCGGCTACACCTCATAAAAGAGAACTACCAGCTATAAATATTTATAAAGGAAAGTGTTGAAAGATAATTTCTTAATAATAGACATATTTATAGAATGTGAAAGCAAATTCAAATTCGAGGACAAGAAAATACTGTTATGTTTAATTTTACTTAAAAAGCAATTTAAGTATATAAATTACAAATACCAATTAATTATTTGAATTAAAAGAGAATTTAAAAAAAAAACGTAAAACAAACCGCTATCATATAACTATTCGTTTTAAGATTGTACTTGGGTATCCACAGCGATCTAACTTGTCGGTCTTTTTAGACCATACAAGTCCCTCTTGGGGCCCTATTAAAAAATTATTAGACCACAGCATAACATTTCTCTCCTGGAACGAATTACAACGCGAGTACTCTCTGGCATGAAGTCTACAAATGTGCCGATGTAGGTAACAGTAATGTTAATTAATTGGATGTATATGCCGGCTTTTACACCGTGTTCCGAGTAGTCTCATAAATTTTTCATAAAATGCCCACAAATTTAGGGACTTCACTGGCCAGTCAAGTTGTAAGGGGCTTATTACGTGTTCATTGGAAAAATCATAGACGGTTTTAGCCCTGTGCAGTCGGCATTTGTCGTTCTGGAAAACAGAGGTATCCTGAATGTGTACCTCCTTAAGACCTGAACCAAAAGGTAGTCACCAATTTAGGTAAAACACCCCTAAAACATTGCGACTTCATTCTACCTTTATATCAAAGGATTTGTTCGGTCTACGGTGCAGTTTAGATCTGCCATTATTAGTGTGTAGACATAAATGGGGTTCGTTGGACCATAAGATAGCTTTCCAGTCCTCTTATGAAGAGTTTGTGGTGCTCACCTTATTGGAACAGCGCTGCTTATGCGTACATGTGAGCAAAGGTCTTTTATTATTTACGACCAAGACTATGTTGAAAATGTGCTGGATTTCATAAACGACAATGGATTCATCAACTTACCAGTTGACCTCACAGAAACAGATAAAGTTAACAATGAGGCAATTGAAGTCAGATTTTAAGAACCGCTCCAAGTGGCTCATACAAACCAGGCCACTTCCACCACAGATGCATGCCATCATCAACATACGCTATATGCCTACTGGTAAATTGCACCGCTTCCACTTTCTACAACATATGGAAATGTTATACTTCTTGAGTTCTTTTTGATGTTTAAATTCTCAATTATAATAAAAATTTATACAAGGTATCCTATAATGGACTCCCTGATTTTAAGAGTAAATATCTCGGAAACTGAGATCGATAGAAGAATGAAACAAGTGGTATGTTTAGTTCGAAAGCCGTAAAAATCTGATACGGAAGTTTTAAAACTAGTTACAAATGTTGCAGACAGGTGGTGCTGAATGTAGCGTACTGAATGAAGTGGATGAAGCCATTCTTCGTTTACGCCATCTGTGCTGCGAAAGGTGCACATTTTGAATCGATTGTAATGTGTTAGCAATGGCTACTTGCAAAGGACAGATGAAGTCTAATTCTCGGACGCCGTACTGCGACTACAGCGTGCAGCATCACCTATCGGCAACATTTGTAATTAATTTGTAACTAATTTTGAAACTTCTGTATCAGATTTTTACGGCTTTCAAAATATACATATCACTTGTTTCAATCTTCTATCAATCTCCATTTTCTGATATATTTACTCTTAAAATCAGAGAGTCCTTTGTGAGACACCCTGTACAATTGTTATACTTCTGAAGTTCTTGTTGTGCTAAAGCTTTGAAGGTTTGCCTATTGAACGACATCTTTACTTTGAAAAAGCCATGGAACGCAATAGGGATATTCAACCGTCCACGAATGTCTCTCTCGTATCCTTAGATGTGATTAATCTCTTCACCAATATTCTGTTTGATGAAACTGTCTTTATCATTCATGATGCCTTGTCCGAACTCGACGCTGATCCGCTTTTAGCCCAAGATATCATTGATATTCTAAAAGCCATCAGCCAGCAGAACTATTTTGAGTTCAACGAACATTCCTGTTTTCCCCCAAATTGTGTCTTAATGGGATCCCCCATTAGCTCTATCATCTCCGAATATTTCATGCAGCACGTAGAAGAAACGTAATTGAGATATTGGACAATAAGAAGATTCTCTTCTATGGCTGATACGTCGATGATACCATCATACAATATCCGTTATTACTTCAGAAGGACCCCAGCTTACCCTATCAGCGATCAAAATAGGAATGGAGAGATCAACACCGTTTTTGATATTGCCAAAAGGAACGCATTTCCCATCCTGGTTACAAATGCCATCCTTGGGAATGTGAAGCAACGTGTTAACGCTCAACTGACCAATACCGCCCGCCCCCCCCCCCCCCCCCCCCCCCCCCCACCGACCCGAAAAACTACGCCTCATTTACTACAGGTCCAAAAAATTCAACCATCATGAACGTCGTCCACAGTCAGGGGATTGTCTATAGGACCTGCAACAGCCATATTTCTTTAACCAAAGACGACCAAGAATAGACAACGAAGCCGATGTTAATGGAAGAGGGATGTACAAGTTATCTTGTAAGGATTGTAAGCGCTTTTATCTACGCTTCACAAAACACTCCGTCCTACAACGCTTCAAACAACATAGAATATGCTGGTGAAGTTCATGGAGGCCTTGCAGTACATTCATTGGTAATCCTTGTCTGAGTACTTTCTTTCGACCAGTTTGACATGGGTCGTAAATCACATCTCTGCGTAACCTCAAGTTTAACAATACTCTGTCCTCTGGATCGCCCAGATGAAATGACAACTTCTTGTTCCTTACTCCCGTCTTGCTTTCAACCCATAGTGGCGGCAACACGGATCCGGTTTAACGTTACTGCTATTGAAGTTCCTCACTCCCGTCCTGCGACGCAATACTTGATTTACTGGACATTCCGTTAAAGCGACCTTAAACATGAACTACTAAACTTCCTCGTTGATTGTTCTAATTTTTTTTTCTGGTGTGTATTTATCTCAGCAATGAAAATGAATATTTTAGAAATTTTATGTTGTTTTTTTTTAAATAGTGTATAATTAAATCAAAAATATTCTACGTTAGTGAAAGAAATGAACAATACTAACAGCCTGATATTTGCGAAGTCGGTCGTTCTGTTGCCAATTTTTTTTATTTTTTGATTTTGACTTCAAATTCGGATATAGTATCAAAAAGTAAAGTTATAATAGGCACACATGTCCAAAATGGTGGTTAAAGTTAATATTTTGGTCCTTCGATCCGGGTCACGGCATCGAAATGTTTAACTTTAACCATCATTTTGGCCATGTTCCCGAATAGATAGGACCTGTGTGCTTATTATAACTTTTACTTTTTGATGCTCTATCCGAATCTGAAGATACATCAAAAAAATTCGATAAAAAGGCAACACAACGACCATTTCGTGAATCCAGTAATGGTGTTATGATAATGCAGTTCCAGGCATTCTCAACTGGTTTTAAATGTGTTCACGCAGTTTTTCTAAAACCTCTCCACAGTTTTTTTTTGTTTCTATATTTTGATGGAGACATAACAAAACGCGAATTTGAATTTAAGAAATTTAATTCATCGATCATCGGAAGCTTCAGAGATTTTCTTTCATTTTCATGATATTGTTATTCACAAATATTTACATAAAAATTTAATATTTCGATGCATTTCATTACAACTAAAATGATAATGCCTTTTTTTGCGTGTAATTTGTTTTTATATATATTTCCTCTCGAATTGTCTCTTTCCAGATGGTCTGCTGAATGGCATGTGTCTACCTGGAGGAATTTGCGCTAAACCTGAGCTCGCGTGCGACTCTGATAGTTTCCGGTGCCAGTGTAAACAGGGTTACGAAGAGCAAGACTCCGAATGCGTCGATCAAACAGACTAAACACGGCTTCTCCATTTGGATGTCAATCGGTTTCGTGCCTCTCTTTCTGTTTCATTTTATTTTAAATCTTTTTTATTTTCCTTTTTCCTTCTACTGCTAACAAAAAAAAAAACGCTGTGGCTACAGTCACGGAACCGTGTACGATTTTTTAGTCTCGGAAAGACGTCACTTCCTGCTCCGTGAAGGGAAGAGCGGTGCACGGCGGCCACGGGATCGTGATCGAGATTTGTTTCACGGATCTGCGGCCGTGAAAGGCAGAGGGGGGTCATTCAAGTTTTTAGCTACAATAGGGAAATTCGTTGTTTAGCTGTAATAAATTTGTGACCGTGCAAAGGAAATGCAGAAATAATTTCGCTACCCTCATCGTTTATAAACCATTTTCCAGTCATTTTAATTCCTTATTTCTCTATTTAGAAATAGGGAAGCGAAGTTCGTCGTTTTCGTCCTCTTTTTGTGGCCCCTTTAATTGTTCTAGAGTCGCATGTCCACAACTGAACAAAATTTTGCTTAGAATATCCTTAGCAAAGCTTTATAATTCGTTATATGATGAAAATTTATCTTTAAAATCCATCGAACATTCGACGCGACCGCCGTGCACCGCTCTTCCCTTCAGGTAGCAGGAAGTGACGTCATTCCGGGACTGAAAACTCGTACACGGTTCCGTGACTGTAGCCACAGCGAAAAAAAAAACCTGAAGAAATTAAAAGTGGCTGAAAACATTCCCTACCCCACCCCTTCGCCTTTTAAACCTGCTTGTGCTCTTTATAATACATTTAGATTCTACACAATGTGTTATATTTAAATAAACCATGAATTTCAATATAAGCATGAAAAAATATCAAAGAAAATTAAGTATTTCTATATTGACTCTTTCGAGTACCCTGTTTTTTATACGTTATGAATTAAGAAAAAAATAAAATTAAAACGTCTTATTATATAGAAGTTTAATGAAATTTGAGTATAAGCCTATGTTATAGTATGAATTTAATTAAATTATTGTTTTATTAAAATATAGAATTTTTCATAATAAAACTTTAATTAAAAATAAAAATTTTGTTGTCCCACTCCTTTTTTTTTTAAATAATATACACATAGTAAGGTATAAATTTTCATCTTTAGATCGCACTAGCGACATCCGAAATCTTTCCTACATATATATGTCCCAGTTATATAATTCTAATTAGTCATTATTCATTAATTATTTAGTATTTATTGTTGGTACAATTAGTTATTGTTATTTAAACTAATGAACCTCACTGCACTTTTGAAATTTTCTCGGGATTATTGTCCAAAGCCATGCGATACGCGGATCTAGCTTTATAATCATTTATTGATCCAAAAAAGATTGATTTAAATGGAACCCTGTACTTAAGCAAACAACTTGTAACGATTCACAAAATTAACAAGCACACGCAAAAGCGAGGAACGGCGCAAGAAGCATTATTCGCAGATAAGACTGGGCTAACGTAGATTAAAAAGAAATTCTAATAAAAATTCAATTTAATGTGTGCATTTTATGAGAATGGTAAAATGAAAGGAAAAACTCCGCGATCTCGATTCGAACCAAGGATCACGAGAATCCGTCTCGTCGCTCTTGCCACTAACTTGTAAGCCCATCGCGGACACAAAAAAGGCCGTCTCCAAGGCGCTCAACAGACCATAAGTCGTAATGGCGGCCCAAATAGCAGAGCTAGCATCTGTTTCATAGGTCGGGAATTTTCTTTTCTTGAACCGATTAGATGATTAAAGCTCGCAAAGTAACTGGAGAGAATGCTATATAACAAATTTCTTTTACAGTGCACATAATGTGGAGTCAATTATAATAAAAAAGCAAATTTTTAAGAGTGGAAAATGAAAGAAAAAATTCTGTTACCTGGATTCTATCCGATCTGCGAAGAGATCCACACCCTGTCACTTGGGCTCATTTATAACATAAATAGTCTATTGAACTTTGAAGACCACTATGTTGGGCCAGTTAAATAAATAATTCTCTCCAGTTACTTATCTTTATTGATAAACTAACAGAGTTACCCGGCGTTGCCCGGGATAATTACACTTGTAAGTAAACAGAACAATATCAAAAATTAAATTATAACTCCCAATTGGTTAAATAATAACTCAATCAATACAACACAGAGCAAAGGGACTATACATTCTATGAAAAATACGAAAATCAGGAAGTCTAGGTGATATACTGGGACTTTATCTAAACTCTTCTTGACTTGCCTCACCACTGCGGAGCATCACCAGATACTTTAGACTCAAGTTTTTCTTGCCCTTGACCTAGAAGCTCTTATACCCTCTTGCTCTGTTCGAAACTCCCGTTGTTCAGATGTTTCAAATGCCTGTAGGGCTTTTTCTGTTCTAGTTGCAGAGTTTCTCTGACCAATGCTCGTTCTTTCTCTTTCCTTTCAAGACACATAAATTTTTGCCAGTCGTCTGGACGTTTGATAGGAAGCTCAAGGGAGACACGCTTGACACTTATTCCTCATCAATAGACGCTGCCTTATTAATGTTCTGTCACTGCATCTTCACTTTGTTCATTATCAATAATTCTTGGAAACGAACATTTAGTCATCGCATTATCGGCATCTCTGTTTCCAAAATATACACATTCCCACAGAATATAGTCAAAATGTATTTTTAGGAAATGTTTGGATCTGCTATGCTACCAAATAAGCTAGGTGTGGCTCGGACTTTTTTTTTTTGGAATAAATTTTAAAATATCTTAAAAATAAACGCATGAAA
This sequence comes from Rhysida immarginata, assembly GCA_023313115.1. NCBI lineage: Eukaryota > Metazoa > Arthropoda > Chilopoda > Scolopendromorpha > Scolopendridae > Rhysida > Rhysida immarginata. The sequence goes on along the minus strand of JAHWFO010001556.1, from coordinate 3,249,696 downwards.
ACGCTTAGAATTAATACAGTAAAAATTCTTAATGAAAATTTTAAAGGCTCACATGGATGGACCTCACAAGGATGCCACTGCTAGTCTAAATAATTTCTTATACCTCGTCCAACAAGAGAAAAACAGGGTGTGTCACAGGAAGTTTCAGATTAGCCAATCAGAGAAAGGGGGCCTCATGCGCTTACTCACTTCTGTCTCATGTCTCATTGAAGAAGCGCTTTATAATATTACAGCAGAAGCTTTAATATTATTCAGTTGCTTTGCTTTAATTATAATTATAATAACTGTACACTTGATAAAATTGTCTTTTAACTCAATTTTCTATATATCGTTTACTTATTTTAAGGTAATAACGTGCAGTCTGTTTAACCATCATTTTTTTTAAATATTTATACATTCTAATGACATGTTTTTTGTTTTTTTTAAAGAATTATAAGGTTTTATTAAAGATGCTATCTTATTTTTTTTATTTTTTTAATAAAATACAGTTTTATGATACGTTTTCCATTACAGTTAACGATATCTCTTTCGTTTATTTGCTGGCCATGAGAATGGCCTTTGAATGTATAGTCTTGAAAAAGACTTTTTGAATTATATCTAAATTCAGGCTAAGGAGATTGTGGTAGAACGTTAATGTCATTCCACTCATCTTCTTCTTCACTGTTGCTGTCTTCGCCATTAACATGAATTATTAAAGGCTCCACTTGATCTTCAATCAAACAGTCCGTTTCCCAATATCGTTCTTCCACACGCAAAACGTGTTCTATCGCTTTTCTCCAATTTTCAGGAGTTACATTATCAATTGCCGTTCTCGTTAGTTTTTCAACATCAGCAATCTTGAAAGTTGTATTCTTCTTCCGTATATATTCTTTTACCTGTGCCCAAATAAGTTCAATGGGATTGAGATCAGTGATAAGGAGGTAGTCTTATCACTAAATGGCCGGCATCGCTAGCCAGTTCATCTATAACATAGCGCTTTGCTGTTTTGTGTTGTTTGATAACATCGTACAGCTCACCTTTTGACATTTTTGCTTCGGTAGGTATTCCTCGTAGGGCCAACCACTCTATCATATCCGATTTCCTTGTATTGCTGCACGGCGCTTTGGCCTTCTCCACCGAGTGATATGGGGCATTATCCATGACGATTACTGAATTTTTCGGAATATTTGGCAGCAGTTTTGTTCTAAACCATTCATGAAAACAATCCCCATTCATTTCGTCATGGTAATCTGCGGATTTATTTTTTGACCGAAATAATAAACAGCAGTCGTTCACAAACCCTTTATCGCTTCCAGCATGCAAAAGAATGAGACGGGAGCCTTTACCCGTAGGAATGAAACGCCCGCGGTAGGGTTCCGAGCTCCCTGGTTGAGCACAGCTTTTCCCGTCGTGATGCCACTGTCTTTCACGGCCATGGTGTGCATTAGCCTACGTTTCATCCAGATATATGAAAGTACGTGTGGGGTCCCTGCGTAGCATTTGTACTTGCCTTAAAAAACGACGTCGTTGTGCGATAACATCTGTCCGCTCGATGTAAAATTGACGGTGGTTGATTTTGCCATACTTCATATGCAATTTATCATGCATAATGGTGGCGAAGGAAGTTCTCGATCCGACGTAGTCAGTTTTTTCTCTAAATTTCTGGTACACATTTTTCAGAGTAGGATAATTACCTTCTGAGTGTATTTCGGATACACATGCTCGTGCAATCGAGAGGTCAAAGTCATCCAGATTCGTTGTTCGAGATTCCCTGGGCCTTTTCTTTCCAGGAGTCGAAAAGTGAGGAGATGGGGTGGTAGCTTCGCATGAAGACGCTTCGTTTCCTTCTTGAACAATTGTTCGAACGCAAGAAAAAGAAACTTGCGTTGCCTTGGAAGTTTCTTCTATCAAGGCAGATGAGCTTTTAAAACACTGTTTTCCTTTTAAGTAGCAAAATACGTTCCACACAATCTCCCTAGCCTGGCTGTGAATAGTTTTTCCTTGTTTGGCTGAAGAGCTATTGCACGGCGACGCCATTACAAATTGACTTGTGTAGCCGCTGAAGGAGAGATCCCACAAAGCATTGCGGATGAGTGAGTAGTCGATATCAGACCGGAAACACGCCCTGTTTTTCTCTTGTTGGACGAGGTATAGTCACGTAATCTTACTTTAGATGTACACTTGATGTTGCTGCAATTCCCTTTCTTCTCTCGATGTCTTGAAGCAAAACTTGTCCATTCATCACTTTGTGTAGTCGAGCGGACCCCGATTCTTCTAATTACCATTTGCACAATACAGCACGGAGCTAAAGGATTGTTTCCTCTGTCATCTTCCATTCTTTCTCAATAGTCTGCTAACTCTCCATTATCTCCAGTTACTGATCATTTTTAAAGATTTTCAAGAAATTGCTAAGTACTAAAAACTCTCTTTTCTAAGAAAAGCTTGAATAAAAGGAATTCTATGCATTGTTACAGATTGAAACTTATCTATATTGCACAAACTTTGACTTACATTGTTGGTCATGAGATATATATTGTTGATTCTTGCATAGTGTTGGTGCATTGTATGTTGACACCAATTTTGATACCTATTGTTGCACAAACTTTTCCTTGCATTGTTGGTCATGAGATATTTCTCATTGATGTGCCCTGCCATAACCATGAATATCGATTTTTTTTTATCAATAATTATTAATTTTTCAAAATCTGAGGTAGACAGTGACCGTCCTCATGCTTTGAAGGTCAAGTATGCAAAATTTCATCAAGATCGGAATAAAACTGTAGATTTATATAAGAAACAAACCCACAAACAAACATCCTTCTTTATATATATAGATAGACTAGCAGAGGACCCGGCGTTGCCCGGGATAATTACGCTTGTAGGTAAACATAACCTCAAAAAGCTAAATTAAACCTCCAAATTGGTTAAATAATAACTCAATCACTACAATATAGAGCGAAGGGACTATCCATTCTAAGAAAAATCCGAAAGACAGCAATTTACCTCTTCACTGAAAAAATCCATTCTAGGTGATTTACCGGGACTTGATTTACCGAAAAAAAATTTTTTTAAGGCTCACAATGGATGGACCTCTCCAAGGATGCCTTCTAGTCTAAATAATTTTTTACTCACGTAATCTTACTTTAGATGTACACTTGATGTTGTTGCAATTTCCTTTCTTCTTTCGATGTCTTGAAGCAAAAATTGGCCATTCATCACTTTGTGTAGTCTAGCGGTCGCCGATTCTTCTATTTACTTGCTTACCATTTGCTCAATACAGCACGGAGCTAAAGGAGTGCTTCTTCTATCGTCTTTCACTCTTTCTCAATAGTCTGCTAACTCATTATCTCCAATTACTGATCATTTTTAAAGATTTTCAAGAAATTGTTAAGTACTAAGAACTCTCTTTTCTTAGAAAATCCTGAATAACAGGAATTCTTATCTATATTGCCTGAATAACAAAAAACTTATCTATATTGCACAAACTTTCCCTCTCATTGTTGGTCATGAGATGTTTCTCATTAATGCCTTGCCATAACCATGAATATCGATTTTTAATCAATAATTATTATTTTTTCGAAATGCGAGGTAGACAGTGACCTTCCACATGCTTTGAAGGTCAAGTTTGCAAAATTTCATCAATATCGGAATAAAACTGTAGGTTTGTGTATAAAAAACAAATAAACCCACAAACAAACCCACAAACATCCTTCTTTATATATATAGAAAGATTTCGTATTAGAAGAAGATTTCATTCCAATATCCGTAAAAGAACAATTTATATGAAAGTTTTCGGCATCATCAATAAGAATATACGCATAAACATCAATGAAACATGAGTTTACTTCATTAGATATTTTAAATTAAATAATTTATATTTCTTTTGATGTCCACTGTAATGTAATCACTCGGCATGCATAATGAATGCTGAAACATAATGCAACCTTTAGCGGTGGATGGCATATGCTAAAACAAAATACTGACACAGGAGTTTACAAATGCCAATGGAACTATCAGGCATTCAAAATGGACCATATCAGGAAATCAATTTCATTTCAAATTAAGTAGATTCGCATATACTGACGATTTCCAAATGATTAATCAATAATGATTCACTATGATGATATTCATATCATTACAGATTGAAACTAGCATAAAAGAGTAAACTACCAAGGTATACTTATTAACAAACTTCTACATTAAAAAGCAATTTTGAATAAATTTGCAATATCACTATGAAAAGCATTAAATATTCTAATGGTTTCAGAGTTAATAATATAGCTCGATTCAGGTGCAAACAAAGAAGTCAACCACCAATCGTTGTTGTTTAACTGTAATACTATCAATGTCCAAATATTCCAAAATTTCACTAGCAATGCTCCTCGAAAATTCCAAAATTTTATTTTGTTCAATATTACCGTAATCTTTCATTTTAAATATTTCGCTAGCCTATTTTGTTATAGACTTGCCTTGATCATACAGGCAAGAAATTGGCAGATACAGTTTCGAACTTAAGCTACTGACCGAAATATTTTTAATAGCATGAATAGGTTTCTTTAACAATATAGTAACTGTTTCCAGTTTTCTTCTGATAATTGAATTAAACAATAAAAATACGTTAACGATTACATAAACTGGGTCAGTTATTTATTCAGCGTTTAGGAGTTCTGATTAATCCATAGCTGACGTCCTGTCTTTGAATTTATATTCCTTGTGGAGCCCCTCGAAAACAAACCGACTCGAACATAAAGTCCCTATATTTAAAATGTGTGGCAACGTAGCCAAATTTCATTTCACGACGACAAACTGGGTTGGTACTAATAAAATTCAAATCGTTATATTTGTCATGAGAACCAGCCCAATAGTAAATATAATACTGGATGAAGAAACTTTTGGCGCCCTCGCTGACACTAAGATTTATAATCGTCATTTTTCTTATTTCTCTGCTGAATTTGTAAATGAGAACATAAATTTGCTTGATGCAAATGCAGTTTTTTTTTAAGCAAAGTAAAAAAAAAAAAAAAATTCACGAAATAAAAAAAATAACAAGCAATAATAAAAATAAGCTCAATATCAAATACATTACAAAGCGCTCACATTAGTTCTTTGTGAAAGATCCGAATTTGCAATATTATCTCTATTATAAATGAATTCATTTTTGTTGGCATAGTTCCAATAGGTAGGCTACGGCTAAAGTAACTAGTCCAAGTTACCTGACCATCTGGAAGTTCTGTAAAATTCATATTCTTAAAAATAATAATAATAACTTGACTCTTACCGGGAATTTGTTATTGTCAGTAACATTTATTTAACTTCGATAGAATATAATATTTAAAAAATCGATTAAAAGTCTCGGAACGTCAAGATGGAAGAACCTATGAAATCGTAGATAGTATAAATCGTAGGTCTCATGAAGAAAAGAAAAAATGTTAGGGGAGAGTAGGGCAAAGTGGATATAGGGAGCAAGGCGGATACAGCCGCATATTTCCCTTTTGCCAGATAAATGGAACGACGTGCACCTTTCTGTGTGTTGCCTAGTCAGTGCACACAGAGTACAAGTCATCGTGCGAAGTGTTAAGACCGAACGAAGTAAATTATGTAAGTTAATGTGTTTTCGTAAAATTTACAATATTTCATCATTTAGCTGCAGTTCAGTAATGACTCGTTTGATCAAAATTTCTTCTAGATGTTTGAGTTAGTGATTTATCGATAATATAATTCGACTCAGTCAGGGCCGCCGCCAGGGGGGGACAAACGGGACTCTAGTCCGGGGCCCCAACGGAAGGGGGGCCTCGTCAGCCACGCTTGAAAAGGCATCAGGCACGAGGCAGAGCCCAGAGGGGCCCACACGCACCCAGTTGTCAGGGGCCCAAACATTTCTGGCGGCGGGCCTGACTCAGTTAGGCTTAATCTGTTGCTCATGGAATTTTTTTTGTTTTTAAAGTGAGAGGATGGGGCAAAGCGGATAATTGATGAAGGGGCAAGATGGATCAGGAAAGATGTGAGACCATTGCCTACCAAGATTGTTGGAGAAGTGCGTAAACGAAGCATCAGGAGGAAACGTTCCGAAATATTGATAAGCTCGCCAGAAACGGGAAAAAATCATCCAATTCTGCAGCTAGAAGCTCGAGAGGCAAAGGTTCGAAGAAATGTCTGAAGAAACTTAAATTTTCAAAAGCTCCGACGTCATTGGCATCCTATGAAGGACAACTTGATTTTGTCTGTGATATTTTCACTGTACCTCTTAGGCTATTTTGTATGTATGATCCAGTTTGCCTCCATCTACATACTGGGGCAAAATGGATATTTTGTACATATTTGTAAAAAAATTAATATTAAAAAAATGCTGGAGAATATAACCCCGATTCCTTCAGATTATTGTCCATTGCTTTGAGGTATTAGATGTGTGTGAATCTGAGAAAACTAACTCAAATTGTTTAGGTTTAATCTTAACCTAGAATTAAGTGATCCACGTTGCCCTACTCTCCCCTATGATAAAAATTTAATAACAATTCAATCCTTGTTGATTAGATGGCTAATTTTTTAAATTTGCTTTTATTTTATTTATTTTTTTGTCTTTTATTTATGGCCACATTTTATTTTCTTTACTCCTTGACGAAATCTACTACCATGCCCCTGTGATTCCTATAGAACTACCATCTTGACATTGGAGATTGGTTAAAACTAAATTAAATTCGTTCTCAAACGCAATTTTTTTGTTAAATATTTCAAAGAAATATCGTTATATATGGCTTCAAAGAAAATTAAAATCTTCATAAGGCATCTTCTATAATTTACCATAGTGAAAAAGATATTTCATATATAGAAGCCTTTGAAAGTTATGCCCAAATTTTATCATTTCAAAATATGAGAAATGATTTCTAACCTTAAGAAATGGAGATTAGAATTTTCAACTTTCCAAGTTATTGTATAAAATATATTCATTCAGTGAATAGAACAAAATGAGATGCACTTAGTGCAGTAGAATACAAAGAAATGCACAAATGTTGACACAATTAGATAAGTAAATTAACACAAGTTTTGAGGCTACTTACAACAAAAAAAAAAAAAATATATCACGTCTGTATTCAACAAGAGCGCTGAAAAAAAAAACAATTTATACTACTGGCATGTTTCATTTTTGAGAGGGTATCTTTTAACTTTTTAATAGTAATATCTTAGATCTTTTCTTTTGCCACTCGCACAAAATAGCGTCATTTTGGAATTGGATAACAAAGTAGCTGCTACATTTATCATTTAAAATATCATGACGGAAATAACTCCGCGGAAAAATTCGACTTTATTTTTTTTTGCATCATAACATTAATCCAGGTTAATAAAGCATATATTATTCAAAAATTTTCGTTTAATCCTAATATTTTATTGAGAAAAATGCTTCGGAAAATTGAAAATTGGCGTGGGATCTTTCATTCCTTCTCCCGAGAACACGGCGGGACATGACGCGAGAACCTCGGGGACTTTCGTCGCCGAGATTCTAGTTTCGCTTCGAACGATTCTACATATCATAAGATTTTGCTAACCTGTTTTATGTCAGAATGCCTTCAATTTCTCTGTTTGGATGTATAATAGACTGTTGGATAGAAATTTCACGTTTCATAGATTCCTACAATAAAAAAACAGCGTACAGTATTAGTTTTTGACAGCGAGAACTGGTATCAACTCCAAACAGCATCGTGCTCAGCTCATTTTGAAGCGCCATGCTTTGTCTACGCACCCGCCGTTTTAAATTCAATATCAATTCAAACAAGAAATTCACTGAAACTATATCACGGATAAGGTGGGACTAGATGAACTTCCAACTCTAAACGTACCTGGCGTTCTTCAAGAAAAACGACCGCAACAGGCATGCGTTAATTGCCGAAGGAATGAGGTAGGCCTATCTGCTGTGCATACGCCGACGCGGCAAGCAGAAGATCCCGTTTCAACGATTTAATGCATAGAGCCAAGAACAGATGAGCACCCTTCATCTGTTCTTGATAGAGCTTTATATCTCAGGAGTTGCAGTAGCATTTAATTCTGCTAACGGTCCTTGTATATCGAAATGGTTGTCTTGTTTTAATATTCATAGTCATTGCGATGTCTTGACAACTAACCGCGATAGCGTACAATGTGTGTGACGTCACGAATTCGAAACTCCTTCGCACTTCTCCGCAACTTGTGACGTAACAGTGCCGAACCATGGCGTCAGTGTCGATCGAAGGGGGAGGGGGAAAAATGAAAGTTTTCCTATATTTTATTGAGTTCAAATTGAAAATTTTTATACATGCTACGTTGTTATTGAGACCTTCGTCTTTCATTTTAAGCAAAGTTGTTTTGAGTGTGGAGTTTACCTTTAATTGTCAGCAGTGGTTATTTTTCTACATGAAGTTCAAATTTTGTACAGAAATTATTTGATGATTTCCATGCTTTCAAAAATATTTCTTCGAACAAAATTTTTATTTTATTATTTTAATGTTATAAATTCGCTCGATGGAATCGGCTGAAATTTCATTGATCTAAATTTTAAATCAGGTTTTATTCCCTCAAACTTGATTTATCTAGCTCTAATGGTTCCGGCGTTATTTGTACAGAAGAGCTGTAACGGAAAAAAATAATCATCTTTCTATTATTTTATGATTATCTCTTGTACATGAAACCAATTTTAATCTGATACTGATTTATCAAATTTTCGAATTTTTACATAATAAAATAGCCGTCCACTTCATCCCGTGTGGACCATGGGCAGGGGCGTATCTAGGGTATCGCAGGTAGAGCAGTTCCTCTCTAACTCTCACCCCCGAACTCAGTGGGTCAATCAAAACCAAACTAAATAGTGAAATAGGACATGCCTATGGCAAGATGCATTCCTAATTTCAACCTTCTACGTCAAAAAATGTAGAAAATATGAAGGAGACGGACAGACTGACATACACTACTGTTTATAAAAATCGCAACACCCTGATGGAATAGCCCAATCTGCATTAAATTTGGAGCATTTGCATATCGTGGGTCAGAAAAGAAACCATTAGATTTTCAGGTCAATACAATGCGTTTTATTGTCACATTAGTATCGGGTGAAACCACCGTGGGATGCAATTACAGCCTCTAAACGTCGTGGCATTGAGTCAAGCTCTGAATAAGGGCCTGGGGAATGTCCTGCCATGCTCTGTCTACACGGGTATACAGTTCATCCACAGTTGCTGCTGCAGGAGTCTGACGAGCCAATCGATGAGTAACCCTGTCCCACACATGTTCGATTGGGACATGTCTGGTGAACGAGCAGGCCAGGGGAACAAGGGCGTCTGATGTGCTTGGAAAAAGGCGAGGTTGATGGGCCCATTGCAACCTGAGGCGCCGGTGGTTTTGAGTCAAAGGAATCCGCAACAATGGTACTCGTGCCATCAATCCTCTGGAAATCAAACGGCGTCGTACAGTGCTAGCAGACATTGTCCTGCCTACTGTAGCACCCCACTGTTGTGCTAACACTGGAAGTGGCTGTACGATCTGCTACTCACATGCGATAGAGGTGTCTGTCATCTCGCGGTGTCGTCGTGCTGGGTCTTCCTGAGCCTGGTCTTCGGTGTGCCCTGTTCTCTTCGCTCCACTGCCTCCATGCACGCATAATTGTCGTTGCATTACGTCCTACACGAGCAGCAATGTCACGATACGACCATCCCGCTTCACGCAGACCAATTATGCGTCCTCTTTCAAAGTCTGTCAGCTGTTGATATGGTACCCTTCGTCGTCGTCGAGGCATGGTGTTCTTTCAAGCAATTACTCTGAAAATCTAATCATTTATACTCTGACCCATTGTATGCAAATATTGCAAATTGCATATGGATTAGACCATTCCATCAGGGTGTTGCGATTTTTATAAACAGTAGTGTAGTTAAACTAATAAGTAGCTTCATTCTTCCGCTATTAATAATTGAAAATTAAATACTATAATTCTTGGAAAGATTATGACCTCTTTAACTTATCATTTTGTCATTTATTAATAAAGCATTTTTTATTAAGAAGTTCTCGCACCGGTATGGCGCTATACTTGTTTCAGTGTTTTGACTATTTTCCATTATTATTAGGACTTTTAGGAAAATACCCTGCCCATTTAGTTGGAAGACGTACCGCTTGCTGTACGTTCCATGATGTTGTTGCAGCATGATGGAGCTCCCGTGCACTTCAATCTTGTGTTTAGGCAACATTTGATGACAACATTTGATGAGAGGTAGATCGGTTATCAAGGTGGCGTCCATTGGCCAGCAAGATCGCCAGATCTTAATCTATTGGATTTCGTTTTGTGGGGACATCTGAAGACTCTACAAGTAGTGTATGCCACACCTGTATATCATACCAAAGTTTTTTTTCCATGGATTGTAGACGCCTGCAACACCATACGTACTACACGTGCCATAAACAAAATGAACACGGAGAAACCACTATTCCACATAGAGATTTTTATTTCATGTATGCGCATTTTGTCGATCATTGTCCAGTTTCTAGCACCTCTACCGTTTATATTACACCTGCCTTATTTGAACGGGTGCGGCAGTCAATGCTTTGGCGATACCAGCGTTATGTAGAAGAAAGGGGACCTAAGTTCGAAGCACTTCTGTAATACACACGTTGTCAAACGTCATTGTTTGCTGTTTTTCAGTGAAAGCTCAGTCATCAGAGAGTAACCCACTAGCCCTTGCATGAATGGTTGCTGCAACTGAAGCAAGTGTAGTGCCTTACAGGTGCGATACCTCTAGCTACCATATTTTTCTGTAACATAAGTTCTGAATCACCTTGTATAATTTAGCAAACAGGTATTATTATTTATTTGACTTAAACAATAAGACAATAATAACTGTGAAAATCACTGGTAACAGTTTCGAAGATTCGAGACTAGCAATGACTACGTGTGAATTATACTCTCAGTGAAAAAGTTCACAGGCAGTGAAATCACGCTCAATGCTAGTGTAAGAATACTTTATTCTTATTCTGCAAGATCACAATCCGCTATGTAAGAATACTTTATTCTTTACCATGTTCAAAGGCAAATGTATTACATGTCAAAAGTTGTTCTGTTAGGTTCCCTACAGATAGGCAAATACCATAGTACAATACTCTTATATACGATGCCTGTTCGAAAAGTATCTGGATTGAGGTTACAAAAGTATCGCTGTACCTCTTTCCTATCCGGATCGTGTAACGACATTTCTGCTAATGACGTAATGAAATTTGCAGCTGTTAAGAGTGGCGCGAGAAATTGTTGTAAAACGCTAAAGGCAGAACGTTTTTTTTTTCTCGTCGCTGGGTGAAAATGACAGAAAACATTGAGCAACGACATTGCATCCAATTAATACATGCCCTCGGTAAAACCGCAACGGAGTGTTATGAATTGCTAAAACAAGCATTCGGCAATGATGTTATGAGTCGCACACAGAAGACTGGATGCTGCACCACGACAACGCTCCAGCACATAGAGTGCACATCGTCCTAATTGCACAGTAATTCTTGACAAAACACCACATTGCTCAGGTCAGGCAGCCTCCCTACTCGCCTGACCTAGCTCCGTGCGACTTCTTCGCATTTCCGAAGATCAAGAAAGCGCTCAAAGGACGGAGATTTGAGGATGTGGACGTGACAATATAAAATGCGACGGCGGAGCTCTTGATCATTCCGTACTTGTTTCGATCAATGGCAGCAACGCTGGGCTAAATGCGTTGCTGCAGACGGTGCTTATTTTGAAGGTGACTAAACATTTATGGGAGTTCGAATCATATTTTTTGTAGCCTCAATCCGGATACTTTCCGGACAGGCTTCGTATATACATATAAGTATGATTAAATTTTGAAATTAAAATATAAAAATGAACTAATAGTAGAATAACAGATTTTAGTGCTAGTACATGTTGGAACCCGTAGTTGAATAGCTTAAAAAAGTCCAAAGATTTATCATCAGAGTTTTATTAGCCCACTTTATTCAACATTAAATGAAGAAAAGTCAACGGAAAATGTAAAACCAAACGAGCGTTCGGTTTTATTTACAGCTTTTGGCTCTGGCAATAAACATCCAATAATACTTTCATCAATATGTCAGTATCATCAACAACAGATCATTTGAATGTGTTCTTCTTTGTTTTCCGGAGAAATTCACTTCCATTGAACCATCTCGCACTGGCAATATTTGACCCACAAAATACTGCGGTCGGTTGGTACCTTTTGCATTTCCGTAGCGCACAAGGAGACAAGATTTTGGGTTTTTTCTTGGGCAGAAAATCTCTTAAATGAAATCGGTTTAGCTTTTCTCTTCATGAAAGTTGTGTACATACATATCTAAACAGCCTGTAAAACATAATTTATAAAAATGATAAGGTGCGTGCATGCCACGATGCCCATAATACATTTGCATATATTCTCAAAGCAATGAGGGAAATATTTCGTAAATAAAAGACCCGGCCGCTTTTGCACAAAAAGTTTTTCGAAAATATTAAAGAATGTTCGCAGATAAACATATCATTAAATCCCACTAAAGGGTCGTATTTCAATACACGCCGTCCAATCAAATTGCTAAATTACATAAAAAGTTATCAGTGGTTTCTTCATTTTTTTCTATTATTTTGAACAGCGGGTGCGTTGACATTTGTGAAGTTTATCTCAAAATATATAAGTTTTTTACAGCTACAGTATTTTGGTATACATATTTGGTAAAATATTTTAATAGACGATAGATACAAAGCATTCATTTTGAAATGTATTAAAAATATTCAATTAAGTATTCTTTCTTCGGTGATGTTGAAAGAAGATTGCTTGGAAAATTAAATATGCATATTCATGCTCAATACTTTTTGTAGAAAAGCAGCCGTTTCTTTTATTTATGCTGTATTTCTCCCATTGCTTTGAGAGTAAGTAGAAAACAGAGTTATTCAAATAAAGATGACGCAAAAGTAAAGCTGATTTAATTTTTATTGAACTGACATACAACAACCACATTGATAAGCAATGATAAAAGAACTTCGTAAGTTTCATCGTGTGTGTCTGTGAGTTTATAAGTATGTATGTGCGTGTGCGCATGTGTTGTTTAAATAAATGAAGAGGGCCTTTTTTCTTGCTGAGATACTGTCACTTGTAGATATGTTAAAAGAATGGCTTATGCCTCATCTTCCTTTTCTAATCTCTCAACAGGATGGGGATTCTCCCCATTTCTATAAGGATGTTTGCGACCACCAAAATGCTACTACTCTACCAGACGCTAGATCGGCCGAGCCGGGAATCATAATTTGCCGATTCTGCTCTGACTTTCGAGATCACCTGATTAAATATCCTGCCGAGAATTTCTTTTTATGGGGATACGTGAAGGATGTTGTGTATGTTCCCTCATTACCACAACTAGAAGCAAGAAACGCATCATTGCGATGGAGCTGATAACCGAGGATATGTTGGGACGCGTCTGAGAAGAAATGGACTATCGTTTAGACATCTGCCGTGTCGTCCAGGGTGCTCATATCCAAAGATCAAAGAGAACCTTAAGGACGTTCTGAAGACGAGGTGAAAGCTGTCAACAATCCTGGTGTCGACAACAACCCCAGAATTCTTCTCCGACGTGTTCACCCGACTAGTAACGTGTTGTCGCAAAGCGTGAAAAGGGATGGGGACTATGTCGAAAAATGAGTAGTGAATTACGGAGGTTGAGTCAAAAGTAGTGGCTGATCACCGCGCAAACTTTTAAATGGGCACCAGACAGGACCCACTCATTGCTAATCTTCAAAGTAGAGTCCATCATGCTTGATGGTCTTCATCCAACGATCAGCCAGTTGGCGGATGCCCTCGCGAAACCACTCCTCCGGTTTCTGGGCGAAAAAGTCACGCACGGCGTCTTCAACCTCACTGACATTGGCGAAGCGCCCTCCACACAGGAAATGCGCCATGGACCGGAAGAGATGGTAGTTGGAAGGTGCCAGGCCGGGGCTGTATGCTGGATGTGGCAGAACCTCGATGCCCTCCAACTCCTGCAACTTAAGCTCACCCGCTGTTGTGCTTGGGCGGGCGTCAACTCGGCAGCTCCTGTTGACCTTTCCCATGGCGTGCAGATGTCGAACTACACTCGACTGTGATGTCCCGATGTCCGCCGCTAGTCCACGGGTGGTGCTGCCTGGCTTGGCTTCCACTTGTTGCCGTAGGGCTGCGTTATCCACTTCTTCCGCTCCTTGGCGCATCTTCCAGGCCCATGTCTCCAGACGAAAAGCGGGAGAACCACTGTCGTGCTGTCCGTTCATTGGTCACACCCTGACCTTCCACCCTGCAAATTTCGGCGGCTACTGCCGCGCACTGATCCCCTTTTCCAATAGTGACGAAGGAGCCCGCGTATCACCAATTTTTCTGCCATATTTTTACACTGGCTGACGCAGGTGGCACAATGTCTAAGGCATTCAAATTCGTACTGACGTTTCTTCCCACTCTTTTCTCTTAATAAACTGCGATATACCCTTGTGGTAAACGGTCTTCGCCCAGAATTCGTCAAACTCTAATCCTCCGCTCCCGAGTCGGCCACTATTTTTGACTCGACCTCTGTACATAGAGGACAAATGTCAGTATCAGGTACAAAAAGAATTTTGAAAATCGATTACCAAATAAAAAAGTTACAGCCATCGAGGCATTACTTTTCAAAGCGCCCTCGTATAATGTTCATATTAAACATAGGAAGTTCTTTTACCTTTTCATATCAATATGGGTTTTGTATGTCGGTTTAATAAAAAAAAAATAGCTTTAGTTTTGCACCATCGTTTTTGAATACCCTTGTATTTTTATTGGTTGACGTTTAGAAAAATCCGGAGGGACATATTGCACAGTCGTACGAAATTCAAAAAAGCAGGTCAAAAATATAAAATTAGCCTGGATACAAATTATACCTTTAAAATTTGAACTGTATTATTAAACACATCAAATATTGCTAAAATCCATAAAATATTCACTATTCCAAGCGGTATATCAACGATTTGAAGCCGTTTTGACAAAATAAAGTTTATTATTCATTGCTATTGCTTAAAATCAGCATAAAAATATATTATGTATAGTTGTATTCAATTTAGTATAACTTTCGCTTGGCAGCTCTTGACATATATTTTTCATAAAGCATCATAGTGTAAACATCTATATTATTCATAGTATAAACATAATCTTTGTTTGTATTTCCATGGAGACTCGTGGAGATTTTTTTTTAAAGGCCGTGGAAATCTCACACTTAATTTAAAATTAATTTTTCTCTCTTGTTTTTGAAGGTATATTGTTTTCCGTTTATTTTTTAAATAAATAAATAAATGCTATATACCAGAATAGTCTACTAGTCATCAGTATTCGTCAAAGGTGAAAACTTTAAATTTTTGGTGTGACGAAGCTAGAACGTTTCAACGAACGAAAAAAAAAATACTTGTCTGCGCACGCCCTGACAAAATAAATGGTAAAAAAAAAAATAATCGATATTATATCCAAATCTAAAATCGATGTTAGAGTTCTCATTATAACAACTTTGTTTTTTCACTTTTGACCAGCTTTTTTGAATTTCGTACCACTGTGCATCGTAGAAAACATTGTTGCAAGACATGTGCAGAATCTAGTAAACGATTTCACTATCACTCTTAATCGAGCTCATTTTGTAATTCTATTGTTTATGCGTATTTGTTGCTCTAATTTAAATTTGATGTTATCAGGGATATTTACAGTATATTTGTTATATTAGTGAAAATTCAGCATCCCATCTAGTGGCTTTTAATTGAACCAGTAAATAGGTGAAACAACTGAAAATACAGGAACACTGTTGCTACTTAATTTTTTGTGATCCTTAAAATCTATTACTGTTTGTGTTTTAAATATTTTGTTTTTTCCTTTATTTTTGTATTTGTATGTGTTTGTTTTTTATTTTTCGCTCCGCCTTGACCAGTGTATCTCGGTTGTGTGTCCTTTTGGTTTTAATTTCTCTTTTTTTGACGTAGAATACGTCTTACGTTTCGAGACAGGATGCCACGCTTAAATCGTGTTGATCACGAAAACTTTAATAACGTGAAAACTATTAATGATAGAAGAACTATCGATATCGCATTCGATAGAGTATAGAACAAAGCATATTTTAGACCATCACTGATTTCGTGCTGACCTCACTGGCTGACGCAAACGCAGTGCAAAGTTGAGTCAGAAAATCTGCTCTATGGCGGATATTAAATTAGTTTAGCTCCGGCTTCCTTTGTGCTACCACTACGTTTGAGGTGTCATTTGTTTTATCTTTCTGCGCTTTATAACATGGCTTAAAATTTAAACCTCAATATTTAATTGTGTCTAAGATATCGGCCTTCGAAGTGCGGAAATTTCGCAAAAATTACAGAATTTCCAAATTTATGCCTAATAAACACGAGAAAAGTTATAGAAACCGTCATCGAGAGATGGGGAATCCATAAAGACCCGGATGTCCGATGTTAAGTGTCAATGGCCTCAACAGGAACGCCTCAAAGTTGAGGCGCTGCGCCGCCAAGATGAACTATAGCTCGATATGAATGGGCCAATAACTGAAAGTACGACGCAAATAACATATCTGATGACATAAACGTTTTTACATGGAGTGATAGAATTCAACCAGTGGAAGTCCATAACGAGCCATAACCGTCAACATTAACAGCATCTACATCAAATATGATTTAAGTATGGAGCGATATATATGCGATAATTTGTGAGATTGAATTCATATTTCGTTTAATATTCATTAACAATCAATTTGGATATTCATGTAATGTTTATAATGGATTTTAGTTTGAGAAGCACTTGAAACACCCACAAAACAGCAGTGTGATATGTTTGCTCCATCAGTTTCATCAGTTCAATGTGAATGATTTCATGCTGTGCATTCATTGTAGAACAAATTTAAAACTATTAGACACGCTGCCTAAGACGCGGGATGTAGTATCTTCTGCGTCAACCATTTGATGAGCCACATTTATAGACTAGTCGCCAACATTTCGACCGTTTTGCCAGAACAGATACACAAAGCTAAGAAGAGGCGTGTAGTGATGGACAAAGAAGATTTAGATGAAAACTTCATAATGGGCAAAGAATTGACTGATAATTGATGAGAGGTGTATGGTCAGTTCAGACGAGTGATGCCCAATATCATCGACAATTCATTTCACTTGTCACGAGTGATGTGCCAAAGTAATGAAATATTCTCAACTATACTGATTAAGATCGGCAATGGTGAAAGATTACTTCCTCAGGAGAAAGCAGTTGATTTAGAGCAGATTTAAAAGTAAACAATGGTGCATGGAAAATTTGCCCGATGTAGTTAGGCTGTTTCATCGCAACAACAGTTGATGCTCCCAACAAGAATGCTATCTTGTGTAATAAGTTGTTTTGCCAATAATGAAATTAATGGTTATGGCCGCAGAAGTGAATTGGATCCAGCAAGAAAAAACCTACACAAGATGGGTATTGTCGAATTAGGAGGCTTGCCATATCTTACATGCTTGGCTATTGACTCACCGTACATGTTGAGAGTGAACATAGATGTGGACGATGGATTTGTAAACGGTGCGATCGGTGTACTCACAAGGGACCGTAAAAAAGGAAGCTTATTTTATTATGAAACAATGACGAGTTCCTTGGATAAGTGCGTGACACATATCAGTGACAGACATCAAGGAGTTTCCGAGTTATAGTCATTTATTGTTCCCATTATAAGTCTATTGAGCAAATCCGAAAATGTTCGAAATCATTTTTCTAATATTGTTTATTGACCCTGTGCTCACTCCTGTAGTAGGTTATGGTTATGAGTTCGAAAAGAAGGAAACACGTGAACAACATCTACAACATCTACAGCAAAAACAGTGCATCTGTCGTTGCTAAATGATTGGTTTGGTTTGGTTTGTTTGGTATTAACGTCCTTTTCAACTGCCATGGTCATTTCAGGATGGCGTTATAGGGGCCGCAAATTTTGCCTCGCAAAGGCTCTTTAACGTGCAGCCGCCAAACGACTACACGGGACCAACGGCTTTATTTCCCTTCCGAAGGAAATGCGTGACCTCAGGATTTTCCCCCTGAAAAAATCCTCGTCGTCCTCGGCCGGGGTCGAACCCGCGTCCTCGGGCATCAGAGGCGATCACGCAGCCACTGAGTTGCCAACTCAAGAAATGGGCACGAATCAAATGTAAGCCGCCTTTGATTTCCAAGTTCAAAGACAACATAAATGATGCTTTGAAATGGACAGCGATCACTAAACGTATAGCGAACATCAATTTAGGTGGCACGATCAAATGTAAACGTGAACAGTTCCCATAGGTGCCAGCCGCTGAGATCACGGCACTTAAATCCCAAGGTGCTATATTTGATCATATCTTCAATGATTATGACATATCAGAATAAAATCAACGGTTAATGTTTGGATTGAATAAAGTAAACAGTACACATGGATTATATTTAACTAACTCAAAAGACTACTGTAATTGCTATCTCACTCTAGAGAGTCAAGCACCTTCGATGAAAAAGTTCAGAGACGAATACGAGAGATTGGAATCGCACATGCTGCTAACATTCACCAAACGCGTAAAAAATTTCATATTAAAATTACAAACAATGATGATGATTCCATTGAACAACAGAATATTTTAAACGTTATAGTTACCAATCTCAATGCACAATATTTCGTAGCGCATGCACAGTACTTATTACATCAGATTACTTGGCAATATGTGAGACTTGGATGAATGCAGGTGAACCTGTACATATACACTGTCATATCACTGACTTATGACCACCCGCTTAGTAATGGGAGTAGCCACCCTTCGCCGCTATAACTGCTGCTAGGCGTCGTGGCATGGACGCAAGAAGTGCGCGGTATGTGTCCGATGGTATGGCAGTCCATTCCCTTGAAGTGCTGACCACAGAGCTTCGAGAGTCATAGGTGGAGGTCCAGCTGCCGTATATGGCGATCAAGGTGCTCCCACAGATGTTCGATTGGATTGATGTCCGGCGAATTAGCGGGTCCAGGGAGCACTCGAAAGTCAGTAGAGTGTTCCTCGAACCAATCCAAAAGGAGAAGTGCCTTATGGCAGGTGCATTGTCCTGCTGGAACACACCATCACATTGGTGAAACATCGTGAGCATGTACGGGTGCACCTGGTCCACTACGATTGACAGATAGCCACAGGCATTCATATTGACCTCTAGAAGAATCAGTGGACCTAACTGCTCCCAACAGAAGATCCCCCACACATGCACACTACCCCCACCAGCCTGTTTCCGGCCCACAATAGTCTCCTGCAGTCTCTTTTCATGGCGTCCACGGCTCACTTGCCATCGCCCGTCAATCTTATCGAGCAAAAACCTTGACTCGTCGGAGAATGCGACCTTAGCCCACTCGTCTGTGGTCCAACGGCGGTGCAAAGTCTAGGCGTTGTTGACAATGACCTCTGGTCAACATGGGTGCAGCAACCATGCGTCGACTGTTCAGGCACATCCCGGGCAAGGTGCGTTCAACGGTAATGTTGGATACACGTCTGTTGGCACCACTGTTGAATCTGGTGGTCAGTTGATGGACTGTGGCTCTCCTGTCACCTTTTACGAGTCGTCGTAGGTGCCGCTCAGCCCGTTGGTCGATGGCTCGTGACCCTTTACAGTGATGGCGTTGGGACGCGATTTCTGTCCCTGCTGTCCACTCTTTGTACACCTTCACTGCAGTGGACCGTGAACAGTTCACAAATCGCGCAGTTTCGGAGATGGTGCCACCCTTGCTGCGATAGCCTATTATCATTCCTTTTTGGATGGCCGTTAAATCCGGACGTTTACCCATCTTGAGGCTCGTGCACCTGCCATTTCATGCACGAGCTTTAAAGCTTTCTCATCCTGTTATGCAAATTTTGCAATGTGTAATCGTTGTTGGGGCGAACCATGCGTGCGCCTTGAAGGGGTGCTGATCATAATTCATTGATATGAGAGTGTAGATGGATTCGGATTGAGGACACGAATGAATCAGTCTGGTTGTATTAGATCCGATGCACTCACCAAACATGGTGTAGTAAGTTATAGGAAAACAGGCGGAGTTGCAATCTTCAGAAATATTAACTCTTTAACTGAATGCGAACATACACTGATAGCTGATTGACGCTGGTATCGGTAATATTTGTATGGTTAAAGTGTGGTGAGATTCATACTAGGCGTTGTTTAAAATCATCCTAATGTTCGATATCTGATATGGCAATGTTGTTGTTCAGTGAGATGATCAAATATTCACCAGCAACTACGCCTATGAAAAGACAACATGGATGTGGATACTGATGTGCAAATTATGATATTTGGAGACTTAAATGTAGATGCTACATTAAACTTACAGATCTTGGCTTTGTGAAAAAACGTTTCAATTAGGTTACATGCCCATCGAATCACCTGCTACATTGGGTGGCTTTACTACAGATTTGAGACTGATTCTAGCCTGTTGACATTTGTATCACTCCTATCACAGACCACTGTTTTGTAAGTTGTGAATGACCTATAATTAAGGTTCGGTTAAAATTAACGAGTCTGGATAAAAAATTATGATATATTGCAAGTATATTGAACATTTTATGTCAGAAATTAAAATTTTTAAACTGTGTTGTACAAAATGATTTCTTATTCGCCATGTAGCCACAAGACGTATTCTACGACTTAACTAGCGGCCGTGTCCCAACACAGCCCCGTACAATTTTTTTTCTTTTTTTTTTTAATTAAAGGAGTCTGATTAAAAATAAAAATTATCTTATCAGGTTTTATTAAAGAAAAAATTTTGAATAATTTTAACTTTTTACAGATATTAATGTTAATTTCTACTTTTAAATTTGAATGTTCCCTTTTGACTTTTTGTCCAAGAATTTGTCCATTAATTAGTAGATCCTGAGGGAAAATTGGTGGTGGGGAGGGAAAGAAATAAGGATAGAAAACGAATACATATATCTCGGGGTGTGGTTCACGGCAAAAAACTCCTGGACGAAACAGAAAAAGGCAGTCAAAGAAAAGGCGACTGTAGCTATGAGAATGACTTGGGGAATAGGAAAAAGAGCAAATATTACGGATGTGTGGGGTTAAAATGAGACTATTTGACTCGTTGGTGAAGAGTGTTACCGTATTTACTATGGGACGGAGGTGTGCTGGGAATGCGACGAAACCATTGAAACGATACAAGTTCACTATTTAATTATTGATGGATCATAGGCTGGCAAAATAATACACCGGCATATACAGGGTGGTCCATAAGTCTGTCCCCCCCTTTTATTTTTTGAACCGAAGCAGATATGTCAATTTTGATGAATCCAATGAATAGGAAGTTGTGGGTGGCCTATCCCATGGTGCACTTTTCATCATCCCAAATATGCAAATTAGGACACATTCAAAATTTATCTCAAGAACCGTAAGGGATAGAGAAAAAAACCCAATTGCAAACTTGTTCAGCATAAAAAAAAACAAAAAAAAATCATCCAATTCGGACCAACCAATCACCCACAATCACGTGTACTGTTTATAGCTTACAAACAATCACACTTGCACAAGGAAAACTGAATGTTGATATTTCCACCATGTAAAGCATGCAAATCAAAAAATCAACATAAATTACCATACTCACATTCACTTTTATGCGGAAAAGCAAATAAAAGGCATGTTTCAGCACACGGAAGACAGAACAATTCTAGGATGGCAAGCTACACTGTTACGGAAATGGTCAACATGATCTTGTGATTGTGGGTGATTGGTTGGTCCGATTTGAATGATTTTTTTTTGTTTTGTTTGTTTTTTTATGCTGAACAAGTTTGCAATTGGGTTTTTTTCTCTATCCCTTACGGTTTTTGAGATAAATTTTGAAAGTGTCCTAATTTGTATATTTGGGATGATGAAAAGTGCACCATGGGATAGGCCACCCACAACTTCCTATTCATTGGATTCATCAAAATTGACATATCTGCTTCGGTTCAAAAAATAAATGGGGGGACAGACTTATGGACCACCCTGTATAATGCTAAGGGAAATGGGGAGAATGAGCCTAAAGATCGGAGCATGCAAAAGAACTTTAAATTACATAGAGAAAGTAGAGAAGATGCAGGATGGCAGAATCCCCAAAAGCTGTTGCTCATGAAGGATGAAAAAATGTAGAGTGTGCAGAAAAGCAGAGGAGACGGCGGAACATATTCTCTTTATGTGCGAAGAACTGGAAGAAGCAAGACGAGCACATAACATAAGTAAAGTGGAAAACTGGGAAAAATATTATTAGGGGGAAATTCGGTCAATTGGGAAATAGTTAAATTTTTAAAAGAAACAGAGAGGATAAAAAAGGGTGAGAGAAGAGAAGCAGAAGAATAAACTAGCAAGAACCAAAATAATTTCTGTGGTGTTCATAAAGAATTAATATATGAAAGGATTCGTAATGTAACGGTTTTAATTGAAATACGTATAACGTACGTAAATATGCGTATGTATTTTCCACTTTTTGTATATACAAAATAGGAAATAAAACTGAATTATCTATCTATCTATCTAGTAGATCCTGTAAAATTTATTTTTGTATTTATTTACGACTTAAATTTAAAAGATTTTCTTCGTGTTTCTCTTTACGTGAACCAATTTTTTTTTGCGCCAAGTTTTATAAATTTCCACTAAACAAAATTATAAAGTATTATTTCTTAATTTATTAAAATTTGGTTCTTATTTTTAATTTTAAGCGGGAATTTATACGAAGTATATGATAATCCCTAATTAATAAAATACACAAACGTTTTTAATATATTTTAAAATAAACTTAATAGATTATTAAAGTTATTAAATATTAAGTTTACTATATTTTCGAAAAGTAAAAAGTCATTAGTAATCTTTTCGAATACTGTAAAAAACTCGAATTGAAGAATATTGTGGAATGAAAAATATTTTCATAAATAAAACATCAACAAATTGCGGCGTTATCTGTTAAATTTATTATAAAACGTGATAAGGGAAAATTCTGTCACCAGATGGCAGAACACGACAGCAGCTTTTGTTCTTTAGTTTCGGAAAATTCGTTATAATTTCATTAAGAAATAAGTTTTAAAGTTGTTTGTCCATTTTAGAACATGCCATTCTTATAATTTTATCTTCTGCTTATTAAAAAATAGCACAGATAAAATTAAAAGTGATTTCTTTTGCCTCTTCATCAGAATTTCTCCGTGAAATTTTTCGCGGGAAATCCTTTGTGTTGAGATTGCTGATTGGTTGAAAGAACGGAGGATTTCGCGGGAACTTTTGTTAACATTTTCCACAACCATACGATAGACTCCGGTATTTCTTTTATTAAATATAATGGATGTTAGCGATCAGCACGTAGGTCAATTGAGAGTAAAAGATGACATAGGCGACAGATGTCAGAAATTGTTCCAAGATTTCCTAGAAGAGTAAGTTGATAGATAATCAGTGCTCTTTCTTATTTCTCGGTGGTTGTTCTGCTGCCCAAAGCTTATTGTTTATCACTCATTATGCTCTCTACTTGAACTAGTTCGGAAATCTTTCTCTTGAGCTATTTATTGTCTTATGAAATGTTGATTTCGGCGATTTCTGTTATTCCTCATAAGCAATTGTGATACGAGAAAGAAGATAAAATGCTTTTTGTCTTATAATGAGGAGTTGTTAGATATAGACAAAAATTAAATTGGAACAAAATACATTAAAGTGTCAAAGTCATGGGAGCATCGTTTGTGAATTTTCAGTGTCGCTTACATAGCTTAAAATGTGTATACATTTATACATAAATGGGCTGAGCTATATCAGGGTTGTCAATTCAATTGTTAGCAATCATATTAAG
The DNA here is from genome assembly GCA_023313115.1 of Rhysida immarginata. Lineage (NCBI taxonomy): Eukaryota > Metazoa > Arthropoda > Chilopoda > Scolopendromorpha > Scolopendridae > Rhysida > Rhysida immarginata. The sequence goes on along the minus strand of JAHWFO010001556.1, from coordinate 3,225,900 downwards.
TCATAATGAAAATTATTAAGAGTTTGAATGAGTTTGAGTGTAGTAGAAACGTGTCAGTGCAGCGAAATTTGGCACAGATGGGATATGACAGCAGAAGACCGATACAAGTGCCTTTACCCATAGCACGTCATCAGAGGCTGCTCCTTGGCTGGGCTCGTGAACATATTCATTGGATATTAGATGACAGGAAACGCATAGCTTGGTCCGATGAGTCACGATTCAAGTTGGTGCAAGCTGATGCTAGAGTTCATGTCTGGTGCAGACCCCATGAGGACACGGATCAAGTTGTCAGTAAGGCACTGTGCGAGCTGGTGGTGGCTACCTCATTGTGTGGCGCATGTTAACATGGTAGGGCTTGGGTCCTCTGATCAAATGTGACCTATCTTTGACTGGGAATCATTATGTCCAGCTGCTTGGTGACCATTTGCAGCCCTTCATACTAGATATTTCAGCATGCACAGTTTATGCGTTTCTGATGTTAATGTCGCCACTTACACGTACCATTTTATCTCTTATTGTTCTCTGTGCTCTCATCTCATAGTACCTTTATTAACCTAAAAATCTTACTTTAAAAGAAACCCTCCATATTTCAAGCTTCTTTATCTCGAATTTTTTTCTTTTCCGTGAAATTCAAGATATTGAGGTTCGACTGCATTTTCATTTGTTATGAGGTCTTTGATGCCTGACAATTGGTGATTAGTCCAACAGTTGAGTGGGATCAAACACGTGTTATGGAACATAGCACATAATGTTTATTTATTTCTTAAATGCATAACTTATTTGAATAATTAATAATACTTCACTTTATTTTAATGATTTTAATGCACAATAATTACACCATCTAACAAGTAGAACAAAACACATCCAATGACGTGATGCGTAAAGAAAGTTGTGCAGATCACTTAAAACAGTGCATTGTTCGGTCTTCTTTGTCTTGTGTATTTGGTTTAACTCTCAGACTTTGGCACAAGTTACACAGTTACCCCTTTTCTTTAGTAGTTTAAATCTTTAGCTGGAGTGTTAAGCGTGGGCCAGGCACTCTTAAGAGTCAGTAGGTAGTCAATAGTTAGTTCAATGCGAGTTGCTGCTAGTAGATTTAGCAGTCATTCCAAAGTTAGTCGTTTTTGTTTGGCATGTTAAAGCCACAGAGGGTCATACAGCTAAGTTTTTAAATTGATAGCTTCTTTAAAAATAGACCACAGACGTATGATAATTTTACATTGTAAAACTTCTAATTTTAAGTGGAAATAAATAACTAAGAAATTTAGGCATTAATAATGCTTGAATATTCATTGTGTTGCAGTCATTTTTTGTTCATTAGTATTCGATTTAATGCAACGTTGGGCTTGGGTGACCGCTTGGCAATCCCAGATGCTGTGGCCTTCATCTGTACACTTGTTCTGGTCAAGCACATTTATTCTCCCCTAGACCTGAGTGAGAATTCAGTACTTATAGAGACTCGCCTATGACTCGCTTAGGTTAGATCAACACTTATGGAATGACACGTAGATGAAAATTTGCAGTAAAGCCAGCAGCAGTAATGTCCATTCCAACAATCGTGCGTACACTAGAAAAATAATTATACATTTGTTTAACTCCATGTACTCATCTTGTCCCTATTCTTGGGAAGATTTTTCACTTCCAATAATTCATTATGTATGTTTTCACCTTTGTTTTAAAATGCTGTACAAGCAGTTAAATGGTTAACCAGCCTCATTTTTTTTTTTTTTTTTATTTATTTATTTTTGTATGAAAACTCGCTCAAATAATTCTAGTCTGTGCCAATTGTGCCTCTAAAATACAATTCTATAAAAAGAAACCCTGTGAAATAACATTTTAATAATACTTTGATATATTGTAGGTGGACTGTGGAGGGAGAATTGAAATATGTTGATGAAACCAAGGAATTATTGAAACCTGAAAGAAACACACTGGCAGTCAATTATCAAGATGTCGAAAGATATAATCAAGGTCTTGCAACTACGATTCAAATGGAATATTACAGGTATAATAGATATTTATTGATTTAATTTGATTGCTTCTTATGATGTTTGCATACACTAAACTTTAAAACACGGGTCTCTGAACAGCAGCTCCCAAAGCCTGTCGGTGTGCCCGACATCGCATAATCGAAAACTGAAAAAAGAAAACCAAAAAAAAAACAAAAAAAACTGATAACAAAATTAATGTTTTTACTTTTATTAAAAATTACTAATATGGAGTTATAAAATCAAAATAGTAATATGATAGTAAATCATTTTATTATTTACAGGGTGTCCCAAAAAGGACAAGTTGGTACAACTGCGATCCTGTGTGTGAAATTTGAACCCGATTGAAATTTGCCTTCCGTTTATTACAATGTAAACATGTCCGCTCCACTAGCAGTTTGTACAAAAGAGGAACAATGAGCAGTGATCTTTCTTTTTGGTCGGAGTGTTTGAAGGTTGAATATTGAGATACTGGAACACCCTTCCTATAGCCCAGATCTTGCTCTTCCAGGCTTCCACCTATTAGCCTTGCAAAGCACCCTTGAGCAGCAAGAACTCAGCTGTAGGGAGACTGATCCAGTTACTCAAAATTCAACTTTCATACCCTCAGACCAGAGAGTTGGATCACTGTTTGTTGTTCCTCCTTGGTGCAAACTGCTAGCGGAGTGGACATGTTTACACTGTTATAGCCAAACACGATCAGGACCAAATTTCGCACATGTGACTGCAGTCGTACTAATTCTAAGCAAACATGAGACAACCTTGAAGGTGTGTTATGGCAAAAGTGTAGATAATATTTGACTCACCCTTGTAGTAACACTGCGTTGAAGATAAATCATAGTTTTAAAAACGTGGAGACTATGCGTGTGTAGTTTCTGCATACCTCGTGACATGATAGTGATCCAGAACATCACTCCACTTAGTCAGGATATATACAGTTCAAAGGAAGACTGTGTTTTCTTTGGCTTCAAAATTAGAATATGTGACAAGTTCGTCATGAATATTGTTGAGTGTTAAATGAAGAACCACCATATGAAAACAATATTGGTTGTTTGAATCAGCAGCTTTGGGAAATTAGCAGCTTGTTGGAAAATTTTTCTAAAAAAAAAAACAAAAAAAAAAACAAAAAAACTTTTAGGATTGCTGCTAGAAGAACGAGCAATCAGAATAAGAATTGCAGTTTGTTTTGGCTATACGTTGCCATCTGAATAATTGTTGTCTCGATTGGTTAAAAACAGTGATAGTCAATGGATAAAATAATTATAACCAAATGATCATACAGGATTATTTGTACTTTATTTGGTTAATTTTTTTAAGTACAACTGAATTTTAGATTTATACTTTCTGCCCTTTGTAGGTTTTTGAAATTCTTATTATTAAGTAGCAGAAGAATGTAGCTTACAATGTGTGTTTGTCCCCTTCACATTTTCTACTTTTTTTGGCATAGATGGTTAAAATTCAGAATGTAGTTTATTATGGGCATGTTCTACTTCAGTATTTACTTTGATTTTGATTGGTCCACTGGCTTCAGAGTTATGGATGTGGGAGTTAGAGGGGACCATCTAATATAAATGGTATATAGGTATGTGAGGGAATGAAATTTGGTATGTAGATTAGATCTTCAATACTATGAATTTAGGCCAAATTGTCAGTGGAGACGGAGTTGTGGGGGTAGCAGTCACATGTTCTTTAGAATGTTTTCAAATGGCAACATATATCATGTGATGGTCATTTGGTCGGAAATGATGAGAAACGAAAGAAGATAGAGCTCTTTTACATTTTCTATATATTAGATCCTAGAAAACCAGTTTTTTTTAATAGAGAAAAATGGGGCTTAAAATTAGATAAACTCAGTGCTTTTCTATACCTTCCTTGGAGGAGATTAATTTCTTATTGTGACTTGCGTTCTTTTGAATCTGTAGGAACACAGGCATAATTTTTGAAGCTACATTAATTTAAGATCCATGTCGATTAACGGACTGTGATTTACTAATTTCAGGGTTTTTCCATACTTATGCAATGCAGTTCGCAATTATGTGAAAGACCATGCTGAAGGACCAGATGATAAGGAATATTATATAAGTTTTACAGATCTTCCATCTAGAAATAAGTAAGTGTTGAACCTATTCATTATTCTTGAAATAAGATTAGAAAATTACATTCCATGAAGATTAGTAATATATATTGATGTCCAAAATTAAATTGACAAAAACAAACTCAAAGATTTACACAAAATAAGGTGTGTTTAAAATTTATATGGACATTCAACAAAAACAAAAGAGACATAGTTTAGTTACCAAATAATGAAATAAAGTGGAACTAAAAACATTTTTATGTGGAAAAAACCAAAAGTCACTTTTAAAGTGGAAATGATAACGAATTACTCTTTTGTATTCAAAACTAGCTGATATACCCGGCGTTGCTCGGGCTCTTTTATGATGAAAGTTTGCAATATCTGAATTGGAATATACAGTAAAAATTAACACATTAAAATAGTAAAAATTCATACAGAAAAACCGAAAAAAAAATTTTAAATGTTCCTAATGGATGGCCCTGTAACAGTTCTCCCCGGTTCGTGTTGGAATGTGTTAATTTTAATAAACTAATGAGCGAGTTTATCTTAGTGCAGGAGAAACAATGTGTGGAATAATGTGTATGGCTACAAAATTGGAAGGAAATAGAATGAAAATGAAACAAAAGTTTGATCTGATGTTTTTTCAGCCCTGGCTATGGCTGTAGTTCTTCTATTTTGTGTGACCTGACCTTTAAAAATTCATTTGCTTATCTAAATATTCAAAAATTCCAAAATTCTCTTCTTGGGTGGCGATGGATGTACATGATCGTTTGTGTCTGTGTATTCTGCAATTCCAACAATTGATAAACTGTTAGGAAATAAAGAAATTAAACTGGAGCAAACTCCAAGCATCAGGTAAATGATATTAATTAGAAAAATGGGATAGAAAAATTCTGCGACTTGGATTCGAACCAGGAACCTCGACTGTCATGGTCGACGCCTCTACTAATTGGGCTATCGCAGACCCCTGAACAGCCATGCTATCACTAAGTGTCATAAAGACAACCAAGTAGTCTTTACCTAATGTTTGGTGTTTGCTCCAGTTTAATTTCTTTATTTCTTATTGTGTGTTCATCAAGCTTTCTGATGGTTTGGATAGCAGAAATTCACGAGCTGTGAATCGGGTGCCCACCTCCCGTTGGGCTTTTCTTCTTGACAACTTGGTTGTCTTTAAGACACTTAGTGACAACGTGGCTGTTCAAGTGTCTGTGATAGCCCAATTGATAGAGGCGTCGACCATGACAAGGGGTTCCTGGTTCGAATCCAGGTGCGGAATTTTTCCATCAATTTTTCTAATTGGTAAACTGTTGCAATTCACACTCTGCTGTTGAGGTCTTGAAGCAAAACTGGTGCATTCATCACTTGGTGTGATCTGGCAGTCGCAGTTTCTTCTGTTGACACATTTGCATCTACGAGCACAGGGTCACTCACCACTTATTTAGTTGAAGCAGTGTGCTGGAAAAATCGATATAACACCGAGTGAAGGGGCTGCTTTCTCTGCTGCCTTTCCACTGTTTCTCAATAGTCTGCTAACTCTCTATTATTTCCATTTACTGCTCATTTTTAAAGCTTTTCAGGAAAATGTTACATTCTAACAACTATCAATTCTAAGAAAAGCACAAAGGACAGGAATTATATGTATTGTTAAAATTTCCGACGCCTTCTCACTGATTCTCAGAGGAGGAAGACCCATCCAGCTGTATGCTGACGACCATTACGCGAAACTTTAAATTATGGTCAGGAAATTAGAAAGCCTGAAGAATATTATATTTTATAAGAGGGCGGTCCTCGATTTATGCATGTAAGTCGTGTGTTCTCAAAATATTTTTGTTAATGAAATTTACAAAATGATCAGTCTTGAGATTCATTTACATGTCTTAATGAACATGTCTTACATACATAATTATTTGATTGGCTGAATCTGGTATATTTTCTCCAATATTTGCATTTAATGCCATATCATTTTTATAATTCTGTGTTGCTATCAATACTGTTGAAACAAACAGAGCAGTCTATTGTTGTACAAACTTTACCTTACATTGTTTCTTCAGGAGATATATATTTTTGGTCCATAATTTGAATTTAAATCCATGAATTATTATCGATAAATATTATTTTTTCGAAATCTCATGTAGACAGTGACCTTCTTCTTGCTTTGAAGATCAAATTTGCAAATTTCATCAAGATTGGAATTAAACTATAGATTTATAAAAGAAAGAAACACACATGGACCTATCTGTTCGCTATGCATCTCAAAATGGCTAGACCAATCTTGATGAAATTTTTCATGGTAATTCCGATGGACCCTGGGAAGGTTTTAGGTAGGTCATGGTGGAGATATCACGCTACATGGATAGCACACTCTACAATTCGTTACCCCCCCCTCCCTAAAAGAGGTTAATATGGTTAATTATGTAGTGCCACACCAGTAAATGTGTTATGTTTGTAGTGCCACACCAGTTAATGTGTCAAGTATGCAATGCAACATCAGTTAATGTGTTAAGTATACAAAGCAACACCAGTTAATGTGTTAACAAATTTTTAATCTCCTTTCCCCGCCCCCTTAGGAGTTGGTTTTCCTTATTCTTATTTGTTTTAAACCACCCCTGTATTAGAGGAAACAAAACAAAAAAAAATTATTCAAATCGGTCAAGCTGTTTTTGAGTTTTAGCGAGACTAACGAACAGCAATTCATTTTTATATATATATATATAGATTATGGAAATGAGTGTTTCAGATTTTTAAGGACAGGTCCATTTTTTTCAAGGAAAACTGAGTGTGAATATCACCAAATATACTTGAAAGTATTTATACCTACCCCACACATTATTCAACCTATTTGAAACATGGGCAGGAGTACAGAATACAAAAAAGAAAAGATTGATGCTCTAGTGTCAGAAGGGAAGTCTATGCAGTATTTTGCTGCAGCTGTTACTAGGCGAAAATCCACATTTAATGACTATCTGAAGCTGAAAACCAAAAAACTTCAAAGAAGAAGCCTGGACCAACATCAAAGTTAACTTTTCAAGATCACCAACGCATCAGAAATGCTGCATCCAACAAGAAAACGTCTGTGCGAAAACTTCAGCGAGAATTACAGCTTTCTTGCGGTGCCACAACAGTCTTCCCCAATCGAAGTATGCCAAAATGATGACACATCCTCTGCTTTCCACAAAGCACAAACCTGACAGATTAATGTGGGAAAGGCAGCATATGACCTGGAACGATGAATGGCTTCAGGTTCTTTTTTCCTACGAAAAGAAGTTCAAATTGGATGGGCCTGATGGTTGGTCACATTACTGGCATGATTTACGAAAAGAAAAAGCTGTTTTCTCGAAGCTCCAAATGGGAGGAGGCTCCGTCATTGTCTGGGGGGGGGGGGGGGGAATTTTTTTCAATGGTACGCCCACGTTGGCAATCATTGATGCCAGGATGAACAGTAAACAGTATCAGGAGATGTTAGCAGAACCTTTGCTTGAAGCTGGCCCATGAATTTGTGGACCTAGCAAGACAACGCCCCCATCCACAGCTCACGGGCTACGACATCTTGGCTACAGGAGAACTCTGTTGAGATTATGACTTGGCCGGCCCATAGCTCTCATCTCAACTCGATCGAAAACCTATGGTGACACATGGCGAGGAAAGTGTACTCCGATGGACTGTTTGAAACTGTTGCTGATTTTCGTTCTAAAATTGAAGATGTCTGGTACACTCTGGATCCTGAAATTTTGCAAAAACTTATTCTAACGATGTCATCGTGGGTGTACGACGTGATTCGCTTAGGAGGAAAATTCACTAGGCGCTGAGGCAATGACTTTTTATGCAAAACAAGCATATGTCCGTATAAATGTGAAACAGTCACTTTTGCAGAAGTTGCAGTTTAATATTTTTGTATTTTTGTAAGCATCATGCAATGTTTTTGCTTTTCTTTTTCGCAAAAAAGTATATTTCTTTCTTTTGTATAATAATTTAGTAACTAAATTATGTCACTTTTGTTTTTGTTGAATGTCTGTAGAAATTTGAAACACACCTTATTTTAATGATACAGTAGAACATCGATAAATCAAATCTCCAGGGAAGAGCAAAATACATCGATTTATAGGGCCTTCGATTTATGGAGGTTAATTGAAATAAAATTCAAATTATCGAGATTAAGTAAAATAAATATGAATAATGGGTTTTGTGTGAGATTTGACTAAACGTATAGAAATGCAACAATGCAAATTACAAATTATAAATGAAAATAGAATTTATTTTTTTTTATACATGTAAATACATAATCACATACTACAGTATATCTAAACAGCTAATTAGAATTGAAAAAAACTTTGTAATTTTCTGACTCCTTCATGACATGAACCATCTGCATATCTATTTTGTTTCAATTGCAAAAAGGGCAGAAAACACATTGCCTGTAGCACCTCTGGGTGTATCAAAATGCGTTCATAGCACAGCAATAACACCTCTCGCCTGTTTTTCTACTATGGGTGATTCTCCAAAATCCTCTTCAGTATCATTATCGTCTTCTTGCAGTTGACTGGCCTATGCAGGGTAAAATAACCCATACTACAGATTTCCTCAAGAAAGAAACAAACATTGAAATCAATTTAGGGAGGAATTCGATTTATCGAGGTTCTACTGTATTTGGCATGTAATATACCGTATTGGCTCGAATATAAGACTGCCTCGAAGCAGTCAAGATCGTAACATGTGTTTGGTAGTACTTGCATGTGAGCGCGTTAAGATGTTGATTGCGTAACGTGGAAACCATCGTTAGAATTTGATCGAATTTTAACGGTATACACAGTTTTATGTACCATATTATTCCATCAAATTTCATTATCCTAGGCGTTGGAGAACCTGAGTTATTAACTTGTTGATCTTGGTGGTAGCATTTTTATTTCTGTTCATATCTCAATTATTGTTCAAATTCGGACCCACGTTCATATGAACTTTTTTGCTTAGAATCACCCATACTATCTCCCTTCCAAGTTTGTACACAAGGTTCAGGTACACCCTGAAAGTTCTCAAATTTTTTCATTTTCTCGGTTTATTTTGAAAGAAACAAAATATAGCATTTTCTTATTTTGCAAACATCAATAGTAGCTTTCGATGAGTAACATATTTCAGTTTGGTGTGAATCTGTGAGGTACATGTTCGTGTACTTCCCTTGTAAGTCAAAAAGCACCGTGAAACTTTTAATGAACTTTTTGAAAAAAAAAAATGCTAAAGTACTGAAATAGCTCTTTTGATGAGATAGTTAGTTGTAATATTTCTCTTTTGACAGTAACTGAAATGACAAGAAGGGAAACAGTTAAAATAATCTTACCACTCAGCCTATAGAATGTAATAAGGCTGTTATATTGTATTTCCGGCCTCATCATTAATCACTTAATTTGGAGTGCAATACTGATCATTATGCAGATCCTTAAAAATAGAATTACAAATTATGTAATGAAAGGATGTCTAATTCTTGATAATTTCAGATTGTTAATTTAATGTTCTTTAACTCTATAGAGTGCGAGACTTGACAGCCCTGAAAATTGGATCTCTGTTAAGAATTAGTGGCCAAGTTGTCAGAACCCATCCAGTCCACCCAGAACTGGTAAACGGCACATTCAGATGTCTTGATTGCCAAATGCTGATTGAAAATGTTGAGCAGCAGTTTAAGTACACACAGGTAACATTCTATTTATTATGGCTTTTTAGTGCAAATAAAAAGCAGTGTTGAATTGTGTTGACTTTATTTTTGAAAGAAAAATAATATGGCTAAGTTTTTATAGTAGAAATTCATAAATGCCTGCAGTTTTATCAGTTAATCTTCAGTATCTGAACATTCACAAATGTCACAATCGCAAATCGCAGACCAGCGAATCATTCGAGGGTGGTGTCCTCGCCCTGTGACCAAGCAGCTGGGGGTACACACCAGTCCCGTTTGGGTGTTGGGGTTTTATTTGAGTGCGCACTGCTGAATGCGATACTGTATTTGTGAATGTTCAGATTGTGAAGATTAACTGATTTATCTCTTATTTTCTCTAACCCTGTTGTCTCTTTTATTGTTGTTGTTATTATTATTAACCTACTTTAACACAAGCAAAGGAAATGTTTTAACTCTTTATCTTTAATGCAAATATCCACATTTTAATTATTCTATTTACAGCAGATTGATATTATTATAATTGCCTTTGTATCTAAATTCAGCATTTCTAATATGCTATCTTATTAGTTGCTTACATTTTTTTGGATTAGTTCCACAATTCTGAACTCTAGTTGTAGAGTGTTTTAAAGTCCAGAATTTAACATCACTTGTGACATTAGGAATAGTTTCTTTAAGGTTGTCTGTAAGGTCTTAGAACCAATGAAGTATAATAGACAACTGACCTTCAGATGTCCATAAATGAAAAAATTCTAGGAGGATGATGACTTTTTGACATGCTTTCTGAAGGAACTTGTACTGTATTCAAATTCAGTTTGCACACCATCAAAAACAAACCATATCACCCACCTTGTGAATCATTGCATGGCAAGCAATGTTCATTGGCTGTTGCACCTCAGCAGTTTTCAGTTCATATGAATCACACACAGCTTTCCACTGTTGATCAAGTGGAACCAAATGACTACCATCAATCAATTTGAAAGGCTGTGTCATCATACGATTATATACCGTAATTTTCGGTAATAACGCTGCAGCAGCAAAAATTTAACAAAAATGGAAAATCCGAAAGTTACGCCGCAGCGACTGATTGGCTGCACCCCTCCCCCTCCACCACACATACACTCGGTAATCTAAAATCAGTTTTCTTTGATGCTTCAATAAAAGTAATATGCATTTCAGTGGGAAAATTTTTTAATTTCGTATATTTAATATATTTCTGCATACATTTCCTCCAGTGCCAAATACATTTTTCTTCTTCTCACAGCCCTTGTTGAATCCAATGGAGAGTCAAGATCTAGAAAGGGATTTAGGTTCTCCAAAGAAATCGTGTTTTTAATTGTAGAGGAAAATGAAGAACTAAGTGAAGAGTGTGAACCCAGGCCCCATCTTGTGTTGTTCACTGACCATTAGGCACAGAACTTAATAAAGTTTACTTTTTTTTATATAATAATACATCATGAAGTACGAAAAAGTTCAATATTTTATAAGCATTTTCCTATACTGTTTTCCTTTGATTATTTTGGAGACACTCTTTTAAATTGCCCTATTAACATAAATTTAGAGTAAGAACTATTTCATTGGAGTGGAAGTGCTAATTGGAGTCTGCTTCTAAATGATGAGACAATAATCTCAAAGGGATATACGAACATCATAAGAAGCCTAAAGATAGTTGTCTAAGATAAAGATGCCCAACTACATTATGTGCTATAATTCGGGCTAAAGGAAGCCCAACAGAATAAAAGGTTTCTAATTCAGTGACTAATGTGTGTTTGTGTATCTTTATGGGTGACTAATGTGTGTTTGTGTATGGATTTATTAGAATTCAGAATTATCTTCCCTGACAGCCCACCATATGCCGGAATCCAGTCTGCAATAACAGGTCTCGTTTCATGTTGGATGTAAATAAATCAAAATTCGTCGATTTTCAAAAAATCCGCATTCAGGAAGTTCAGGCAGAATTACCACGAGGAAGCATTCCCCGCAGGTAACTTCTTATTTATTTCCCGCATTACACTTTTGACATGCCTTCATGTGAACAAACTGTCCAGTATACAGGATGTATCAAAAATACCTTTACAAATTCTGAGGATGGGTTCTTCACACCAAAAAATAAAACAGTCCATATAAACATGTCTGAAAAAATATCAGTGAAAATCTTTAGATTTTGAAGTATTAATGAAAGTTTACATTCAACACGGTTTGAGGTACAATCCATCAACGGAAGTTTGCAACCAACCACATGGCGCTGTATTGCCATGGAGACTTGTTTACCTATTTAATTAGTTTGTCTTCAACTTTTCATTTGTGTAGTAGTGATTTAACTCATAGGTGTTCTGTTGCTGACACAGGATCCTTTGTACCACAAACTATGGATCGGCACTGACTGGGAGTATTTTAACGGGTGCAACAGTCACCGATCCGAAGAGTGTAGTTGTGTAGATTTTCGGGCGTACACATATATGGACTCTGTTTCTTATTTTGGTGTCCTAAAGGTTGTAAATGTATTTTTGGTATGTCCTGTATATCACAGGACAGAATTGGTAACAGCAAATTGAAGCCTGAGATGATGTTTTAAATACAATGTATTCGTTTTTCTGCAGCAACGTTTTTTTGTCTTGGCGATGAAATAATTCTTCCCATAAGTGTTGAATTCATGACTGTGTCATGGGGCACCAGTGGTGAATGCTTTGTTTTAGCTTTCCGCAACATCTTAAATAATAAATTGGATGTTTTGTTTTTTGTATTTTATTTATATACATCTGATTTATAAATAAAGCTATTTACAGTCGAACCCACTTTAACAAATGTTTGAATGTCCAGAATTTTGTTCATCATAACCATATTTCTTTATAAATATACAGTAAATGAAGCAACTTTATTTAAAGTGCATTTCTTTTTATCCGACAAAGAAAAAACACTCATCGGTATGATTTTTTTCAATGTTTTTAAAAATCAAAAACGATATGTCACTTTTCTCTGTCTCTGTTTCTACTTTCTTTTATGATCTTACTTTTGGTATTGAGATCTAAACATTTTCTAATACGAATACATATGTAATTCCATAACAAGTGTTTCCTGTTTCTCTACTACCATATTTCTCGGTCTCTGCTCCTACCAACTGAATAATCCAATGCCAAATTTAGACACAAAAAAAATATTGCTTTTTCAAAATTTTGCTATATCCAAACGTAAGTTGATAAAATGATTCCTTAAAAAGTATAAGACCTTAAAATGATTCAAGACGCAATAACCTCCGTTTTATCGGGTTTAATGAAATGCCATCGGAAGATCTAACTGCTTGTTTGATGAACATTTGTGACACCAAATTGGATATTAAGCTTTCAGCGTCTGATATACGTAGTTGCAGTGCATCGACTTGGGCCACGCACCGGAAACTCGATAAGACCGATCATTGTTAAGTTTATTTCCACCTCAATGCGTGACTTGCTCTTTAAGAACCGATACCAAGTTACGTCCATCTCCAGTTGTTATTTTAGAGGATTTGACGAGTATTCGTTACAAACTCTTGCGGACTGGGAAATCGATGCTGGGCCCGCACAATATCTGGAGTTCCGGAGGCAGAATCTACGCGAAAGATTCTTGCGGCCGGGTGATTAAAATTCAATCTGAATCTGATTTTTGTCGCTGTGAATCCTCGTAGAGACCGTAGTTCCTCTTTCTTGATATCATTGTATAATTCTTATCTGTATCTTACAGATTTAGTTTAGTTAATTATAGTTTAATTATAAATAGATTTGGCTTATAGTTTACTATGCCTCGCTTGGATGATTTTTACGAAATATAGTAAACATTATATTATTGCATTATCTTGATTATAGCACTAATAATACTAACAATTTTAATTCGTTAAGATGTCTGATTTGTCTGAATTTAAGCATCCCATATCGCTTAAAGTCGTTAACAACTTTTTTGCGACTTTACCACATACAAACAATGTTTTTTTCAGTTATTTCTTAAATATTAGGAGTTTGTAATCTAATTTTGATATCTTGATGATTAACTTAAAAAGTATAAACTTATTTCCAACTTTAATAATTTTAGTCGAGACATGGTGTAGAGAGCAACAAACTATTTTGCCTATTGATGGATACCGAGTCTTTTCTCTCAGTCAAACTAATAAGCGCAGAGGGGGAATTTGCGTTTATGTAACCAATTCTCCCAGGTGTGATATTTTGCTTTCGATAACTATGGTCACTGCGGATTACGAAGTTTTGTCACTATTCTTAGGTAACAAGAGATCTATTTCAATAATTTATTGACCACCTTCCGGCAATTTGTCCTTGTTTTATTCTTTTTTTTCGTCATTAATTCTTGACACGTTTCGATTAAAACTCGAAGGCACAGTGATCGGAGATTTTAATATAGATTTATGTAAGTCATCTGCACGAACACATCGTATTCAGTTCTGGTCACTTGCTTGCTTCCAACTCATATACCCACTATTCTTCGTATCACTGTACGCATTCTGCCATCGATAGTTGTTTTTCTTCAATGAGTTCGCCCATTTTTACTAACTCATTGGAATCATATACAAGTGATCACTTTCCCTTATTGATTTTATTTTCGGGAACTTCTAGTGGAAGGCCTCGTGATAATTATCCATTCCTCAGATCATTCAGTGAGAACCACATTACCGCATTAAAGATATTCCTTGAATTGACTAATTGGAATGAAATGTTTTCATCAATCGCTGATTATGATTTTGTGTTTGATTGTTTTATTGCCCATTTTAGTCTGGGTTGGGATCGGTATTTTCTTAGAAATCCTTGTTAAGCCATGTTCGGCTTCATTTCGTCCGTCCCAACCTTGGATTACACCTGATATCCTCTCTATGATTAAGTGTAAGAACTTCCTTTATATGCAATCTAGAAAGAATCCCTCACATCGCATTAAAAGGAAATTTAAAGACTATTCCAACTTTGTTAAGTCCGCCGTTAAGCGGTCAAAATTCAGCTATTATGAAAATCTTTTTCATACCTTAGGTTCTGCCAAAAATAAGTGGCGGTTATTGTCTTCACTTTCTAATGGGACAACTCGAGGTAACTCGCCTTTTGAACCCCACACCCCTATAAATTCTAGTGACCTGACAAAGTTTGTTACCACGTTACTTCCCTCTGATGGGATAATGATTTCTAATGATCAAACCATTAATAATCTAGAATTCTGTCAATTCTCTTTTAGTTTTTTCTGTGCGCCAACTACGTCTGAAGAAGTCCTAGATGTCATTTCGAGCATTAATTCTAGCACTTCTCTAGATCCCTTAGGGCTACGTTCAGACGTTATAAAACAATTAAAGCTGGTTACATCAAAGCCGTTAGCCTTAATTTTTAATTTGTCTATATCAACAGGGGTATTCCCCACCATTTTAAAGCAGGCGCAATTTACCCCGATTTTTAAAAAAGGGGACGCTAGTAAGTTCAAAAATTACAGACCTATATCCTTGTTACCGAGTTTTTCCAAGGTATTCGAGAAACTTTTTTACAGGTGTTTGTCACAGTATATTTTTGATAATAAATTGATACATTTTAGCCAACAGGGTTTTGTATCCCGACATAACACCAATACTGCCTGTTTCGAATTAACCGAGTTTATTACTGTTGAAATGATGAATAATAATATAGTTGCGGGTCTATTCGTAGATTTCGTTAAGGCTTTTGATTCTGTTACCATACCACTATTGTTATCGAAATTACAATTTCAGTTTCATATTAATGGGCCCCTCTTGCTTGGATTTCAAGTTTCCTCACTGATAGGAAGTATTTTATGAGATACGAGGGTTTATCTTCTTCCACTATATCAAGAACCCATGGCGTTCCCCAGGGATCGATTTTGTCGCCATTGTTATTTTTATTATTCATTAATGATTTGCCGCTTATTCTAAATCAGGTCAAAGTCATTATGTACGCTGATGACGTTGTATTGTTGGCTGCCGATAAGACTACTGAAGGCCTTGGGAGGATGCTAGATGCTGCTTCCAATGCTCTTACTGAATGGACTTTATTCAATAGAATTAAAAATTAACGTTTCTAAAACAAACGCCAGGGGTGATGGTGTGGGGGTGCAATCAGTTACCATGGCCGTTCCCGTCTGATCAGAATCCATGGCAATCTGAACAGTGACCGGTACATCAGGGAAGTTGTGCAACCCGAGGTCATCCCCTTCCTGCAGAACCTTCCAGGCGCTGTATTCCAACAGGACAATGCCCGACCGCATGTGGCCAGAAATGTCCTCGCCTTTTTCCAAGCACATCAGACGCCCTTGTTTCCCTGGCCTGCTCGTTCACCAGACATGTCGCCAATCGAACATGTGTGGGACAGGGTTGCTCATCGATTTGCTCGTCAGACTCCTGCAGCAGCAACTGTGGATGAACTGTATACCCGTGTAGACAGAGCATGGCAGGACATTCCCCAGGCCCTTATTCAGAGTTTGTTTGACTCAATGCCACGACGTTTAGAGGCTGTAATTGCATCCCACAGTGGTTTCACCCGATACTAATGTGACAATAAAGCGCATTGTATTGACCTGAAAATCTAATGGTTTCTTTTCTGACCCATGATATGCAAATGCTCCAAATTTAATGCAGATTGGGCTATTCCATCAGGGTGTTGCGATTTTTATAAACAGTAGTGTATTTAGGCCTAGTCCTTGAGCACGACTTATCGTGGGATAAACATGTTACGGCCATGATGAACAAGCTCAATCGGCACATGAGGGTGATTTCTAAGCTACACTATCTTCCTAATAATATTCTTTTGTTACTGTACCACGCATTGATACAGTCAAGGTTATGTTATGGTATTTTGTTTTGGAGAACCACCTCACAATACAATCTTAACCGAATATTTCGTCTGCAGAAATGGTTCCTGCGTATTCTATTAACCCGGCCTCACTCGCGCGAGCAGTGTTTACACCGCACTTTTTGATTTTTTTGATATAGCTCATCATACAGAGGCGCTACCTTATCATGACTTCCATGTATTTCAAGTACAACTTATTGGCAACAGATAGCGCCGGTGTTGATCTCATTCATTTTATCGAAAGTGAAGATTAAAGCTATGTTTTCTACGCTTGGTCTCACTTTGCGGTGCAAACACCACTGCGCGAGCAGTCATGTAAGTAAATCTTTGACATAAACATGATTTCTTAAAAATCACTTTAAAATCACTTATTTTCTTCTAATTTGTATATGTGGTCATAAATTGCAATATCTTGAGTTATCAAATAAAATTGCACTGAGTTCTTTTTTATCAAATAAAATCACTTTTAAAAAGTGCGGTGTAAACACCGCAGCGCGGGTAGTGCTGTTATAAA
>JAHWFO010001556.1:3171187-3208840 GCA_023313115.1 Rhysida immarginata | reverse complement strand
GTGCGGTGTAAACACCGCAGCGCGGGTAGTGCTGTTATAAAATTTGGTGCGAGTGACGCCGGGTTAAGGGTATCTATAGCTACTTCAGTATCCTGTTACTTTAAACCTTTTAAAATCCTTTTGATCTTTCAGTTATTTAAATTGCAGTCTAGCTCTTTTATTTTTAAAGTAATAAACTCTATGTTTGATGTTAATTCCCCTCTTGTTTTAACCAAGGTACAGTTATGCAACTTGTCAGTCTGGTAATATTTACATCCCAAAATCTCTTAGAAAGTATCGCAATAATTGTGTTTCACATTACGGTATCGACGTCTGGGCATCCCTGCCTCATGAAATTTCGTAATGAGGCGTCGTTTTCAAAGTTTCGACGGAACCTAAAATCTTGTGTTTTAAGTAATTTCTCAGTAGCAAGTAATTTTGACAACTTCTAAGATTCTTATACCATTGTAGACCAATTGTAGTCCATTGTGGACCAATAGGTAATTGTTTTGTATTCTTTGTTTGTTTTAATGCTGTTCTTAAGTAACAGTTAATTTACCCAATTAGCTTTGACTAATCTATTACTAACACCTTTGTTTTTTACTATTTTTTGTTTTTGTAATCTGTTAATTACATAAGATTGTTGTTAATTTAAATTAATGTTCACCCAGAATCTTTACTAGTCGGTCTCTGACCTAACTAGATCCCGGGTGACATCCTGAATGTAATTTTATTAATTCTATTAAAATAAATAAATAAATAGATTTCATTATAACCATAGAAAATTATGTACAGTTTCAATGAATCTGTAGTTGGGGATATCAATTAACTGCTTTTTCGCTATAACTGAAAAAAATGTGAGTTCATTATATGTGGGTTCGACTGCATTTTAAAATTAATATTCTAACCCAGGAACGATGATAACCATCCATTTTAATTTTCAATGATAAATCATTAAGAAATTCTTAAGGTGTTAACTAGATAAAATTTGAGCAGAGTTGTATCATCCATTAATCTCTACCATTTGAATCCACTCTTCTTTGAGTGTTATAAACGTAGTGTGCTGCTTCCATTGGTCAGTAATTATTTGGAATAATTATGACTGCAGTGTGAAAATAAGAAATATAGTCTTTTATTATTATAAATGAAATAACTGTAATTACTGTAATGTTTACATAATTTCATTAATAAATTTATTAAATATGTCTAGATAATGAATGCATTTAAATAAATAAAATTACCATGTCTTTTATTGTGCTGTGGGATGCTAAACAGGAATTCAAACTATTTTTTGACTATTTATTTTAAAAAAATTTCTCCCTTTGGACATCAATTTTTTGGCTGTGAATTAAACTGAAAGCATCCCCAGTATAGGAAATGTTAATAAAGTTCAAGTGTGATACTTATTTAAAAAAATAATAATTTGTTCCAAATAGCATTTAGCAGCATTTTAATTTTTAATTCATACACTCATCGTCAAAAAAAAAAAAATTCCACCCCTAGAAAACCTGTGGGATGCTATGGGATGTTCTGTTAACACTCTACCACTGGTACAAGATCTGCAAGAGCTACAAGCGAAAGTTCAGTCTGCATGGGATGAGCTGCGTCACGACTACGTTAAGAACTTGTGCAACTCTATGTCACGATGTGTGGCAGAATGCATTAGAAATAATAGTGGCCTAACATCCTATTGAGAATTGTAATGATTTTGGTATTTTGACCAATAAATTTTGTCATACTCACGCTCATTGTTTAATCATTAGTTGTTGGTGAGTACTAACTTCCTTTCAAATATCTTTTCAATCAGACGATACCTTCTGGGTGCAATTTTTTTTTTTTTATGATGAGTATAGTTATTATAGGCATGGTATTAAAATCTTTTAAATTTAAGAGAAATATGCAAATAATTAAGGTTTTATTTTATAACATCATGTAATAGAAAAGCTAAGTCAGTTTTCTTAAAACCAAGGCATTTGAATTTTGAAATGAATCTTTCTACCTTCAGTCATTGAATGTTACTTCTTAACAGTTCATTGCTTTCCAGATTAATTTCCCAAAATTTGAAAGATTATATTTTATTATTTCAGTCTTGAAATAATTCTTCGTGCTGAAGCTGTAGAAACAGCTCAAGCAGGAGATCGATGTGATTTTATTGGAACGTTAATAGTTGTTCCTGATGTTGCAACACTTTCAACACCAGGTAATTAATTTTTAAATGTTGGTTTTAAAAGTTTCTTTTTGTACCCTTATCTTTCCCTTTCTACAACCCCCCCCCAATCCCCTGCCCAACGATGCCCTCTGATCATCTACCTTTTGTCTTTTTCTTTCGTAATTTTAGATTTCATTAATATTTCCTCTTTTTTCAATAATTTTTCTGTATTCTTTGTCTTCATTTTTATTGTTCAGTCCTATTATTTGTAATACGAACCTGCCTGTGAGAGCTCCGTCGGGCGCTATTTTATCCAGAGCTCTTGTATGCCTATTTTCTTTTACAATTTCTGTAACTTTGATTCTTATGGTTTATCTTATTGCATTTTTCACATTGCCCTTTTATCATCTCCCATTGGTCCTCTTTCTTGTCCTATCCCAGCACATCTTCTATTTCATTTCCAGGCTTCCCATTGGTTCCCTTCACTTCTCTCTTCTATTTAGCCAATACTCTCTTTCTCCGTCACACTTTGCCTTTATATAAGTCATCTTATAATCCCATTATCACTTTCAGGAAAATTCTCTGTTATCCTCTTTATTTTGACAAAGAGTAGCCTGTATCCTTAATGTCAGTTTTTTCAAGATCTTATCACTCTTTTTTCATGAGACTTATGATATTTGTAATTCTAGATTTTCATAAATTATTGGGGCCATCTCATTTCATGTTTCAGTGATGTGCCATGTTCCCTAATGCTGGGTGCCCACTTAGCGCGACGATCGCGCAATTCTATCGCTTTGTGAAGAACGCATGCGCAGAGTGACGTCACGAGGGCGATTCTGTGGCGCATGTGAGGCGATTGAAAAGCTCTGCATGCCAGAGCTTTTTGATCGCGCGACTCTATCGCACCCAATCAGAAAACAGTTTCGAATCACGTGGCACATGCAATCATGGCAGCACCTATTTCGAGATGGTCGGATATCGCTACGGAAAATTTGATTGAAGATATCAAGAAATATCCAATTCTGTATGTATGACAAGAGTCATGCTGATTATAAAAAAGATAGGAAAAAGCAGGAGCTGTGGGAGATAATAGCAACGAATTGCGCAGATAGCGCATGCGTATTCAATCACGCGGCCGTCGCGCCAAGTGAGCACCGAGAAGCGAATTGATCGCCTGGCGTTTGTTGCGCATGCGCATATGACTCAAAGGCGATAGAATCGCGCGATCGTCGCTCTAAGTGGGCACCCAGCATAAGGCTCCTGACTTGCCGTCATATGATTTCTTCTTATGGGGTACCTGAAGAGTCATGTATACATTCATAAACTCCATAATTTGAATGAATTGAAGGATGCCATCCAAAAAAAAAAAAAAAATGCTCACAATTGATGAACAAGCTGTTGGTCTAAGTCCTGGACAATTTCAAGCGAAGGACTGAAGATGCATGAATGTCATCTAACTGAATAAGGGCATCTAACTGAAAAAAAGCATTACATCTAACCCCTGTATTTCTTTTTAATCATAATGTATCTCAATTTGTGCATTGAAAATTCACAGGTAGACTTTCCAAAATGTTTTTAATTTGACAGACTTATTGCTGATAAATCTCTCTTGCAACTATGCTAAGGAGAAGCTGATACACAAAGGAGTTTGTTGTCAGAGTTACGTTTTGTTTTACAAAGGAGAGGGAGGGAACACATGAAAATAGTCTCTGCTTACCTGCCTCAGCCTCTCGTTTTATAAGGAGATTTAGAATTCTAATGTTTATTTTTCTCATCTTTATTCTTAAACAATTCTGACATTTTCTAATTTTTTATATTTTTGCATATCAATCAAGCTCGATAAGGCATTCCCTATGTCATTCATGTGTTTAAATGTTAATTTTTTGCATTCAAAATAATACAGTGACTCATATAAAAGTTCAAATAACACACTCTTTCGTTGTTAATTCCAATGGAAATTCACCCACTGGCTTGTTTTTACCGTCAAACTGATCTTGACCATTGGGACGTTTGATTCCTTGCTAAGACACTTTTAAGCAGAACATAACACAAGAGATCAATGGTATTGAAAACAACGAGCGGTCTTTAACATGCATTGACATGATCAGTTGTGCCTAGAGCAGGAGGGAGGACGTTTTTGGCATTTACTATAGTGGTGTGTGATCTCTCCCAAGAATACTCTATATACATATTACAAATTATGGTTAGCATCTTTTTGTTGAAATAAATAAGTAAAGAAAGAGTTAGTTTTATATGAATCACCCTTATATAATAAACCTATAAGAGTTAAATTTTTGAATGAATCATTAACGATTTCATTATCGTAATTAAAAATAATGTTTATTTTGTCAGGTGCTCGAGCAGAAAGCAGTGCTCGTCATAAAGGAAGCGAAACCTTTCAGTCTGAAGGTGTAATGGGATTAAAAGCTTTAGGCGTGAGGGAATTGAATTATAGAATGGCATTTCTTGCTTGTTCTGTAGTTCCAACCAATCCCAGAGTAAGTTAATTCTTTGTAATATTATCTAATTAGAAATAACATGAATATAGGAGAAAACAAGGCAAAAGTATCCTGGAGAACGTGCCCTGGGGAAAAAGGCCATGATCATAGAGTTTTAGTCCTTGGTTGTCAGAGAGGATGATCAATGTAAAACTGTTTGTCATTGACTTTTGACCAAGGTGATGTTTTAGACTGCCCTACACTATTAAATGGGAAGGATTAATCAGGCAGTATAACATTTCGATTATCAGCAGAGTAATAGGTACATCACTGTTAATGTTTACATTAACCATCCATTTGATACATTAACCTTACATGTTAGTTTGACAACACCCAATCCCGTTGTCAGTTTACCCATTTTTATTTCCAGGGTAATAGCATGTGCTATCCCTGTCAGTTTCTTAAAGTGCATAATGAGTGCACTGTTGGGACTTCTCTGAGCATTTTCCTGAGATAACTGCTGGGAGACTGTAGACGCTTTTCGAAAAGAAGCCTGCCTAACTCCAAAATGTGGGCAACTTTAACCGCACATTTCCAATCAATGCAGTATGAACTTTCACATTTGTTGACATCATGATAATTTATAGCTTGGATGCTCTCACTTCTCAACTATGACCTTTCTGATGCAAGTGACCTAAAGTGGCAGTGTGCTACAAAACCAGCATAGCTCACAGAATCCCTGAAGGACCCAAACTCCTGACCTCTGGTAAGGGGGCATCCACTCAGGGGTGAATGAGCCTATTAGTGCGTGTGACTGCTTTTAGAGGTTGCTCTTTGCTGACGATCTTGTCCTCCTTGCATCGTCTTGCACTGATCTTCAACATGTACTAGATTGATTTGCAGCCAAGTGTGAAGAAACTGGGATGAAAATCTGTGTGGCTAAGACTGAGGTTCTGTCCCTTTCAAGACAGCCTGCTCAGTGTGCTCTCCATGTCGTGGAGACCCATCGAGACTGGTGGAAAAGTTCAAGTATCATGGGATTGCATTTATGAGTGATGGGCAACAGCACAGAGAATTGGATGTTCAGATCCGTGCAGCAAGCTGTGTCAGAAGCGAACTGCAGCTATTTGTGATAACGAAATGTGAGCTAGACAACAATGCCAAGCTCTCAGTTTTGTCCCCATTCTCACCTATGTCATGAGTCTTGGTAATGACCGAAAGAGTGCAGTCGCAGGTACAAGTAAGATTTGTGATATTGTGGCAGGTAGTTGCTCAAATAGAATGCAGAGCAGCACAGTAAGGGAGTCTTTTGGTGTTGGGAGAAGTCTCAGTTGCTTTGGTATGGCTACATGATGCAGAGGCTGCAAACTGGTCTTTTTAGGCAGTTATTTTCCAAGTTGGTAGGTAAGAGACCAAGAGATTAGGTTAGAACATGCTCCCGATGGAGAAGAATCACGAGCGCTGGAGATTTGCATAACTTTGATTAAAAATTGCATCTATAAATTTGTTTAATTTAGTATTTATATAAAAAAATTTAGTATTGTATATTAATTTGAATGCTTCTTAACATTAAGAACAAAACTTTCTATACTTGATATCGCTGCCTCTCTAAGGTCAAGCAGGTCGCCATTGTTGAATTTTTTTTTTGGATCTCGATTATTTTTTCTGAAATAATTAAAATTTAAAAATAGAATTGAATGAAAATAATTTTTTAATAAGTATTTTACGGAAAAATACAAATAAAACTTGTTTCTTTTCGTCGGCCTCGGTAAAATTAGCATTTCATGGGTTTAAACTTTCAATAAAAAAAATTCATAAATCTGAACAAATATTAAAAATTTTAATACAAAAATTCTTCTAAGTTTTGACTGCTTTTACAGTAGTTCTTGTGCCGATTCTCATAGAAAATAAATTTTTAAAATGCTTGCACATTTAATTCATTAACAGACTGCCATTATTGCTGTGCATCATGGGTAATTCGTTGTGATAACATTGTTCTCGAGAACTCTTCGTAATTTTGCCGATAAAATAAACGTAATGCCACAGCTGCAGTAGACTGGGCAGAACTTGTGATGTAAAAACTTGTTTTTAACTTTGCTTGTTGGCCATTTTCGATAATTTCGTTCGTTGGCTGTCAGAACGTGCTAAGTGCGGGAACCAAATTTCATAATAAAGAGCTAAAATATACTGAAAAATCCTTACATTATAGGGATAATTACGCTATAAAAATTTCGCTATATGCAGACTGCAAAAGCATTAAATCAATTGGATTTGTGCTGGGACCACATAAACATTTCGTTATAGATATAATTTTGCTATATCGATGTTCGCTCTATGGAGGTTCTACTGTATTAATGCATGAGAATTCAACTAAACATATTTAAAATTTTTTAATGTCTAAAAGTGAATAATTGTTTCAGGATGGGCACAAAGTCTTGGTAATATTTTAAAAAATCACCAACAAAAAAAATCCTAACCTTGGATTGAAATGGTTTGCAGGAAAGAACAGATAAACTCAAAAGTTTATTTTGTAATTTTTTATTGCTGCTTTAGGACACTGCAGTCAGTTTTTCAAAACAGTAACATGATCAGTAAACACAAGATTTAATACCCAAGTTTAGGCCTGTTCACAGATAATCACAGAGACACTTATTGTATCCGTTTGTAATACTTATTGTTATGGATTAAAACATTGGAGAAAAACATTGAAGAGAATTTGGCCAATGCTTCTCTTCTTATTCTCCATGTAAATCTTGAATATGACTAAAATACAAAAATATACATCATTGATAATGGGGAAGTTGCATGAAAATTTTAAATTATTGTTTTCTATAGTAATCGTTATCAATATCAAGGAATAGTAATTCTTTTGTGAAAAATATTCATAGTTATTTTTTTTTTTAAATATTAAAGTTTGACAAAGGATATTATATTTTTTCTT
The DNA here is from genome assembly GCA_023313115.1 of Rhysida immarginata. Taxonomy (NCBI): domain Eukaryota; kingdom Metazoa; phylum Arthropoda; class Chilopoda; order Scolopendromorpha; family Scolopendridae; genus Rhysida; species Rhysida immarginata. The sequence continues at coordinate 3,201,333 of JAHWFO010001556.1, read as the reverse complement.
TTACAATTATAGTTTGGTGGTCAAGATTTTCGTTCAGATGATCTTACAGCAGAAGCAATGAAGAAACAGATGAGCGATACACAATGGCAGAAAGTGTTTGATATGAGCCGAGATAAAAATCTGTACCACAATTTGACTTCAAGTTTGTTTCCAACAATTCATGGTAAGTTGGATTAGCACCAGATCCTGTATAAGTGCTTCAAAATAACACAAATGTCTGGAATAAAGAGAAATTAAACACAATACCACCAAGAAAAAGTGCTTCAAATGATGCAGATCTAGGGTACTTAAAGAATTCAGTTCTGAAAATAAAATTTTAGTTTTAAATAATTTGACTTGTCCAGTGGCTGAATAAAGGAGATTTAATAAATATAGTAAAAATTGTTTACAATGATCATCCACGGGACCAAGCAAAAGTGGTCATTATATGCAGGTTCAATCAAAAAAATTACAAATCAAAAACAAATAATCTCTTTATAAAATAATCTAAGTTACTTTGATTGCATTCATTTGTCTTCCTAGTGCACAACCAGTTGTTTTAGAGCAACATATGTTTCCTCAAAGACAGAACTTGCATTTGCCTGACATAGTAAATAATATCAATATACATGTACTGAAAGAACCAATGTCTTGCCTATGATTGGTTGATTACAGAAAATTGTGTAGTGATGTAATTAGCACTTAGGTTACAACCTGATTGGTTATAGATGGGTTTTATAGTATAGGTTTATATACATAAGGAATCGAAACTGGTGGGCAATGTCACATTAGATTTTCCATGTAAACTTCTGCAGAATCAAGCAAAAGTGATCATTAAGCTCAGGTGGTTGTTAGTACTTCAGATTTACTGCCCACCATGTTTAGCGATATAGTGAGTTTAGATTATCGTTGTACAAAGCCAACGATAACCTTGGTGCTGATTCCGTGAGGGAATATTGCACCAAACCCAGGGACAAATACAGGCATCCATGTTCTAGGCGGGATGCAAACCTGTGACTCTTCGTTTCAAGAGCGACAAGACCTTTGCCCTAGCGCTCTCAGCCACTGAGCTGGCATATATTCATTTTACTCATGCTAGAATATATTCACTATTCTCCAAGTTCATGTTCATTTCAAGAATGTTGGGAGACCATAAAATCGACGTCTAATCATGATCCACATATTCTCAATTAGAGAAAGATCTGGAGATTGTACCGGCCAAGGCATCTCTCGGATAATTTGAAAAGAATTCTTGTTTTTTTACGGCATGGCTGTGCATTGTCTTTGGTATGCTCTGAATTATAGAATAATGTAAAGGCTTATAGCGCCCTATGAACATAGTACACATAAAAGCTGTTATTTTTATTATTGTAAGCTGTTATTGGGCTGTCATAGTCCATTGCTTGCAAAGTAACAAATAAAATGCCTGTTCTGCACGTAAAGGTGACCGTTTGTTGTAGCTGATAGTATCCCAACCATTTGAATGTAGAAGAATTAATCTGATTTCCACATTGCCTCCATCATTGCCAGGGCATTCCCTAGCCCATCTTTAATTTTGCAGAACCCAGGGCAAAACTGAAATGGGAGCACTTCCTTCAAAGAACAAAATTGAAATATTGAGCATGAGCCTAGGGCCTGTTCTGATTATCGTAGACACAAATGAGATTTGTTACTGATTTGATACTATGCCAGTTGTGATGCCAGGTGGCTCTAGTGCAACGCTACTACTTAAATAGCACTACCGTTGACTACAAAGCTCATTGCATCAGTCAACAAAAGCGATGATTTTAACAACATGCCCACACTTGACTGCCTTGATGCTTATTAATGATATCTTCATCGGTTACAAGTTTTGAAGTTATCAAATCTTGGTCAATGCTTTTACCAGATAATTCAGACATTGATTCAGTATTTGCCAATTTCCTCAAGCATTTTCAACTTGGCTACAAGCAATATTTTATACCCAAAATTAAGCATAAACCCAAACGATACGAACCAATGTATATATGATTTGGTGTCGGATGTAGCACCAGTTGCTATTAGTGATTAAAAAATAAAAAAAAACAAAAAAAAAACAAACTTTACCTAAAGAGGAGGCATAATCCCTCCTCTTACACAATACGTGCATTCAAATTTCATTCCAATTTAGTGTAAAAGCAGATAACAGAAGGATCAATATTATCACCTCTTTTATTTAATTTAACTTATTTATAAATGATCTCCCTTACATTGTTTCTCCAATTCCTATTATACAGAGTATTCAAATGATATGATGGTTTTATTTTCATTAATACAGGAAAACTATTACATGTAAAAACAATCAGTTTCTACCATTCGAAAGTTCATCTCAAGAAGTTACAGATGTCCATGCCAGAAGCCCCCCTCCCCCACTGTTAGAACAACACGTGGAATTGGCCGAAATGAAATTGTCGATCCACAAGAGAAAGCCCAGGAAATCTATTGGTTATTGAATCAAAATCGGTAACACAGACACAACAGAATTTTCAAACCCATTTTCATAAAGATCCTCCATGTAGAAACAACATTTTGGACTGGGAGAAGTAGTTTTTAGAAACAGCTAGTGTCTTGAAAGGAAAAAGTTTTGTAGGCCAGGTACAAGCACAAACATGCCAAAAAATCTACTACAGGCTTGACATTCTCCGTGCAACAAAGGAGCACATGTAGAGGTGCTCTAAAACTTTGGAAAAAACTTTTTGAGATGAACTTTCGAATGGTAGAGACCGATTGTTTTTATCTGTAATAGTTTTCCTGTATTAATGAAAATAAAACTATCATATCATTTATAAACACCCTGTACAGTACTTCATGCCGATGACGCTACTCTTTTGCTATTCAGCAAAGATCAAACACAGCTTATACAGTCCCTTAATTCAGTCTTAACAGTTTTGAGGGGCTGGATTTATACGAATTTGATGTCACTCAGTGTTAACAAGACTAAAGTTATGTTTTTATCTGCCAACGATTTTATATGACAATCAAGTCCTTTCAGTTGTAAAATCATTTAAGTATTTGGGTCTCTGTTTGATGCATAATTTATCGTGGAATCTACACATTGATTATCTTATTACCAAATTGAATAAAAGAATGGGTATTTTATTTACTTTATTACTCAGGGATATATTCATATTTATGCTGCAGTGTTGTTTTCTGGGGCTCAACCACAATTCATAATCTGAATAGAATATTAAGTCTCCAGAAATAATTTATACACACATTGACGAAGTTATCTAAACTAAATTCAGTGTCCCACCTATTTGCACCTTTACGGATACCACCAATTCAATAAATTTACTCGTATATTCAGACATGTATATATAAAGTAATTAACACTCCTAGTATCAACGTTAATTATTTTTTATAGCTGCAATTCCTTTTTATAATGTAAACAATCCCCGCTGCGACCTAATTTGTCGTTTTTTTTTTACCACACAAGGCCCAGTGGGGACTACTGCACACTAATCTCTAAATAAATAAACCTTGACGTAATATTTAAATGTTACATATGCTAGTTTTTCTTGATAGACAGCTTTGCTTAGAAAAATCTCCTTTTCTTTGAAGCTTTCAAAATCTTCTTCGAATTCCAATTCTTCCATAGGCTAACATTTAGAAACCTTGCCTTCTGGCAACAGTTTTATCACATAATAATCAGATATTAAAATTTAGACACAATAAAAATAAAAACCATCTGGTTTTAAACAAGAAAAAAAAATTGCCAAAAATTTTCCATATTAACCAAATATTCATAAAAATATTTTTGTATTATTGGGGCAATTTTACATGTAAATTACATCGATAAGGTAGGGGTAAAGAATAATTTCATATTAAGTGGAATTTTATATTAATACAGTTTGTGATAAGTGGGCTGTGATGTAATTGAAGATATTCATTATAATATTTTTATCAGCAGCTGTATTTATAAAGCTTATGCCCAATCTTTCAAGTCACTATATCAGTAAATGTAATGAAATTCTGGCAGCAGCACATTTTACTATGAAAAAACCTATTGATATACCAATCAAAGTAGAATATTCACGTTTGATCCACGATCTATCTTTCGACAGTTAGCATGAGACATTGATGACACATTTTAAATAGAATTGAATAAAACTTGAATTTGAACCATGGGCGGTATTATCAATGTGAAATGTTTACCATTCTATTAGTTCAATTATCATACCGTATATTCCTTTTTTTGTACATGTACCACGTTAAATCGGGCCTAAAAAAAATTGCCATGCTACATAATTCAATGTAGTGAAGCTTAGGCATTCTACGTGAATCTGTTAATTATAGGAATTTTGTTAAAAGACTCAATTTCTTAATTCAGGAAATGATGAAATCAAACGAGGCATTCTTCTCATGTTATTTGGAGGGGTACCCAAAACTACCTTGGAAGGAACGACATTACGAGGAGATATCAATATTTGCATTGTAGGAGACCCTAGCACTGCAAAGAGCCAATTTCTAAAGTAAGTTTGAATTATTTAATACACTTAGTGTTGATATTAAAGATTTTGTTATTTTCTTTTATTTCTTGAAGTTATCGTGTGGATTTGGTAGCAAAATTTGTTTGGTTTTGTCATGGAACATATTTTATAATAGACCCTAAGGCGTGGATTCCACATGTGTAAAAACAACCGCAGAAACCACAAGGCAGAAAATGTTCTGACATCACTTCCTGCTCTCTTCTTTCTGCTCGACAAAAAAATTCTATTATCTTTGTAGGCTATGACCCGATCCAACTCGAAATAATCAGGAGTTTTCTGTCGGGCAGCAAGACGAAAGCAGGAACTGACGTCCAAACATTTTCTGCCTTGTGGTTTCTGCCGTTGTTTTTACGCATGTGGAATCCACGCTTAACTTGCACTGTAATAATCTTTGTAATAAAATTTTATAACATTGGAAAGACTTTTTGACCACCCTGTAGTTTCCCTTATACACATTGCTAGTCCTTTGTACGTATTTGCCTTTATTTACAAAGGATCGGCAATATGTATAAGGGAAAGTACAGTGTAGTTAAAACGTCTTTCCAATGTTACAAAATTTTATTAGAAAGAGATTATTACAGTGCAAGTTAGGCTCTATTATAAAATATGCTCCATGACAAAACCAAACAAATTTTGCTACCAAATCCAAATTTATTGATTAATAAATAATATTACTGTCAATATTGTTTATAACGACTTCCAAGGGACCATGAAAAATTGGTCAACTTCATGCCAATGTCAATATGTAATTATTGGATTTTGAAGGCATTCTTACTTCTCGCTATCCTTCCAAACTGTTGACATGGTAGAGTGAGATATGTTCAATTCTCTGCCACGTTGCAATTGTTGCCACCAGATTCCAGCTGCCAAATAATGTTAGCTTTTCTTTTTTTTTTTTCTCCACAGTTAAGGATTCTTCTTTTAGGAGCCGTTCTTGTTAATACAGCTCAGCCAGCTTCAGCTGAAAACTAATTTTTTCCTGGTAAAACAGCTAAAACTCTGCTGAAATCTGATGAATTCAATTGCATTAATACAATTGAAATTTTTGCATAATTTGGTAGTAAAACTCCGCTAAATTTGATGGAACATCTGCTAAGTTGAAAACATTGAAACTGATCGACTGATGGAAAAGGGAATGATGACAGAGTACGTTGACTTGAGTATAAACCCTCGAAAGTGCACGTCCAGGAAGATCTTTCCCACTGATATACCTTTGCCCGACACATTCACCAGATTTTTTTTTTGTTATCATTTAGATAAGAAACCAAACTTCTGAGAAAAATCTGATCATTATATCCGATTGTCACTATAACCAATGTCTTTATAAATGATTTTGATTGTATTTACAATGCTCAAAATGGCTCTGGCTTCAACATCTTTTTATTTTTATTAATTACTTAATTGAACTTTATCATAAACTCTTGTTCTCACACACTTTCTTAGCCTTCGTAACCTTGACTACCCACGTGACCACATAAAAAATGGCGTCCCTTGGTCGTGTTGTAAGCATTTGTGATTTGAGTAAAATTCTTTTTTTTTTTTTTTACATTTTCCATAGGTTTTTACTACTTTAAAGATTTTTATTAATCTAACATACATTATTAGCCTCAAATTTGCAAAACATAATGATTTAAATGTTTACTGATAACCTTTCATAATTTTAATTTCATAGTCATAATTACCTATAAAATTATTTTCTAATGATGTTTATTTCTTTCTCCTCACTCTGACAATTGGGAATACAACAATATTTAACCATAGCAATAAAAATTTTGAACAACAACAATTAAAACTTTCACTTAAGATACAGTCAACAAATGCCGTTAACACGTCCAGTGTCCGCCATTTGCATTTTGTAAAAAACTCAGTGACGTTTAGTGGCATCCAATCACAATACAGGGGATAAAGGTCAATTATCCTTTTAAATAGCAATTAAAGAGCTGTCAAAATTGATGAATAAGGTGTTGACAGATAATTGATGAATGATTATTTTTCTTAAATGGCATTTAACAAGCTTTCAAATAATGATGGCCGGATGAAAGTCATTGGCAGATCGTTGATTTGTGCTTATAATTTTTGATCAATATATGTACGAGGGTTGGGGCATATGTCATGGCAACTATTTTTTTTTTCTCAGAGCTAAGGGATGGTATCACAAAATATTTGTCTCAAGGAAGCCATGTCTTCATCGTATGTCTCCACAACACCAGATGGCTGTGATTTCCTATTGTTGCACAGAGAGAAATGTTAAGTCAGTTCTTAGTCAACTGCCGTGCAGGATATATCAAAATAGCCATTCTCTATTTTGATATCTGTTACTTATATTTTCTAGGACCAAATATCACTATTAACACTATTTCACCTTATTAAGAAGGGAACTTTCCCAGCTGCCTTATGACTGGTTGCTGTGCCATGACAGCTGCATAATGATATTGGTCGATGAATGCATATTGCAATAGCAGTACCTGTGTCTGCAGTAGCTCAATTGGGTAGAACTCGAATTACATTCAAGTAATGTAAACAATAAATTTGTTTTTTTATTCTTAACCTTATTAAAACATTCTTTTTCCTTTTTCACACTCTTTTGATCAATAGGCAAGTCACTGATTTCAGCCCTCGTGCTGTATATACAAGTGGAAAGGCTAGTAGTGCAGCTGGTTTAACTGCTGCTGTTGTTAAGGATGAAGAATCCTATGAATTTGTTATAGAAGCAGGTGCCCTTATGCTGGCTGATAATGTGAGTTACAAATTATCAATCATTGAGAACTAAATCATATTTTTTAAATTTTTTATTTAATTTATTATCATAATTGCTGAAAATTAAAAAGAATCTCTGGCATTTTCCAGAAGCCATTGTTGGCTTATATTGGAAAGTCGAGTTTACTTAAGGAGGGTGCGGCAAGCTAACTTCCTTATTTCGTATTGCAATGAAATAAAAAGTATTAAAGATATCGTTTTATACAAAAGTTACACATTTAAAGTTGTGGTTTACATAGTTTTAAAAATCAAATGGGATAATTGATGCCCACCATTGTCGATACACTAGGTGAACTGAGTTCTGGTGTTTCTCACCACTCTCTCCAGCATATTGATGGGTATGTTGGCCGTCTCTCCTTGAATGTTTCTCTTCAGGTCGTCCAGAGTCTGTGGGCAGTTAGTATAGACACGGGATTTTAAATACCCTCACAAAAAAAAAAAAAAATCACATGGGGACAAATCGGGAGTACGTGCCGGCCACTCCAAATTACCTATTCGTGAGATGAGGTGCCCTGGGAAGTGATCTCGCAACACCGCCATCGATACCCTTGACGTATAAGCCGTTGCTCCGTCCTGCTGAACCCATACGTCCCCCAAGTCCATTTCATCCAGTCGTGGCAAAAAAAACTCCTAGAGGTTGTTTACATACCTGTCTGAAGCAAGTGTGACAGTCTGCACCTTTCCTCTGCATGATGGCGACTGTTGCAAAAGGTGTCACAATTTTAGGATCCCCTCTTTCGAACGAGACCACGTCCTCCTGCTGGTGGCTCCTGTAAGCTTCAGAGCACTCATTTCAAAAACGGAAGTTAGCTTGCTGCACCCTGTATTATATTTAAAAATAAATATACAAAATTTGAAAAAATCATTAAAAGTTTTTTCACAGGATATAATAAAACTTATTCTGATTATACCAAAAGTAATAATGAGCAAAAGTTCACTTCTCTACTTCAAAACAAAATTTTTTTTTCAGTCTATATAATAAATATATAACCTATTCAAATCAATATATTTTTCTTAATTAGATTGTATGAGGTCAGGTTTAATATCCATTTTGGAATTTTGTTTAAAATTTTTGGAATATAATTTTTTCTTTCTTTTCATCCATAGTTATTGTATATTTTAGGAATTTTAAAATATTCATGATTTTTAACGTTATACGTCAAATGATTTTTTATTAATAATTTTTTTTTTTTTTTTTAAATACGGTATGCGGCAAAATAAACAGTACTGAAATGGGCATGTGTCAAATATGTCATAATTTCAGTACTGTTTATTTTGCTGCATACGGTATTTTGTATTATAACTATATAATCAAATAGATTGTCTATTTGTAAAATTTTAGTTTAATAATAATAATAAAGCTACAGAAAACATATCAAAGATTCGACTGACGGGTCTTGCAGGAAATGCTATATCGCAAAGGAAACCATCCAACATGTCATATCCAGTTGCAAAATACTCACGCAGACCGATTATTTACACAGACATAACCAGGTAGCCAACATCATACATCAACATCTAGCTAAGATACACAAGCTAAGGGACATTCACACTCCATACTATAAATATATCCCCAACACTGTCTTAGAGAACACCACACACAAACTATATTTTGACAGAGCTATAATCACTGACAAAACTATCCCTCATAACAGACCAGACATTACACTAATAGATAAGCAAAACAAAGTGACTTACATAAATGATATCTCCATCCCCAGCACACACAATTTACAAAAGACATACACTGACAAATTCACTAAATATACGGATCTTGCACACGAAATAAAACACCTTTGGGGAGTTAACAGAGTACACATTGTTCCTATTGTTCTTTCTGCCACTGGGGTTATTTCACACTTGCTACACAAAAGCCTGTCAACACTAAATTTAAACCCACACTTATACAAAACCTTACAGAAAGCCACAATTCTAAACACCTGTCACATAGTAAGGAAATTCCTACACCCAAATATCAATGCGTAACTTTCCCTCCCTTGCATTTGAGTCCCTTGGGCTTGGCCCTCATTTGGGTCCGCCTCTGGGATTGGCTTCCGGACTTGATCCGAGTTTGGCTTCCCCAAACAATGATAATAATAATAATCAATATTTTACAAGGTACATACAATTAAGAAAAGAAACTGAAATAATTACTCGTCTGCATAATTATTTATGAACAACTATTTTACTATGGTTTTTATCAACAAAATTCAACATGAATTCCTCTTCTAATTTGTTTCTTCCTGAATTAAGTCAGCATAGTGAATTTTTATGGAAAAATGGATGATTATGATTTGAATAGAGACTTATGAACAAATTTTAGTTTTAATCATGATCCAAGAGCTATTAACGGAGCTGTTGGTCAACAGAAAATTACATTTGCAAATAATTCCCAAGATCTTATAGAAAGTATGGATCTTATAATAACAACTTGTCCAGAGCAGAAATGTGTAGAAAGTTTGTTATTATTATTTATTATTTAATTAAATTTACAAACAGTGCATATCCAAGGCCGGTATGGTCATAGACTGACGAGTTAGGCCCCCAGTAGCACGTAATGTGTCAAAATACAAAAAAGAAAACAAAAACAGAAGAAAAAAAACCAAACAGGGTTAGTCATAATTAACAAATATTAACAAATGATTACAGATTTAAATTAACTAAGTAAAATATACCAAAAAAAACTACTAACAATTAACAATAAGCTGAACTGGTTGGATCAAACAAAGCCCTTTGTAAGGGTCCAAATAAAATACGATACAACTATTCCAAATAAGCAGTGATAAGGGTCATATTGACCTCTGTGTACATACTATAAAATCACAAAGATTGTGTAAAATTAAATTCAAGATCAACCATAAGACAAATTAAATAATGTGTAGTTAAATTACAAACTAAACCAAGAATACATTAGTCAATTCGACTGAATTACACATGTTGGTTATTCTGGATATTAACAAGTGTTCACATTATATGATTCAACTGTTTAGAGAACAGTGCAAACCTATTAGAATGCCTGTTTCTGATGGCAGTCCTTTGTATAATTGGTGAAATTTGAAAGGGAAGTGGGCCCCTCAAAAACAAACATGTCGTTAAATTTAAATCTTTTATTATAATTTCATAGTACCTAATGAATATTAAAATTCCCAAGATATTTTTGAAAATTTTCCATTTGTTAAAAAGTTATAAACAAATACATTTTTTTATGGTACTTTGTTTAAAAATGCATATCTCAAGCTAATTTTTTCAAATCTCTTTGGAATTTTAACGATAACTAGTAAAAAGTATATATTTCATAACAAAATATAAAAGAAGAGAAAAAAAAATTGTGTATTAAAATAAAATAAATAAAAAAAAAAAACAGTAAAGAAAAAGGGAAAGAGGAGAGAAAGAAATAAGAAGCAGTTTAAAGTAAACTAGAAAAAGTGATATGCTGATCCATAAAAGAAATGGCTTTAAGCTTTTTTTTCTAAAAGGTAGATATGTTAGAATATCCCGAACATCCTCAGATAAATAAGACCAAAACCTTAAACCGGCATACAAAAAGTTGGGGTGTAAAATTGATAAATAAAAATGTGCAACTTGCATTCTTGGGTTCTTACCAGTATACAGCCTCTCTATGCTCAGAGAATCATGAACCAATCACATGATGAATCCTGGCATTGTCTTCCATGAAGGATCTGTCACAAGCATGGAGAAAGTGCAGCATTGCAGGATGGACTTGATACATACTAAGTTTAGGTATTCCTTGGTTGTCACCCGAACTTAAAGGAATATCAGGGGATTCGTATTGAACCAACAATACATACCCAATACAAAGATATTCCCACGAGAACCCGTATTGAAAACTGAGCTGTTGAGATCTGGCAGGTTGGTCCATTACTTCTTAGGCCTGTTGCAACACTCTGTTGGCCATCAGTACAGAATAATGTATAGTATGAATCGTCCACAGCTCTCCAGCCATGTTGCTCCTTACACCACTGCAGCCGATCTTTTTGGTTCTTTGCTGAAATGAGAGATTTCTGCACAGGCACTTCGGCTTGCCCTCCCTATTCTCTACAATTTCCTGCACATTGCTCTAGTAGATATGAGTTCGGACAAACTTAACATTGATATCGTCCATCAAATGCTGCACAGTAGACCTTCGTTGTTATTGTTCAAGCCTTCTGAGATGCTGTCGATCACGGTTCTACATGATTGTTTTTGATGCATACTGTAGATCACGGTTTCCCAACCTTCTTTGTATTTTGCACCCTAAAATTTTATTCCTGGCCCTTCACACCCTCTATAAAATAAATTTGCACCCTGTAGTCTACGTATAAAAGAAGAGAGAAGTTAGTGATTCCATTTGGAATTATGAGGGCAGAAGGATTAATCATTATTAATTACAATCACTATTCCTCGCACCCCGCAGAATGCGTTTTCGCACCCTTAGGGGATGCGAGTACTCCAGGTTGGGAACCCCTTTTGTAGATCTTGTCATAAACACTGCAGGTTTTGCTTCCACAAATTGAACACTGAGAGATCTTGCCTTATGAGATATCAGTCAGCTGCGCTGTCTTAGCTGTAGTGGCACCTGCTAGCCAAACTGCATCATATCCCAAAATATCATTTTTGAGCTCAGTCAGGTCTTTCATTTTTTCTCATTCTACACAACTACTAATGACACTAACTGCTGTTATGAATATAGACTCATTTATATATTTTATGACATGTTTCTGATTCATTGGCCAAGCGCTATGGATATATATATCATATTTACTTGACTATAAGACTATATGTTTTCCAAATTAAAGGGTCAATAAGGAGAGGGGAGGTTGTCTTAAAATCGCAAATTACACAAATATGCCGACTTTTGCAAGTTAATTCTAAAATCCTCCACTTCAGCTGACGAGATCATAACGAGATTTTACAATAGTGCTCGAGAATTTGGAAAAATATCATTCCCATTCACATATCAGAGTAAATTTTCAACCTTAGAGCATAGATCACATTCCTTTTTCGGAAATCAAAAAACGTTTCAATTAAAGTTGTTTTAATTTTTAAAAAAGAATTTTTACTTCCTTGTTCATTAAACAAATTTTCCCAAAAATTTACCTCCAAAAAAGTCTTATAATCGAAGTTGTCTTATACAGGTTGTGTCCGTAAGTTGTCTTATACAGGATTTCCGGAAAACCTGAGCCCTTGACAGGGCGTCGTCTTTGTACAGGGCCAAGCATCTCAGAAGCGGTTTTGCCCAGGTGAAAGCAAAACGTCAGCGAACGCTCTGTTTTGACGTTTTCTGCCATGGCAAAAACTCAAAAACAGGTTTTGCACCATGCATGATCCTCACTGCTTCAGAGCTCGGAAGCAACTGCCGCCCAGTGTGTTGCTTAGCTTAGACGCCCCCACCACAAATCTCGCCGCCAATGACCGCGCTGCTGGTGACTGCAGCATCACACAGCTGCCAGTCTAATTACTTTACGGACACACTCTGTAGTTGGGTAAATACAATAATTGATATGCATATTTAAGATCTCATCCACTTCTACCTTATGCTTATCGACATCAGCCATTTCAAAGAAAAGAATACCACTATTACATTCAAAGGATAAAATAATGTCTCTATCTTTGTTCACACAGCTTTAATCAGCTAAAGGTTTAAAGAGAGAATTAAGGGAAGGCCAATCATATATATAAAATCAGCAACGGAGGACTATGTAACAACAAAGAAAAAATCTAACAATGGGTTATTTCCTGATTATACAATTGGGTGGGTTTGCTTCTAGTATGCTATAAAATTTAAGAAAATTGATGATGAAATGAAAAATCAATACAAAGATATTTAGGAACTTAGAACAAGAAAATATTAGATGATGTCCAATTTGGAATCACAAATTGCAGTGCCAAAGTTTCTATCTGTTTGCACACATACCACATAGAAAACATTTTAATGATACCTTGCAATAAGTAGAATTGTTCGAGACTAGAATCGAAAGTACTTTTTTCGGCAAGATTCCTGGTAGGTTCTTATGGCAGGAAAGGATTTCGGTTTCTGCCGATTTCTTCGATAGCAAGGAAGGAAGGAAGGACCAGAGAGCAATTTTTAATTTTCTGGGGCACTTGACTCAATGAAATAAAAGATTAAATCAAAAATTTTTTATTGAGATATACTTTATTATTTTTTGGTTAATATGATTAAAGGAAAACACAGTCAAATTTTTTCTTACAGTTTACCTTAAAAGTAGTCAATTTTGTTAAAGTATAATTGTTTTCTATTGATGTATAGGGTGTATGCTGTATTGATGAATTTGATAAAATGGATCCTAAAGATCAGGTAGCCATTCATGAAGCTATGGAACAGCAAACTATTTCCATAACAAAGGCTGGAGTGAAGGTTTGTTTTTAGTAATATCTAGAAATTATTTTTAATTAATATTGCTTTAATTCTTTGGATCTTCTTAAATTGCTAGTGAAACAGAACTTTGGGTGACTATAACCTAAAGCAAAAAAAAACAATAACTCAAACTTCCAGTAAGTCAAACTAAGCTCTTGGTTCCATTCCTAATGCATTAATTAGTGGAAATTTCACTTATTAAAGCGAATATAAATTTTATTTAAAACCGCTTAAGTTGAACTACATTTTTTTTTTTAATTTTTGAATAAAATCCACATATTTTATTAACTTGGCCATTTTCTTTTTCTTTAGTACAGTCGAACCCCAAGGTGATCTAGAACAAGGTGGGGGTCAGTTTGCCGGAAATGGTAAAAATTGCCTTACTGCGCAAGCGTATTTTGACGTCACTGGATGACATCGAAACCAACACCCGCTAAATCAAAACTTCCACAGAAACCAAAGCATGGTGGCAATGAAAACAGTCGTGCGATAGCAACACTTGACGACTCGTTTAATTCCTTCACAATTCTCATCCTTTATACTATTTATTTGAATTAAATAATGCCATTATAAGGAGGGACTTATAATTATTGTAAAATGTACTTACGTATTTCTTTTTAATGCGAACACAGGGTTAATGTTAACTATCAGCACATCGCGCGATGACTGATCATGCGACCAAGGTAAGTGAAATTTACTGTGACTAAATAGAAAAAGGGGTATATATCTATCAGTTCGTTAGAAGGGGAGGGGATGCCTTTAAAATATAAATTCATTTACCTTGGTCACATGATCAGTCATCGTGCGATGTGTGGATAGTTAACATTAAGCGAATACAGAAACAAGGACAATAACTTATTTCTCGTTATCATTAGGCCTAATTATCATTCCTCGTTAAGATTTTGAATTGATTCATTGGAATTGTTAGCAGTTAAGAGACAGAGATAATAATTTCGATATTATTTCATAATAACTTTATTTATGCAGGCATTAGGAAATATTAATTTATAAAATAGTAACTTTACAAATAAACGTTTCTTCAGAAATACAATGTAAGAGTTTTGTTTTTTACGTGAAAACGTTTTCTTTTGTGACCAGAATAATGGCTACCGCAACTGCCGGAAGTAAAGCCATAAGTCATCCAGTAATGTCACAATACGCATGCGCGTTAAGCACTTCTGACAAACTGGACTTGCCTGTTATTCTAGATTACCTTGGTCGAACCCACATATGAGAACTTCAGATAAAAGCCACTTTGTTATTTCCTCGAATAGTTATGTTGTTGGCATATCACTCTGTAAGAGTGAAGGCCTGTGTTCGTTTCAGAAACTCAAAAAAAATTTTTTTCTGAAATCAACTTAAAACTCATGATTCAAAAAGATATGTTATAATTTTGAAGAAAAAAAAATTTCCGTGTGTACGGATGTAAGTATGTGACCAATTTTGTGCATCTAACTCCTCCAAAACTGCAAATAGCAGAACGAACAAAAATTATACATACGATACCTTAAATTGTGCCTTAGCGTATTTTTTATCAATTGGGTAAGCCTTTTTTGAGATATTAAATTTTTTCTAAAAATTAAAAAATGACTGTAGTGTTCAAACCAGCAAACCAAACTCAAAAGGTTCAATATGTGCGGACTCCTCTTATTAGGCGCATTTTCTTTGTAAATGACGTTTTTGGCTCGGATGAGCAGTTTTGGAGTTATGAACAACCCCTCACCCCACCCACCCCCGATATTTTTTTTATTTTTTATTTTTTTTAAGAAATTCTTACTTAGAGGGATCCTTAAACTATGCATTGACATATTTTTTATGGAAATGGGCTAAGCCTTTAAAGAGAAAGGATTTTTTTTTTTTTTGTAAAAATGAAGAAATGGCAGGAACATTCATTTCTTAGCCCCAAACACAATGGAAACAACATGAACCGCTTCCTCTTATTGAAAAAAATACAATTTTTTTTGAATCCGTATCATTCTCTCATGGTAGGCCTGTGCGAATGTACCATTCTGCCATTCCAGTTTATTTTTTGTAAACTCTGCTTATAAGAGCTAATTTTCAATTCCCCAACAGGGCTCTTATGAGCGGGTTCGACTGTACATGTGTTTCCATGTGTTTCATTTGTTTAAAACAAACAGTGACATAGCATCAGCCTGTCTTCATACATTGGGAACATTTTTTCTGTACATAAATCATACATATTAACATTGGAAAATGCATTTGAGACAAAGCAATTAAATTTGAGGGACAACTTAATGGAAATGTTGGTTAACTAAAACAGGATTTTTTTCTAACTTTATTTGAAAATGACATTACTATGAGTACAGTGCAGACCCAGTCGAAAGCGGTCTCGCTAGATCGCGAAATCTGCTCCAATGCGGTTTTGGCTTGGCTCCAATCCCAGCCCACATATCGTTCACGGTCGACAAAATGCCAGATTTCACATAGACATGTACACGTTCCTGTTTGTTAAAAAAAATGTTTGGAAAATCAGCTGAAATTGGATCGTTCGCGGTCGACAAAATCCCCGATTTCATTTAGACATGTACAGTGTCCTTTTCGTTTATTTTCACTTAATAAAAATGTCAATTGAAGATACAGTATTGAATGTAGAAGCTATTTGTTAATTATTATGACCGATAGGTACTTATGTTTTCACAATGTGCATCAGGCTGTCCATCCGTCTGTCTGTCTGTTGATGCTGTAGCTTTCGAATGCTTCCAAATTTTCGACTTCGTTTTCGCCATTCGACAACTTAGGGAAATCGGAAGACTGAGTTCGTTGGTGGAAAAAATCGGTGAACTACTTCCGGTTCAAAAGGTCAAAAATAATACAATTCCATGTATAAATAGCCTGTGCATTGCCAAATGCTGTTCTCCCTTTCCATAGCTAAATCAGAAAGGGCTTTGAATTAAGTGAAGACACGTAATCGTCTTCCTTGATGGTCAATATCAGTCAGAACTGGTTCAAGGGTATATGGTTTACTGGTACCATTATGGTTATGGGTCCACTGGAAACTTTCAATGCTAACATATGGCATGTATTATATAAAACTGCTTGGAATAACATGTCATGATTGAATATTAACGTAAAATTAATGATAGTCAATATAGGTTCAATAGTATGTGGTTTCATGGAAGCAGTATTGTTCAGGGGAAACTTTCAAAGCTCAGATTTGGCATGTAATATATCAAATGACTTGGAATGTTGTGTAGTGAATGAATATATACTAAAATTAATGATAGTCGAAATTGGTTCCCAGGCAGCTGGTTTAGAGGACCCATTTGGTTTATTGGAACTTTCAATGCTAAAATATGGCATGTAATATATCAAACGACTTGGAATGATGTGCCATGAATAAATATAACGTAAAATTAATGATAGTGGAAATTGGTTCGAAGGCAGCTGGTTTAGTGGACCCATTATGGTTCATTGGAACTTTCAATGCTAAAATATGGCATGTAATATATCAAACGATTTGGAATGATGTGCCATGAATGAATATAACGTAAAACTAATGATAATCGAAATTGGTTCCATGATTCGTGTTTTAATGATACCATTATGAAACCATTGGAAATTTGCAATGCTAAGATATGGCATGTAATTACTTATGCCTTATATTATCAATAGTTAGTTTGTGTTAGGGAAATTTTAACAATAGCTAGTAGCTAATCATTCCTTCAGTGGTACATGCTTACTTAGAAAAGCGTTGGCAATAGTTTATGAAGAAAGAATTGACCTTTACACAGAAGGCTTCAACCATTAACGCTTATTTCATTAAATAGGAATGCTTACAAATTAAAGGATTCGTATATGTTCTAATCTACAGAGAATTGCTACTTTCTCCACTTAACTTTTCAAGTAGTTTTATTCAGTTTGAACTATACATTTCCCTAAGAAGTATGCCTTGCTTAGCAACCAGAGGCTTCCTTAGCAACCTCATCTAATTCTTAACAACGAAAGGCTTCTTTAGAAACCAAATGCTTTTCTTTTCGTTCTTGAATGCTTTAAAATCCTATCGGTCCTGGGCGTTTCGGTTGCCCGACTTGTTGTTGATTTGGGTGTATATGTTGCTTTTGTTGTAGTATTTGTTGAGTTATGCATGATAAGCTTGCAAATCGTTTTTGTAATTTTTTGTGTCTGTCTTAGGCTTCCGTACTTGTAATGTGTAAATTTTCGACATGTGGCTTTTGAACTCCCGTATTTTGTGTTCTGTCATGGCTGCCAAGAGGAAGATGGTTGTACATGTTATCATTTTTTTTAGTAATGAAAAGCAAATAATTAATGCAATTAAAATTCAGAATTGAGTTTCTTTAATGTGCATACATTGTCATTTCTTCCCATATCTATTTTATTTGAAACGTCATCACTCGGCAGAGCTGATCGATGTCAGTCAAGAAACGCTATTCTGTACAACTGACTTTTTATTAAGTAAACATAAACGAAAAGGAAACTGCACATGTGCATATAAAATCGCGGCTCTCGTCAACCGCTTTCGAACCGATTTCATCGGATTTATCTCTTGATGTAGATTGTAACACCAATAACATTTCACCACACAAAATGATTAATTTTTCTTCTGTTGGTACTCTTTCTTATATTTCATTGTAGGTTTTTTTGGCACTTAGCAAAAGCTCTTTACTTGGCTCAAAGTTGTAACACAAACTTAAAATTGAATATTGTAAGAGAAAGGTTTATTTGGGGGACATTTACAGACATTTGTGTATGCGGGACATTTGATACTTATACTTCCTACAGTACATCATTCCTTCAGCACACTTATATAAAGGCAAAAGAATTTTTTTGAATGATGGCCGTAAATTCTAGAAAAAAGAAATTGGAGACTTTAGAAACAAGTTAGAGATTTTAGAATGTGTACAGGATACATCTGTCAAGAAAATAAATGTTGTGAAGGAATTCAACATTCCAAAGTTTATAAAAAACAAATTTACAAATAACAAGATGGTTATTCAGGGAAATGAAAAGTGCTTATTAAAAGTGAAGTGTTCTTTTATCCGAAATTCTAATGTGCAGGTTCTCCTGATCCAACAGCCTCATTTTTGTTCAAATGCTTCAGTTCAAATCCCTGATAAGTCAAGCATTTTGTCTGGTCCTCTGATGATTTGAGTTAGCATGGTTAACCTGTATCTTCAATTTCTTTATGTAAGTTATATATGCCTGCAAGTTAAAACAACTAATAATGTGTATACAGTTAAACCTTGATTTTTCTCAAAAAAAAAATTTATTTCCCTACATTTTCACTATTAATTCAATGTAATTTTCCGTCATTATCTTGAAACATTTTCTTAGAACACCACACTGTGTTGAATTTTGACCTCGTGTGCCAGCGAGATGCGTGGCATTTTAAAACATTAGAGTTAAGATTCTTTCTTTACAAGAAATTTTTCATACAAAAAAAATTTTTTTGATGTCACTTCTGCTAGAGGATTATCGTGCATTACAAAAAAAAATTCACTATATAACCTTTCTCATGCTATATAACCTTTCTATTCCGAGAACACTCCCAAACACTTCCGAGGACAGTTTCCTTTCTCATGCTTGTTTCTTTCCCAATTCGGAAGCATTTTCAGACTAGTCTGAATAGAACACCTTGAGAAAAGATTACTGTTTCGAGAATGGTTCAGACAATTTCTTTCTATCAATGATTGAAATGGAGCTCATTCTGTTAATTCTGTATATTCTAATGATGAATATATTTTGTATTCTTATAAACTGTTCTAATGCAATTGAAGAAAGGAAAAGACGCAGTCTTCGATTACAACGTCGTGAAAGAATTGCAAATGGCCTTCATCAGAAGAAATTGAAAAGAATGCCATTGTTTCTGGTTTTATACAATACAGAAGTGCGTATTGGTTCAATTTTATAGAGATGGAGACTAGACCTTCATATAAATTTAAATATTACAATAAGCTTGGAAATAAAAAGAATAAAATTTAGATACAAATTGCAGGAGACGTTGAGCTTTCTCATGCAACTGTTCTGAGACTTGTCCCAGATCGCTCTCGGACCAGGAAGCAATGTACTACTCGGAACGGTTCCGAGAACACACATGAGAAGGGCACAGGCCATGATCGTGAGTCGCTGATGGTTCGCCCATCCAATGACTAGCCGTGCCTGGTGTTGCTTAACTTCACAGAAGTTGTGTTTCAGTGAAAGCCCACCAGGAGAGAGTTTAAAAGGGGAAATATAGAATTTATTTGAAGAAGAAAAATGAAAAGAAAAATTTTGCAACCTGAACTTTTTATATTTTCTTTATGTTGGAGCATTATCTCCAGTATTTATTTGTTACTTTGTTTGAATTTAATTCAATTTTTGTTTTCAAATAGGCAACCTTGAATGCAAGGACTTCAATTTTGGCTGCAGCTAATCCCATTGGTGGACGCTATGATCGTGCCAAATCGCTGAAGCAAAACATAACTCTAACAGCTCCTATCATGTCGAGATTTGATTTATTTTTTATTCTTGTAGATGAATGCAGTGAGGTAATCATGAAGCATAAAGGTTTTTTTTAATTGATCCGTGTTAAATGTGACATTTGACACTCAGTATTTGACTAAATTATTTCTAGATTACCGATTATGCAATTGCTCGCCGGATTATAGAGCTTCACAGTCATAACGAAGATAGTATTGAACGAAAGTATACATTAGAGGAGATACAAACATATATATTATTTGCGAGGCAATTTAAACCAAAAGTATGTTAGATCTAAATATATTGTGGCATTACAAGAACATTAAATTAATGGAATTTCTATTGTCATTAAACTTGCTGAAATTGTTATAATGATAGATTAATAAAGATGCTGCAGAGTTTTTAGTGGAACAGTATAGACAACTGCGCCAACGAGATGGAACGGGCGTAACTAAGTCATCTTGGAGAATTACGGTTCGACAGTTGGAGAGTATGATACGTTTGTCTGAAGCAATGGCAAGAATGCACTGTATTGATGAAGTAATTTTTTTTCTTTCTTATTAATGATACTTATTTCATTATTCATTCAAATTTCTAATTTTTTTTTTTTTTGAAATAATGAATTCTTTTCCATATATAGGTTTTACCAAAACATGTTAAAGAAGCTTACAGGTTGCTGAACAAATCAATTATTCGGGTTGATCAACCTGATATTCATTTAGATGAAGACGATGAACCAATGGAAACTGATCAAGTTAATGGTAATGTTTGATTTACAAATGGAAATGGTTAAACTGTTTTTATGTCTTTTTTTTTAATGTTACTAGAAGGCAAAGGCTACCATCCATTCAAGTAATGAAAGGAGGCCTCAACCATTTTAGGTCTTCACCTCCTTGAATCTCATAATCCCACAACCATTTGAAAGTCAGTCGTACCCCACCACCAATCTTAGCTGTACGAGATGCTACCTAAAATTTCCCAAATTTTTTATTCTGACTGAACCGTAAGAGGTACGAAGTTTTGCCGATAGATATAGTTAAGGGTACGTCTCAGCTGTAATTGTGCCAAGCGGTGTCATCCTATGTCCAAGTGATTTTGAATTTGAGCTGTTTTTATCACTTTGTATTGGTCATGTTGCGATTTTTGATATTAAAGCTGAAACCCACAGACTGTTGAAGGTGGCTTTTGGCCTTCATGATAATTCGTAGTCTACAACAATAGAAGAAAGCACTGATCATTGTTATAGGTAATAGTTAATATAGTAATCACGTGTTTTATTGCTTAGCAATTGTTTTAGCAGTTTCACCACATAGGCCTACATACGTACGCACAAGCAAAATAATATAAGGATAGTTATCAAAAATTATTGTTAATGATATACGAGGGTCGGTCATTAAATTCTTATTACAGGTATTGTAAGAAAAAATAATACAATGAAAACAAAAATTGCTTCACTACATAAACGATTGATGAGCTGGTGGAGATAGTCTATGAAGAAGCCTTCTTTTTGGCACTTGAGGAAGAGTTCCACCTCAGTCATCTCCTTGTTGTCATCTTTGAAGCGTCTGCCATGAAGTGATTTCTTCAAGTGGTGAAAGAGAAAGTCACTGGGTACAAGGTCTGGAAATAGGGGTGAATGAGGCAACTTGCCTGCAAGTTTCATGGCATTTAATGGGGCTGCTTCATAGTCATGATGAAACAAATCCCCTTCGTGAGCATTCCATGATGCTTGGCCTTGATTACCACCCATAATTTACTGATAAGGTTCCTGTAGTAATTCCCTGTTACTTAAAGGGGATGGATGTTTGTCTTTGTCCTTACGTTGGGCTTTTGCATGTTGGGGGCCAACTCACGGGTTGTTTAGGTTATTAATTTTTTTCTAATTCAATTTGTTTTCTCCAATATCAGGTACAGATGAAAATCATATTTCCAATGGCGTGGATAAGGAAACTATAGAAAACATAGAAGCTGAATTAAGTCTTCATAAGGAACCTGTGGTTCAAAAAGTACAGAAAATATCTTTTGAACAATATAAGAGTATTTCTAATTTACTGGTAATGCATTTACGAAAAGAAGAGGACAATATTGATGGTATGATCTTATATTTAAAAGCTTTTATTAAACTTGCAATATTAGTTTGTTTAGGTCAAATCTTGTAATCAATATTAAACCAACTTCCCGACAAGCTAGAGCTGAAACTTGACACACATACACAGGATCGATGAGAATTTATGTTAAAGAAAAAAATTTTCAAATCGGTTCACTGGTTCGTGTTCTAATGGTACTAATTAGAACTACTACGAATTGTCCAATTGCCACAATTGTCCAATTGCCACAACAAACAATTCGTTATGGCGAGAGTTAAATGTATCTATTGTTTATAGTTGTAAAATTAAGCTTTATTTAGCTCACTAAATAAAACATTATAAAAGCTTGGTTTGAAAAAACCCTTTTCCTCTTAACTTGTTATTTAATCTCTTAAATTCACACCCTGCAAAAGAGATGTAGGATGTATTCAGTTAAATCATTAGACCTTTTAGCATTTGAAAGTTAACAGCAAAATTAGCAATGACTAACAATTTAGATTCAAAATTTAATTGGACAAAACTTCTACCTCAGATGATGCAAGAAAACAAACCTCTTGTCCACAAAAGTTTAATGGGCGAATACGTATTTCGATCTCTTTGAGATCATTATTCAACGCAAAATAGGGAAATTAACAAAGCAAGCTATTTATAAGAAAAAGAGGGGCCGTTGACTCTCCAAAGGACCAATCAACGAACAAGTCAAACGTCTAACGAGAGAGTCAATAGACACCTTGTATAAAACAAAATAAAAGTACGGACCTAAGAGAGATACAACCAGAAAAAAACGTAATACAGATTCCAGACAACTGGCAAGAGTTATACAGTAGAAAAAGGTTTACAAAATCCAAATTATACATAACTAAAATTCCAAACTATACAATCTAAAAACTGATATTTAACAACAAAATACAACAAGAAAACAAAATTAAATGTAATACAAGGAAACAACCAAAAAATGTGAAAGGAAACACTATTAAGAAATTCTTAAGCAAATTTAATAAAATAGAATCGCTGAAGGGATCTGAGTCATTGTTCAGCAGTATTCCGGGGTCCTTTTTCCTGATCTCCAAGGTCTCATATGTGTCCAATGAGTTCCTGTTCCTTACGGACCTAAGTAAACAGCAATCCTTTAACAAAACGTCGTGACGACCGCGGATCTCTCAGGACGGCCAAACCTGTTTTTATGTTCCTTGAACCTGGTTTTTATGTTGCGGCATGTGGCAACATATGGCCCACGCCTGGGCTGATCTGAGCATGAGGTTATGGTATAACTGTTCCCTTGATTCCCAAAGTAGCAGACAAATGGAACTCTGTTGGGTGATACAGATTGCGACGATGTATTGTACAATCCTTTGATCCTTGCTACATGAAAGTGGATTAATCCTGAGTTCATTCTTATTACTGGAAGTGGATGAGTTTTTACTGACTACGTATATTGGGCTCTTCATGCTGTTTTAGTAAGAAAATGAATTGTTGAGTAAGGGGTCCACAGTGCTGTTTCTATCGATAAAATTGGTAGAGACTTTACAACACAACAAAGGGAGAACAGAGTTTCCGACTAGTTTCACCATTTATTCCCAGCTTTATCAAGGATACACCACAAGAAGACATAAGCCTTTATATACAGAAAATATGGTACAGAATGAGAACATGATTGGATGAAGAAATAACAAATAGTAAATAAATAAATTATACAGTGGCGACATTGGATAGGAGAATGCTTGGATAAGGAACCAATAACAATGAAATTATAAGGAAACCTTGAGAAGAAAATTGATTGAAATATAAAGGAAAAAGTGACGTCATAACGCAAACAAAATTGAAAACCCAGACCTAGTAGAAGACTCATCCAAAGTTAACATAAACTAAGGTAACAATAAGAAAAGGCAAAGAAAGTAAATATACAAATTTGAAAAATTACAAGATATCGGATAAAGAATTTAAAATAGAATAAAATATCAAAAACGGTTTGGCAATTGAGGAGGTGATCTTAGCTGTAAAGATCTCAATAGCTTCGAGAGTGGCGATCTTGAATGGGTCGTTGCACAGATGGAGAATGGTCATAATTTCACTTTGCTCTTTTGGGGCACGTCCCATGCAGGCAAAGTGGATCGCGTAGTGTGAATTATCTTGTTTCTTGTAGTAGTTCATGTGTTCTTTGAATCGCTTATTGAAATTGCGGGTCGACAGGCCTATATAGTATTTATCGCAAAATCCACAGTTTAATCTGTATTGTCCAGAACGTGAGAAATTGTCGGTGTCTGTTTGGATGGGGGGATTAAGAGAGTGAAAGCATGGGGTCGATGAGCGGTAGGAAACTTGGAGGCCGAGTGAGGAGAGGAAGGCTGTAAAAATGAGGGCTGATGAACTCAAGGACACCCATTTCTTGGATGGGAATGGGTGAGGAGGTTTAGGGTTGGAGAGGGCAAGTTTTCTTCATTGGAGAATCCGGGAGAAGGTGGAAGTAGTGTAGCCATTCTTTAAGGCAAGGGCGCATATAGTTTGGAATTCGATGGCACGGGAAAAAGGACTGAGGGTAACTTGAGGGATTGTCTCACTTTATAGAGAATGGAAAAATAAAAGGGAAAAGAAACTAATTTATAATGAGAAATGGTTGCAGAAAACGAGAACAAATGAAAGCAAATGGCTAATACGAGGCATGTTCAGATGAAAGCCGTTCGAGTCAAGTAGGTGTCGTAAGAAGGCAGGGAACAGGAAACACAGGCAAATAGAATAGCATTTAATGAACAGTACTGTACACATTTTTCTCAAAAGAAGTCACCTATGGCATTTAGGCACACATTCCACTGTTTGGGGAGACAGAAAATCCTGTCTGCAAAAAAAAAAAAAAAAAGATTAGGGTTGCTGTTTGAACCAATCCATAAGTGCTTCCTGCACCTCCTCCAAATCGTTGTCCCTTGAGGAATTTCTTCAACAGCTTGAAGAGATGAAAGACACAAGGGGACAAATCTAGGCTGTAAGCAGAATTTTCGAGAGTCTCCCATTTCTTCTTGGCTAGTGCATCCACAACAACTTTTGCAATATGCGGGTGTGCATTGTTGTTGAGAATGATCACCCCTGAAGACAGCATATCGAATCGCTTTTTTTTATAGCCATCTTTTTATTATGCATTGAATTTCCCATCTCCCCACCGATGCGTGTAGGGTTCCTGGCTAAAATCTTTTAGAGTATCCACTTATTGCAATTACAACAGGACTACTTTTGTTATTGTCTAAGAAATAGTGGGTACCTGAGATTATGTAGAAAGAATAGTAAAACTGTTTATGAAGTTGATACCAAATGACATTTTTCATCCTGACAATTAACCACTCTGCACTATGCATTACATGAAGCAAGTCTTGAGGAACATATGGATCTTGCATTGGGTTGCCTGTTCTTGTGACTTATCTAACATGATGATGATATTTGAGATGTCATAGAAAGGTATTTACAATTATACAAGTATCCAACTAAAGATATTCAAGATCCAATGGTTTGATCTTCTGGCATGGAGATGAAATTCAGACATTTAGCTTTAACATCATCCAGAAAATTAAATAGTGAACAGTGCACCAAAATCCTTGAATTGTACTTTGAAAATAATTGGTCGATTACCTTGACTCAACGAGCCTACTGTTAACATTTTAATGGTAGACAGTACTCTAGTCAGAGCATGATTGATCATCTCGAGGCACGTTGTGGAAGGTTATACAATGCCCTAGTGCCACAAGACGATCAGTAATGGTCTAACAAGGGGCTTGTTTAAAAATTAAAATTTTGACGGCAGGTTCGTTGACTCTAGGTAATTGGTCGAAGTAAAATTCAAGGATTTTGGT
Organism: Rhysida immarginata; assembly: GCA_023313115.1. Taxonomy (NCBI): domain Eukaryota; kingdom Metazoa; phylum Arthropoda; class Chilopoda; order Scolopendromorpha; family Scolopendridae; genus Rhysida; species Rhysida immarginata. The sequence continues at coordinate 3,175,352 of JAHWFO010001556.1, read as the reverse complement.
GTGCTGTTCAGTACTGAATTTTCCCATGATTAATTATCCGTGTCCTTTACATGTCCTGAAAAGAAGAAAAGAATGTAACAGCAAATAAAAACGTTATGAATTTTTCAAATCAATGCGTGATTTATGTGTCACCCTGTATAATTTTAAAATTCTTGAGGTATTTTAAGCCTTAACACAATGAATGGGATGTTTATTGCCACACACAAAGCTTTATAAAGTTATGAAGAGACACATTATTAAGTAGTGAAGAATGGAGCTAAGGCACTATCCAATAAATTGGATGACTAAACTAAGGAGTCTCCATTTTGCATGGGACTGCTTAGATAGAAGCACCGTAGCATACATATGCATCTGCTGGTCTTAATTAATGCAATGACATAGCAGAACATCGTCAGTTAAGGGTAGCAACAAAATGAGTAGATGTTCAAATGAAGATTTCACACATAGGGTTGAGCAGTTTTACAGAAATTTTGCTAAGAACAATAAGAAACTGACTGTTGATCACTTTGTAAAAGAAGGAAGATGAAACAAACAATTTACAAGAAATTGCAAAGATTAGAAGTGAGAAAATCAGCAAAGTACAAAAAAATTTCTGGACGTCCCATAAGTCGGGCCACCCAAAATATTGTGCACAAGGTAGAGAAACTTTTTTAGGAGATGGCATCAGTGTCCATTCACGAAGCTGCTAAAAAACTTAATTTAGCCAAATCAGCAGTATCATACATTAAAGTACACAAACTGAAGATGAAGGCATTTGCCAAATTAAGAGCGCTTAATTATATTAAGAATCAGGAGAAGTGAGCAAAAACTGGATTGAGGAAAATCTACAGAAAGGGCAGATCTAAAGTTCTTCATTCAATGCACAGCAAAACCTAGAATTCATAAAGAAAAGCGACAGCGTGCCCAACATCCCTCAAGCTAGAGGGATTGAGCATTTTTGGGCACTGTGTAGAAAGGAATACTCAAAGTGTAAATATCCTGCAAAAATCTTTGTGGGCTTAAGCGAATATGGCAAAATTTGTCCAGGAAAGTTGTGGAAAGATCAGGAACAGCACTTATGACATGGGCCTAGTCGAACATCTGAAAAATCTTATTTTGAGGAAGCAAATCGTATGTAAAATCTGAAATTATGTGAGTGATATAATGTTTTTGATATATTGTAAACTAAATTAATTGTTTACATTTTATCTGATGCGTCCTTAGTTTAGTCACCCAATTTATTGGACAGCCTCTTATCTATCGGTTTTACAATTTCTGTCTGTCTGTTTGTATGTCCCCTTCATAATTTCTGCGTTTTATGAGGTAGAAGGTTGAATTCGGAATGTAGCTTACTAGGGGCATGTGAACCTTCACTATTTAGTTTGGTTTTGAATGGCCCACTGGAGTCGGAATTAAGGTGTTGGGAGTTACAGGGAACCAATTGATCTATGTGGTATTTAGTTAGGTAAAGGAGTAATATTCAATATGCAGATTCCTCTAGGCAAAATCCACATTACTATGAAGTTGGGGCCAAATTGTCCTAGTAAGTTGTGGGGGTGACGGTCACTTTGTCTTCATAACTATGGCAACACTGGCAGGGGATAAAACATTCGATGAGAAAGGAAAGAAGATAGGGTTCTTTTATATTTTCTAAATACTACTTTCAAAAAAATCAATTTTTTGATTTAAAAAAAAAAAAAAAAAAAAAAATGGAAAAACAACAAAAATGGAGGGAGGGGGTTAAAAAAGATGAACTCCGGGCTTCTGCTGCCATCCTATAGGGAGTGCAAGTGACTACGTCACAGGTGAGGTCATTTGCGCGATGAACGGGCCGAGAGCCTAGGAAATGGGATCGCTGGTTCCAAACATTGGAACCACGCAATATACGTACTAGTAACGTTGAAACGGGCGGCCAGCAAAAATGACATCTCTTAAATTATTATGTTAATTTGTGTAATTGATACTATTATTAAGACATTTAATCCCATTATATAATTTATACATTAATATTAGAAGGCTTTTTAATCACTTTTAATCACTTAGCAAAAGAATGCCATCGTTCGCGGATCTTTCTTTCTTTGGGAAAACGAGAGATGTCTAAATCGCTGTTTTGGCTCCTTCTTGAGCAGTGAGGAACTAAACAATTTCACATCTTAAATGTGTTATAAACACTGGGCTTATACAAAGCGATTTTATTCCATCCCTACGTTGGAACCATGTTAAATCCCGAAGCGAGAAGACTTGTTTGGAACCAAATCGAGTCACGTGACTGAAGAATTCCAAGGACTGACGTCACACTTGCACTCCCTATACCTTCATCAAGAGGATTAGTTTCTTCGGAGTGCATAACTGCACTCTACATAACTACAGGTTTATAACAGCATCTCCATACAGTAGAACCTCTGTATAGAGAAATGCAACGGACCGGCAAAATCATTTCATTATATAGATATTTCGTTGCATGGAGATAGTGTTAAAATTTGCATAATGTGATGTATAAATTACATATGTATTTTAAATTTAGTATTTATATATAAAAATTTAGTATTCTATATTAATTTGAATGCTTCTTAACATTAAGAACAAAACTTTTTCAATACTTGACATCGCTGCCTATCTAAAGTCGTCTAGGTCGCCATTGCTGAAAATTTTGTTTGGATCGCGATTATTTTTTCTGAAATAATTAAAATTTGAAAGCAGAATGGGCAGAAAATATTCTGTAATATGCATTTTACGGAAAAATACCGATAGAATATATCCATAAGCGTGTATATTAAGGCTTACGAGTGTTTTTTCATCAGCCTCGGTAAAATTAGCATTTCACAAAAATGTTTATGGGCTTAAACTTTCAATAAAATGAATTTGAACAAATATTAAAGATTTTAATATAAAAAATCTTCCGAGTTTCGACAGCTTTTATAGTACTTCTCATGCAGACTCTCAGAGAAAATAAATTTTTAACATGCTTGCACATTTAAACTCCTCAGCAAGCCGCCATTATTGCTGGGCAGTGCATCATGGGTAGTTTGGTTGGGCAGTCGATAACGTTCTCGAGAATTCTTCGTAATTTTGCCGATAAAATAAGCCTAATGCCACAGCCGCAGCCGACTAGGCAGAGCTTGTGACGTAAAAATTTGCTTTTAACTTTGTTCGTTGGCTGTTCGCGATGATTTCATTCGTTGGCTGTCTGGTCACGTTAAATGCGGGAATCAAATTTCGTAATAAAGAGCTAAAAATACCTTAAAATTTATTGTCCGGACCAAAAAATCCTTATAGGGATAATTACGCTATAAAGATTTCGCTATATGGAGATTGAAAGAGCATTAAATCAATAGGAGTTTCGCCGGGACCAGAGAAAAATTTCGTTATTGAGAGAATTTCGCTATATCAACGTTCGCTCTACGGAGGTTTTACTGTATAACGAATTTTTCTGGAAAATTCGTTATACAGAGTTGCCGCTACGTAGAGTGCTGTTTATGCAGAGGGAGCACTGTACTAGTTATACATGAACTATGTTCGTATCGTGAGTTAGTAGACCATAGTTACATAACCGTGATTAGTTAATCTAGCATTTTCCGTTCGCAGTGCAACCAAGGAAAATGACGGTTAATGAAATTACGATGCATGCCATTAATTATGGAGCAGAGTTTTCGCTATGTGCTTATACATGTGGCAATTACGTTTACCCTTTCTCAGTCTGCAAAAAATTTCTCTTCAAGCCTATATACAAGCTTTGGTTTCCTCATCAGACCACTCGCTGCTGCGCTTTCGCATAGCCACCATGTTTTATTTTTCTTAATCTACTGACTTAACCAAGCTGAAAATGCGGTTTGGTAGCCAAAGCAGGCTGCACAGTTCTTCTTGATCATTATGATGAGGTAATTGTAGTTACTTAACCATGATCAAGGTGTAGTGTGAACATAGTATTAATGTATAAATTAATGAAACCTACTTGCTTGTAATTCATGTAATTAAAAGATTCTTTTTTTCTTTTTTTTTTTTATTTTCAGAGGAAACTGGAGAAGGTATTAAAAGGAGTGCATTAGTAGCCTGGTATTTGGAAGAAATTCAAAGCGAAATTGAAAGTGAAGCTGAACTTGTGCAAAAGAAGATGGTTGTTGAAAAAGTTATTGATAGGCTTATTCGTCGCGTAAGTTCCATTAATACTGAATTAAATTTATGCTAA
>JAHWFO010001556.1:3152690-3163508 GCA_023313115.1 Rhysida immarginata | reverse complement strand
GCCTAAATTTGTAAAGTTGTATTTTTGGTGGCAGTGACCCTTTAATACGAGTTTTTACAAATTGGGTTCATACAGTTTTACGTAAATTTCATACATTTCTAAATAGTTTTAATATTTTTAAATGAATTTATTAGGATTAAATGATTACATTTTAAGAAATTTATCCGAGAAAAAATCACGAATATTCCGTGACGAAGAAACTTCAACTAACGGACGGTCATTCATGTCGGCCTGGCCGCCCGTCATTCAACATACACCGTCACGGAACTTTAGTTATTTTTTTCTCGCATAAATTTCTTAAAATATAGTTCATTTTATCCTATTAAATGTATTTAGAAATGTATGAAATTCATGTAAAACTGCATGAACCCAATTTGTAAAAACTGTATTAAAGTTAGATCGATAAACCAGTTTGCGTATCCAACACTGGTTTAAAAATATGGTCTTCTTTGCCCCTTGAAATTAGATCTACAGCTTCATATCAATTATTTCGAAAATTATTAAAAAGGTTTGTACATGCCAATGTCTATATATAGTGTAGCTTAATTATGAGAAATTTGTTTCTTCTTTTCATTTATTAGTTTATAATTTCACTTACCTTTTTTATTGTTCAAGTTAATAATTATTACTCTTAATTGGTTGTTTGTTTTTTGAATCTTTTTTAAGAATTTTTTTTATGATAGATTGTTAATTCAAATAGTTATCTTATCTATAATCTACGTATTTGGTCGATGCCTTGAACTTTTTTTTTTTTTTGAATTTTCTTTTGAATTTCCTTATTCAATTATTACATTATTTAATTAACTTATTATCTACTAACCGAACTAGTATTAATTCTGTATATTTGAGCTTATGACACCCACCAAGTCTCAACTCGTCGGTCATAGACCACACAGGTCTTGGATGGGTGCCATTGTAATTCTAACCCATAAATAAAATAAATAAATAGATAGGCTTAAATCTTTCACTCACCTGTAGCAACACCACCTAAACAAGAAGGCCTGTTCACGAAATTATTTATTGTTACATCTCCTAGAGTAGGCCAAATTTATGGCTTATTATTGGTAGAAATACGATTAGCATGGCCTACTCTAGACGATGTAACAATAAAATAACAATTTCGTGAACTGGCCTTGTTTAGGTGGTGTTGCCTGTAGCTCCTTGACATGATACACGAGGATTTCTTTTACTTTCCCACTTACAAGGTAATTACAAGGTAATTATAATCATCTAATGAAGAGTAGGTACAAATGAAGAGTTTCAAATTGTAGAAAGATATAGAGAAAACAATTTACTTGTAATCTTCGTATATTTGCCCATCACTTCTACATTCAGTGATTAGCTGCTAATAAGCAGTTTCTTTTTGTGTACACAAAATGGAATTATTTTGAAATTAGTTTATCACATCCGTATTTGTTTAGTTTAAAATATACGTGAAATAGTTTTCATGTTTGGGACTTACTTCACTCTAGTTTTTGTGAAGATAGTTGGCTAGAAACCATAGTTAATGTTAAAAACAAGATATTGTAGAATTATCTAACTGCTTATGCCCAACAAATTTCGCTATGGAGGAAGAAATTAACAAAAAATTGCCTTTACTCGATGTTTTAATTGCATTGTATTAGGTTTCAAGTTAGAATATTTATCAAATTGAGATTATATTTTTTTCTCTTTACAGGATTTTATTTTAATTCCTCTAACTCAGACTGGTCTTACTCAACAAAAAGACAAACAAGACAAGGTTGATGAGGACCCTATACTTGTTGTTCATCCTAATTATGTTTTAGAATCTTAGCACAAAAATAAATGGGTAAAACATCAATGAGTGGGGTTTTTTTTATTTTTATTTTTTTTTATAAATATTTTATGTATAAATGTCTGATTATTACAATGTATTAATGTCTATGTTTCAATGTGGTACATAGATGATTAAATTAGTTTTGTAAAAAAAACAAATTCTGTGCGGCAATGATTTCCGAACCACGTTTCTCTCTGTTGCTAAATTTCATTCCAGAACTCGGCTCGTCAGGAGCAAGTAGCTGTAAACTGGTCTTTCGGCAGTAGTCTAGTTCCCAGACGGCTTTAAGAGAAATTTAAAAAGTTACAATTTATTTTTATTTATTTATTTATTTTTAAGGAAAATAATACTAGTAAATCAACGAAATACTTACAAACAGCAGAATAAGAATGCTATGAAAAACAGGAGTGATACCACAAATGGTAACACAAAAGCAATTCTGTTTATTCTAAATTCGTTTTCAAAACCGGTTGCTAGAAAGGGAAATAAAAATACAGACTAAGTATTGAAACACTATAATGAAATTTAAACACTTCAAATGCATATACTGATGATGTCCGAAAGGATGAAAATCGATTGTATATAAATATATTAATAAACCTTGTATTGTAAAATGGACCTTATGGAATTATAACTAATGAAATTTAAAAATATAATTTTTTTATGGTATAGAATTTTCCTACTAACTACAGTCATCAGGGCTAGTGCTGCCAGGAGGAGAATTTTGTCGAGGGCATCTGATGCAAGATTTTGCTGCTAATTCAGGTTGGTAGTAGCCCATATCACATTGGATGCAGTCCGAACTTCCTGCATTGCTATAGAAACCAGGTTCACAGGGGGCTAATAGAAAAAGGAAAGCAGAATATATGAAATGGAATGCAAATTACTTAAAAAGAGTTTGTCGATACGTCATTCTTGTATAGAAAGCTTGTTCACATAAGAATTTGCTTTTATGGTCTTATTTCCAAAAATTCTGATCTATGAAACTTACCACCTGTTAATAAGACTGACTGAAAGTTACATTCTCCGATCTGGTGGAATCAAATGCGGTGGTGTGTACTTGCTGTTATTCATGCAAGAAATTCTATTCTGAGTATCTCTTTCGTCTATTGAGTGTAAAATTCCAAAAACATTCTATGAATTTTAACTCAAGGGACCATTTTAGTTTGGTGGTTAAAGGTGAAAGAAAAACGAAACCAAACAAGTTGCAGAAATGAGCAGTACAGTCAAATGACAAATCGTAATGCTACCCAAAAAGCAATGACAAAAGAACAACAGAATTCAAATTGCCCGTTGAAGAAACTATCCAACACAGATGTGAGAAATTATTTCAAGGTAATTTTTAGTTTCATAATGGAATTTTATATGGCATTTCATTAGCATTTGATGTTATTTTTTTGTTTCTAGTTACATGGCATCATCACAAGAGAAATCTTTTTGTGTGCTGTAGTTTGCAAAGTGTGAATCCATTATTCACAAGTGTAACATGGCATAAAAAAATTCATAGAAGAACTAGGCAGGCTGTTAAACTTGAATTTTACTCGTTTTAGTGACTTTGGAATGCATTTCTAATTTTTACATTTTGTTTTGAATATACATTTGAAATCTGCTCCATATTTTTGAATAACACTTTATATATCATTGAAGGCAGCTCGGTGGCCGAGACGCTAAGGCACAGGTTTTGTCGCTCTCAGTACCAGCCAGTCGCGTGTTCGAACACCACAGAGCATGGATTTTAGCGTTTGTCTCTATTAATGAGCTTTAAGAAGAAGCTAAACTTCAGTATGCTGAACCCTGCTAGGCAAAATTTCAATAGATCCAGTGGTTATTAAACATTCTTGACGCCAAAGGTTAAAGAAGAATAGATGGACATCATTGGAAATTCTACACAAGCAAAGTTGTAAAAAAAAATTTTGGGACTTTTTCTATATGATTAATGTTATGTGCAAATGGCTGTAAAGACCATTTCTCATTTCTGCATTTGTAAAGCAATGCATGCTGTTGTAAATCCTAGCAGGGAAATGACCCCTTTACTCCCATAAGTCAAACTACCGCTCTTAAATGCGTCTTTTCCAAACGCACATTTTCTGACTGAAAATGCATATTTTGGACCCCTCAACCACGTTTTAAAAATTTGCCAAATATTTTCCGAGCATCCTATATATATTAATTTATCGTTTAGCATGACAGTGTTAAAGCATGGTCGTTATAAAATTTCTGGCAGTTGCAAGAGCTATTACAGTATTATCAAGATCATTTCCTGATAAATCTGTGGTAGGGGCAGGAAAAGTATATCGAAAAAAAAATTTTCTTCCATTTCCTATGGAATGCTGTGGGGTGTTATTCGTCATTCAAAAGCCTTTTGGTGATGTCAATTGGCATTATTATGCCTGCATTGTCACAGATTTGCACGCCAGTTTAAAAGGTTTTTAAGGTTGGTTCGTCTTTAAGCTGGAAAATGCATGCTTTAGTATTCTTAGAACAGCAGAGATCAATGAAAAGCTCAATTTCGCTTCTCACTAACATAAATAGGCCTGGGAGAAGATCCATGGGATATCTTTATATGTGATATAAACATCCCAAAGAAACTTGAGTTGTTTTGTATTTTATTAACATAACCTGACTAAAAAGCCTATTAAAAGAGGTTTTTGGAGACTTGCTAGAAACGCTACAGATATTCCTTTTTATTATATTTAGAGATATTTAATGCTCAAAGGAACAGATACATTAAGAGTTTCTCAAGGCCCATGTAAAGTGATTGCAATCACGAATAACAGTCCAACCAATTTAAATGGACCTCGAGAAACTAAGGTATCTGTCCCCCTTTTCATTGTAGTTTCCAATGACGTCATTGATGGAAACTGGAAATTTGCACCACTGGTTTCTCCTAACATCCTCTGACAGTTGTTGGTGTATTTAAAAAAAAAAAAAAAAAAAAAAACTAAAATGTTTGAAAATGTAAGTCTGCTTAAATTCGGGATCGGCTTGTATTCGGGTAAATAAGATATTCCTATTTGAAAAAATGGTCGGCTTATATTCGGATAAATATGGCAACCGTTCATATAATAAAAATAAGGAATATCTGTAGTGTTTCTAGCAAGACCGTTCACCGTGGGTGTTGGACTCTGTCAAAGGAGCATACTATCGTCTCTCTTGTTCATTATCTTTATGGACTGGGTAGACAGGGACAGCCGAGGCGATGAACGTATTTGTGTGGGCGACTGCTTGGTGGAGAGGTTGCTCTTTGCTGACGACCTTGTCCTTCTTGGGTCTTCTCACGCTAATCCTCAGCTTGCATTAGACCGGTTTGCAGCCAAATGTGAAGAAGCTGGGGTGAAGATCAGTGTGGCTAAGACTGATGTTCTGGTCCTTTCAAGACAGCCTGCTCAGTACGCTCTCCATGTTAGGGGAGCCCCATTGAGACAGGTGAAGAAATTGAAGTATCTCGGGATTGCATTCACGAGTGACGGGCGGCAGGAAAAAGAATTGGATGCTCGGATTGGTGCAGCAAGCTATGTCAGATGTGAACTGTGGCGATCCGTGGTAACGAAACGCGAGCTGGGTTAACAAAGCCAAGCTCTCCATCTTCAAATCTATCTTTGTCCCCATTTTCACAGTCTTCAAATCCGTCTTTGTCACGAGGCTTGGGTAATGACCAAAAGAGTGCGATCGCGGGTACAAGCGGCCGAAATGAGATTTCTGAGAGGTGTGCAGGTGTTACCCTACTATAAAGAGTGCACAGCAGCACACAAGGAGTCTCAATGTTGAGCCGCTACTTCTCCGCATTTAGAGATCTCAATTGCGCTTGTATGGCCACGTGATACAGATGCCGCAAATCGGCCTTCCTAGGCAGTTATTTTCCAAGTCAGCAGGTGGGTAAGAGACCAAGGGGTCGGCCTAGAACCATGTAGCTAGACTACATGGAGAATCTGTGTTCGAGTCGCTTGAGTGTTCAGGGTGGGCATGCGCCTGATGGCGGAAGATCGCGATCGCTGGTTATGTTGACAAAATACAAAACTTCAGTTTCACTGGGAGGTTCAGATCACAGATAAAGATATCCCATGAATCAGCTTCCAGGCCTGCTTTGTTAGTGAGAAGCGAAATTGCGCTCTTCATTGATCTCCCCTATGCTCTTCTCAAGAATACCTAAAGCACACATTTCCCAGCCTAACCAACTTTAAAAACAATGACTAACCAACCTTAAGAACACTTTAAGAATAAAGCTTAAGGAATGAAAATGCTGTCGAGAGTTGCATCAAATAAGATAAGTTTGCTCGAGGTTTAATTATAGGCCTATACAGGGTGGTCCATTTAAGTGTAGACATGGAAGTATCTCGAAAACTAAGCATTGTACGAAAAATTGTCCAAAGCCAAAAGTGAATTACTCCACGGGGGAAATTCATTAGCCAAAAAATTAGCGAAAAATTAGCCTGTAAGAGGGGGGGGGGTAACTTATAAATAGGAATACCTATTTTTATACGCTTTTATTTAACTTGACATCTGTTTGTTTGGGTCAAATCTTGTAATCAATATTAAACCAACTTCCCGAGAAGCTAGAGAACTGAAACTCGGTACACATGCGCAGGACTGATGACAATGCATGTTAAAAATTTTCTTTTCAAATCGGTTCACTGTTTCGTGTTCTAATGGTACTAATTCATTACTATATACTGTCCAATTGCCACAACAAAGAATTCGTATGACGAGGGTTAAATGTATCCGTTGTTTATTGTTACAAAATTATGCTATATTGTTGACGAGATATTATAATTAAACATGATAAAAGCGTGGTTTTTAAAAAAAACAAACCCTTTTTACATAACTTATTAACGGTATATTCAGATTGTACTCAATATTCGAGAAATGTTTTATTCAATTGATCCAACCGTTTAGGAGAGAGAAGCTCTGAAAGTGTGGAACTTTTAAAGTTTTGAGCCTAATTTTATCGATGAAGACAGTAGGTCTTACAAACATTCCTATTCTGCTTTTTAATAGTCTTTAAGAATCCAAAGTCAGAATTTTAAAAATCCAATATTTTTTAATACACACGCACAGGCTGTCTCCATAGGACTGCTGCCCCCAAGACTTTGCTTGAGAGCTAAAAAATTTTGAACGATAGTATGGAGACTGGAGAACTAGACGAACATCACAACATTAAAATAGTTATAAAGGTATGCAATATCAAGTTGTAGCATGCTACAATCTACAGATTCAATAAGTTTCTTATTTTTAATATTAACTTACCACATTTGCCCCTTTTTCGTCCATGTCCAGCAGGACACGTTTCCTTTCTTCTTTGCCGCAGAGAGCCCCATACATAATCAAATGCATTGTTTTCTAATTTCATTCCCATGGCAACATATCTCTTTAGTCGCTCTACTGCCTGAAAGGAGATAACCATTTTTATGAGTAATCTTTCACTTTAATTTATATTTTAATTTGCAAAAATATGAATGCATTCAAATTCTAAATCAAGTGATAAAATAGATGCACTTCAAACTACTTTGAGTTAAGCATGTTCAAAAGGTAAATATTACTAAACAATTAGTGCCCAAAGTTTTTCAATATAGAGGCAATATAGTTAAAAATAAACCTGATAATATGGTCTAAACCAATGGTTAACTGGTTAACAGGGAGACTCCCAATAAGCAAGGCTTGTATGCAGCATTTTGTTAGTTTCAGAAGAGATATAGAGGGTGCAAACAATGAAGCCACTAATCTACCCAAAGATTCTTTAATGACCCAGATGTGCATTTCGGGGGCTATGCTCCCTTCATCAGAATATACTAACTTTGAAAGGCTGTATTTACCATTACCACAAACTACGCAACATTTTGAAGGATGCAATCTAAAGTTTATTTTGGTTATTCAAATCGCAAATTTTCAATGTGATCGCTATGAGAGGCCCGAATGATGTCTATTGTCTACTGGAACTAGTTAAGGTTTCATAACCAACCGCTTGCTCAACACATCGTGGTATGGGACGTGTGGTTCCCGGCTGGAGAGGCAATTCCTCCGACTGCGAGCGAACGTTTGCTGAATGCATTGGACACTCTTTGACACTCATGGTCTTCCAGGACTTTGCCTTTGCAAATTGAACTGACGAAACCAACACAGGATATTCCACCGATTCGGAGAATTAATGAAATTTAGCACTAAACGCGCTTGAACATATCACTGAATCGGTGTTACCGAATTCACTAACACAAGCCTAATGACTGCTCATAGCACAGTGAATCAAGCACCTACCTAGATCTCTCGGCAACCAAAAACTTCAAGCACCTACCTAGATCTCTCGGCAACCAAAAACTTCAAGTAGGATCTATCTCCAGATCTTACATTTTGCGAACCAATGACGGAGCGGTTCGCTCGAAAATACTCCCATCTACCAAATGCTTTACTAATCTTTTCGGTTGCAGCTCTCACAGAATTCCCCAAAATTGTCCTTAAGACTTGATTCCATAACTAACTTTGGGTCAGCAGTATTCACTCTTCGATGTTGGTTTCACCCTTTCGGTACAATATAAATAGATTGAATTATGTAATAATATCAGATATCTTACTTTTCTAACTTGATCTCGAAGTTGAGCTTTCATACACGATAAATCTTTACATTGTGCATTGCTCTGAATGACGCCCGAGAGGTAGACTGCTATATCCAACACTGCTGGTCTGTTCTGAAAAAAAGAAGGGAGGAAGAGAAAAGAACGGCTACTTTTTCATAACAATATTGCAAAGAGTTTTTTAATTAAATTGTTCATTAACCTATATTTGGAATTTACTAGATTGATTAATTTTTTTTTGTATTTAAATCGCTGGTGCCATTATTCAGTCTTTGATTAAAAATCGACGCATCTCCAAAAAAGAAATGAACGATCATAACGAAACTAACCATGCGAAGACCTTTTGACTGGATATGGAAATGAACGAAAGTTTATTTCGTTCTTTGGACACAGCCCAGCAATCTGGCAGTTATGGTCTGGGGTGCCATTATCCTTTCCTCCCATCTTGACGCAGGATATCTCTTTTCGCGGCACCAAGGGCTTACTTTTCAAAAAGAACGCTAGCCATGCATTCCATGCCTCTCCATTGGTTATCATTTTTCAGGGGTAAATCCTGAGATCACGCACTTCCTTCGGAAGGGAAGTAAAGCCGTTGGTCCTGTGTAGTCGTTTGCCGGCTGCACGTTAAAGAACCCTTGCGAGGCAAAATTTGCGGCCCCTATAACGCCGTCCTGAAATGACCATAGCAGTTGAAAAGGACGTTAATACCAAACAAACCAAACCAAACCATTGGTTATCTACAACACTGCCTAGGCTGGCTAGATCCCTATTTTACTGAGGACATTTGGTATGTGATGAGACATTGGCTGCGTTCAACCCAGAAATCCGTGGAATTAGCCCACCATTTAGAAGTTATTGGCAAGATATCCCTCAGAATATCATTTGGCAACATACCATATCGTCTAACAGTTTCTATCCAGTCCAGAGGTGTACCTTCTCCATACTGATTTGCTTATTTGTAACGTTTTTTCCAATACATAATCCAATTGTTTTTAAGTTTATACTGCTAGTTCCTTCTTGGTGCGCCGAATTTTTTTATTATTTTTTTTTATTTTTGGTCAAAGACTATTCAAAATAGTTTACTAGTATGGACATCAAATATATCAATCAGATTCAGAAAGTTCTATAGCTCCTTACTTGGATCGATCATTTCCTCATAGAATTTTTGCTATATATATTTTTTTCTTACTTCAAACATAATGAAAGTTTGTTTACTATTCACGGTTGCAAATTTAGTATGTTCTCACCGTTGAATAGGTGCAATCAACTCTGACTTCGGTAACGTCGCACTTTCCAGTCCCGCAAACATTATCTTTTAACTTTGAATGTACACTGCTTCTGATCTCTGGGAGTTTGGATTCATGACATTTGTGCCCAACGTACTGCCATCTCACTTCATATCCAGGCTCTGCTGGGAGGTATACTGAAAAGTAATAGATTATAAAATGAGACTTTCTTTGAGTAGTAAAGAATTGATTCGGCAAGCTGTAATACAGAATTTTTTTGTTTAAAATTTCAATACATTTTAAAATTTCACTTATATAATTAGAATATATTCTAAGATTAAACTGAAGACTGAAAACATTAAAAAATAGGATGCCTGATTTAATCTCATTCTATGGCATTGTTTTTCTTGTTTTCCATTCTTAATTTAAATGAAGAATTTCAGTTATTTTTTATTTACTTCAATCAGTGATAAAAACGATCTTAAGGTTATTTATAGTAAATTTTTTGTTTAAAACTTAATTTAACCAAAGATAAAATGGAATATTTCACAATCACAAGATCCATTGTTCATCTTATTATTTTAAAAATTAAATCCGCGAAAACGAAAATCAATATAGAACTTACTTCCTGGTTGCTTATTTCTTTAAAAGTTTTAGACTGAAGTGTACAATTTAATACGATTGTAAAAGATTTGATTATGGCTTATTCAGTTATGGTAATTGCTTATAAAGGCTTATCTTTCTATTCAGGATTTTTTTTATACTTCAGGTTTACTTAGTTTCCAACGGAGGAAAAGATGCAATTTCGTCATAAAATTTTCACCTCCATGGCTGATCCACGATACCTATCGCTAGGGACTGATCCACATATTTCCACTGTCTCTGCCTTTTGATTTACTTTTGTTGCTGCTAGGCATTTCAGGTTTACAATACACACTAACAAACTAGGTCGGTATAGCAGGACAAAATTTCAGAATTTTTCAAAAGTACTTCTTGCAAAGATGAGATAGTGCCGCGTTGAAATCCAATCTGGTTTTGTGAAAAGATTTCCTTTATATTTCTAAGGGTTGCTCAGATATATTTAGTATGTGCCTTTATTTCACATTAATAAATTAACAAAAAGTGTCAAATTTACCAATTTAAATGTTTATAAGCCAATAATTTTTTTAGACATTCAATGCGAAAGCTTCAACTTTTTTTTTTTTTTTTTTTTTTTTTTTTTTTTTTTTTT
>JAHWFO010001556.1:3140361-3152590 GCA_023313115.1 Rhysida immarginata | reverse complement strand
CACGGAGTAAACAAGCATTAATCACGTGCTCATCGCTTGCAGCTTAATTTTTTGCTTGCGGTGATTTTTTAATTTAAGATTTGAAATTACGGCTGTTCAATAAAGAATGGTCGTAATTTTTTTTTAAGAAGACACCTTTATTCATCCTCATTTTTGGGATGTTCTTTCTCAAAAGAGTCCCCGTTGGATGCAATGCACTTATCCCAGCTATTCTGCCACCCTTCAAAGACGTGCTGGAAACCATTTTTGGATAGATCCTTCAGAATCGCCTCTGCAGCCTTCACCACTGCGTCTAATGGAAAATGCCATCCACGAAGGAGTTTCTTCACAGAGGGGAAAAGGAAGAAGTCGTACGGAGTAAATCTGGGTCATAGGGAGGGTGAGGGACAATTTTTATGAGATAATCAGCAACAATCGTTGCGACGTGTGGCCATGCATTATCGTGGTCAATATGGTTTTGCAAAATCTTCAGGACATCTCGGGACGATCATCTTTACAATTACAGCGGCGGTGTTAATATTTTCTTCCGTTAGAGCACTCTTGAAGCGCCGCGTCCACCTTCCTTTGACATTGATTGCCTTCCCTCTTTAAACATTTTAAACCATCTGCGAGCTATGGCATAGGGAAGAACAGACTCCCCATGTAATATTGCATAAGCCTCCGCTGAAGATTTGTTGAGACGAAAGCAGAATTTCAGAGCAACTCCATTGAACAAATCTGGAGTTGCACGCCTCCCACATGCGGAAAGCCAAACTTGTTCCAAGTGTACATTACCTTAAGCTATCGTTAGTCCACAGTGGCATCTTTGTTACAAGGATATTACGTCTGTAAAAAATTATGATCATTCTTTATTGAACAACCCTCGTAGAAAGCAGTCATAAGGCCCGAGTTCACGCTTTGTTGCCAAGACTCATTGCAGAGAGGCGAACCAACAGCAGAAAATTGCATCAATGATATTTGGCAGATAACAAATGGAGCAACAGTCACTTTGGATGAGGCTTGGGTCTATTTATCAAGAGATTGCAAGACACGGGCATTTTTTTTTTTATCGATAACAGGGTGCGTCAATCCAAGGAGAGTTTTCCGAAAGGATTCACGTTACAGCTACAATGGACATCTGGCCATTAAAAAGGTATCTAAAGGCAAAGATTAATGCTGTCTACTATCAGGAAAATGTCCTGGGACATATCGTAACGATATCCCACAGTTATATGGCCCTAGGGCAAGGACATGTTACCCAGGAAAAAATTAAATCGCCCAGTGTTGCTAAATCGAGTTGCCCAGTACTGTGCTCGAATGGAACAGGAAACTGGGATTAAAGTTATCCTATTCTTAGACATCCCTGTCAAGTCACCCGATGCCTCTCCATGGATTTTTTGTGGATTCGGTCTCCTTAAAACAGTTCATGTAAGACGTTCGAGAACACTTTCAAGAGGAGTGAAACAGAATCGACCTCGCTGTTCTCCGTAGAACCCTGCGTAAACGTATCCATCAGAAAAATCTTTAAACATGATTTTAAGATGTCGGCCTTTTTAATTATTGACCTTTCTAACTCTAAATCAAGTATTTTAAATACTTTTGTTTCAATTTTAACAAAGTAAAAGCTTTTAAAATCATTTAGAGGGCCCTTTAAAAACTTATCTAACCACGATACATTTTTAAAGAAACTACGAAATCATTTTGCTTCTGGAATGAATTATAATGAAAAGTATATTATATGCATTAGCAAACCTTCTAGCACATGTTTATAAATCTTTCCAGACTCCTTTAGGGTACAAATGTAAATTTCCGAATCCGTGGATTGGACGCTGACAATATTCAAAACTCCGCCTTTGCTAATGGTGAATCGAGAGTCGACAATGGGTTCACCATGGCTTCGGCTCCATTCAACAGTGTACCCTTTGTCAGCTTCGTCAGTCGTACAAATAAACCTGACGTTGCTTCCTTGCAAAACGAATAAAACTGATGTTACACCTGTTTAAAAAATAATAAATATATAAGTTATTTTGGAAAATTCGATTTTTTAGTTGTAGTTTAGGCTGAAAAAATTCTATAACGCAAACATACAAATCGTGTATAAGAATATAGTGCACTATAGTCAACGCCAACTAACTTTAGGAATTCCTTAGAGCCCAATTATGAGTTCCCGGAGGTAACAATACACTTTGCGCTTGCGGAGTTAATACGAAACAGTTTTCCACATTGAATGGCTATCGGCCTCGGTGGCTCAGGGGTTGCGTGATCGCCTCTGATGCCCGAGGACGCGGGTTCGACCCCGGCCGAGGACAACGAGGATTTTTTCAGGGGGAAAATCCTGAGATCACGCACTTCCTTTGGAAGGGAAGTAAAACCGTTGGTCCCGTGTAGTCGTTTTCCGACTGCACGTTAAAGAACCCTTGCGAGGCAAAATTTGCGGCCCCTATAACGCCGTTCTGAAATGACCATAGCAGTTGAAAAGGACGTTAATACCAAACAAACCAAACCATTGAATGGCTGTGATGGTCGAGCTGGTGACGTTACGTTTTGTGAATGAAACGCGTGCAAACTAGTTTCGTTTTCGTTTCGGAAACAAAGTGATACATATAGTGAAAGATCAATTGACTGCGTTTTGCAAGTACTGTAGATCCAATTCCTCAGGTTAGCTGAAGGCGACCATATAATGTTTATTACAAAAGGTTCTTAAGGGAAAAAGAAAAATGGAAATTGGAGAATTTAAAGTAGGTATTATTATCGAATAATACAGAGCCTGCTAAGTATACTACTTAGGTATATTTAGCCTGTTAAATATACAGAAAGGTATTTTTAATCTGACAGTTTCTAGTATTTGTTGTTAGCCGAGCAAGATGGGCAAAACAGGGATTTGAGCGAATTCAAATGCAGCTTGATAATCTGTGTCAGACGAACTGGATCCAGTATTTCTGCAACTCCCAACGTCCTTGGGCTTTTTCTCTTATAATAGTTGCACATGTGAACCAAAAATGGCGCAATGCCCAAAAAACGTCGAATCAACGACAATGATCAACAGCGTTGAAGAAGATAGTGCACTAGTGTTGCATGATGCGATGCTATCATATCGCTCAATATTTGACCCAATATTTCGATATGGCCTTCCAATACGATATAGCCTAAATAAATAGAAATAAACTTCTGGGGCTGTGATTACTTGACAAGACCCACTTGACTCAAAAAGTTAACATTTATTGGTACAGATGTATATTTCGATCACAAGGTGATCATCAGTCCGTATGTAAAATTTTCCAATTTCAACAGCTTATAGGCTATACAGAGATTGGCCAATCAATAGACAGATGTATGAGCCAGATACTGTGGATGAACTTCAAACAATGAGACACAGGGAAACCACTTATCCACGTTGAAATTTTAATACGATGAATACGTATTTCGTATAAGTGGTTTCCCTGTGTCTCCTTGTTAGTGGCCAATCAGATAAACAAGCGAAGTAAATTCTGATTGGTTATATAAAGTCTGGTTAAGATAAGAAGCAGTAGGCTAAGGAAAACAAAAAATGGAGATCAGAAAATCCAAGCTTGAGTTCAGAATAATTAAGTGAATGTTGACTGAATTCGTTGTCACTTAGGTACAGCACGTGTTTGTGTTGTTCATATTTCTATTACATCCCATTTTGCAACGACACGTCTTGTGCCTTGATAGCCTCATTGATTGCGCCTTGATTGCTGTTAAATCGTAGACTACGAGTTAACTAGTAACACTGTCGTCATTTTACCCTAAATTACCTTAAATACCCTAAGCAGATATATTTTACCCTAATTTAGGGTAAAATCCATAAAATTGGCAGCACTCATTTGCATAAATCCCTCTTTTATGGTCTTTAGTCAGTTGCCTGCAATCATCGTTCAGATATCGCCCACCTTTATCGCTACTTTTCTGTTCGGGTCACTTGCCGAACCTTCTTGATAGTTATTCTGGAAAGTCTTCCCGTATTTACGATACTCACACCAGCCATCTGAGACCGATCATTCCTTTTTCTAAGTCGCTTAAATCATGTGCCCCTCCCATTTTACACTAAGGGTCGAAACATGCAGAGCCATTTTTTCAGCGACTTCTGAAAAGCAAGAGAAATGGTTACTGGCGGTTTTTTTTGTTGTTTTTTTTTTGTTTGGTGAGGAAATTGAAAATTTAAAGAATTTAAAAATTATTTTTCATTGATCAACTTTATTTTTAATTAGCTTTTCTCTGAGAACGCAGAAACGTTTATTAATAAACTGCACCTGTGAATCAAATTTTATAGAATGTAGCCATAGAATTTCTTCGAGTTCCCCCCTTGTCAAATATTTCATTTCTTTTTACTGTTCGCCTGTTGCAAGTTCGATCGAAGCACCACCTAGCGGGAATGAGTAAACTATGTGGCCACGTTGCGCTTCTCTTCCATGGGCGCTCGCAAATTTATCTCAATTTGAATGATCTTATTTTATTGTCTAAATTTGCTGAATTGACTCAAATATGCTGCGTAGTAGAATGTTCAAATTCATATTATAGACGCGCAGAAGGAACCAAAGTCAGGAATTTGTTCACATTCATCAATAATTTAAACATCTGAGGTTTGGCGTGTAAAAAAACTTAGGATCATTCAATTATTTCTCTTCAACGAATATTACGTCAGTAGGAAAGACAGTCCAGCCTGCGATGCGTACTGGATACTGCTCCAACCAGCCCTAAGACATGTAAATAGCGTTAATGCTTCCATGTGCGCAGTGGCGCAGTTGGTTGGCGCGTCTGCACGGGGAGCAGAAGGTTCCTGCTTCGAATCCAGGCTGTGGAGTTTTCTTTCCTATTTTCATAAATAAAATATTCATTTCCATCTGAAAACTGGTTTCGTCAGCAAAGACAGCAATGGACAAAGCGATTAAAAGAAAAATTTTTCGGGTCTTGTGAAATTAAAATAAACATACTGAAAATCGTATTTAATAAGAACATCCATCTTCTTTTCACTCAACTTCCGGTCTCATGGCCACAAATAGTTTAATAAGAAACTTCACGCTGGTGGCGAATACAGTAGGCTTTTATTAATTCTAAAATTTTTAAATGATAAATCCTATTTAGATGTAACGACGAGATTTGTTTTTTAAAGTTTTATCAGAAAAGTTTGTAAAATTGCGATTGGCGGCGATATTATTTGTTAAATAATTTTTTTTATCTACGAAATATTTTTGCTGAATATCTTCAATTTACATTTACATTTTTGAATTGCTTGCGGTCAAAGTTAGGTGTTAACCGACATTCTCTACGTATCTAAAAAGCGACGTGGTAAACGGAGTGCAATTTTGCACAATATTTATGAAATAATCAACTTAAGTTGCAGCCTGTGTCATTTTTACTATTGCATTTTCTTATAATTTATGCCACCGTTATTTTGTGCACATTTATTTGGTCTTATACCTCTTATTATTAATTATTATTATTATTATTATTATTATTATTATTATTATTATTGATGTTTATTATTAATGCTCAGTTTGAAGTATTATTAATTGTGATAAAAATTGTTTTATGATTTTTTAGCATTAACAATTGTAAAACTGCGAGAGGTACATAACATTAATTTAGCCATAGCCTACAATGACAGCGAAACGAGCAAAGTAGGTAGGAGGGAGAGAGGCATCGACACGCAATGATCGCATATATACTGATCTACTATATTTGAAAGAAATGTAGCATTTCTTGAATTGCAGATCATTGGAGCCATTCAAAATATCGATACTATCCTATGTTAATTACTCGAAGCGAAGATAAGTGTTTAATACGTGGCATTTTTTCATTATGCGATGCGTGTCCGCCATATTGGTTGTTTGAGAGCAGCCATTCCACCAGGCAGACGCATGCGCATGAAGCTTCAACCCGCATAAATTTCTCGTTCTACACGTTTTCTCTTATGAGAGCAGTGAGAGAAAATTGTAGAGACAAATCGCGAGGAAGTTGGAAAGAAACGAGATTAGAGAATTTCCTCACTCGCTAAGAATATCGCTGAAAAAAAATCGCTCTGCATGTTTCGACCCTCAGAAAATGGATCTCCTTCTCGGTAACTTAAGTTTTTATATATGATGTACATCACAATTGTATACATCAATGGGACTAGACCATGCTCGATCCCATTGAACATTCCTAATAATTGGTATTTCTAACTTTTGTGATTAAAAATCCGCAGACTATATTTTTTGTACCTTAATAAAAGGTTGATTACAGCTTTAGATGGTGCTGCATCTTATTAGTTAGAAAACTGGCCAAAAATTCTAAATTAATTTTATTAAAAAGAATTTAGTTTTTCACTTACCTTCGATGTTAGCAGCAGGGACTTCTTGCCTTTTTCTAGCATTTTTAACAATAGTCACAACCTTAGAAGCATAGGTTTTGTGAATCTTTTTCCGGTTCTTCTTCCGGTGCCGATTTTTAGGATGATACCAACGGTTTCTATAACGATGATAATATGGCCGCCGATTACGATAGCGATCAGGCCGATACCTGTATCTGTACCGATTGCTGTACTTCCAAGTCTTTCGACCGCCATGAGGTCTCCGGCGAGCATAATTACGGCTGTTGTACTTGCTTAAGCGGTTACTGCCTTTTCTCCTATCTTTTGCTCTGCGCACATTTAAATCGGATGGTTTTTGCTTATGGCTTTCTTTCAAATCAGAGGGGCCTTTTCTGAGATTGAAATTACTTTCCTCATTAGAACTGCTAATTTCATTTGCTTTCTTTACATCTTGTTCGTTTCCCTCCTCGGACTGTTCTTGATCTTCTTTATTCGAGAAAGGCTCATTCATTTTATCCATAGATTCTTCAGCATTATATTCATCGCTTGACATATCTTTGACTTTGTAATCTAAATCTGCTTGTTCATTAGCGACGCTGGGAATTTTATAATTCGGCTCATTTGCACTCTCCCTACCAAATTTTTTAGAGAGAGAATTTGCTTCATTCTCATAATTTTTATAATCAGCTGGATTATAATTTTGATAATCGCCATACGCTTTGCGTTCTTTTGGATAATCAAATTTTGGTAAAGATCTGTCAGAATATCTTGCAGATTGTACAGGATTTAATGAACCTTCTTCGTTCGACGCGAATCCGTTAGGTGGGCTTGCGTATATAGGATTTGGCTGCCAAGATTGTTTATTATTCGATGGAACTCGTCCTTCCAAAGATTGAGCTTTATCGTCTCTTTCGTAAAATTGCTGTCTTTTTATTTGAGGCCCAATTGCGTTAAAAATGCCAGGGTGATGTGCATGTAATTGTTTGTAATCGGGAAGCAATACAGCACTCTGGGATTTTAATTCGGGGTGATGATAATGAAAAACGTTGTTTTCCTTTTTTGTGATGAAATAATATGGTAATGTTGATGGCGGTGCTGGTGATGATCTTCGCTTCGATAATCCTGAAAAAGATTGCTTTCTATAAATCTTTTCCAATTTTGGCGGCAATAAAATTAATAAAACTTCCACAAATATCCAAAATACATTCATGCTCAAAAGTTAATATACAGGGTGTAAATTTTAAGTTGACAAAGCAGAATAACTCGAAAAATAAGCTTCACACGAAAAAATGCGTATAATCCAAAGTTGATTATTTTCGAGGGGGCATCTGCTGGTGCTAAAATTAGCCCACCCCCCCCGGCCCCTGGGGGTGGGGCGGGGGGGCAACTTTAAAATTTCAAATGGGAACCCCTATTTTTTATTGCAGATTCAGGTCCTACATAAAAAACTACGTACATTTTGTCTGAAACATTTTTTTTATTTTTGGTAGATGGCGCTGTAATTCAAGAAAATCCATTTTCTCATTTTTGCGTGGAAATGGTTACGGAGAAATAAAAAATACTTATTTACTTCGTAAATTTTGCCGCAAAGTTATTATTTTATTATTTTTTGCCGCGGATTAGGATAATTTTGTTTTGTTTCGTGGTCATGAGGCCACACAACTTTATAATTATCAAACAAATCAACTGATTAGCTAACTAACTAACCGAACATCCTACGTACTAACGAGTGAACTCATTAACTAACAGAGTAAAAAAGTAAAAGACTGTGTAAAGATGAAGTTATTCCCGTTTAAGATTTGGTGGTCCTTAAAAGGACCGATTGTTTTCGTTTTATTTTTTCTTATTTGCAAATACTTGCAAGTAAATGAATTTCGGGGTGCTTGTACTGTATTTCCAGTGAGTCCCCTCGCCTCTCACTTTCGGCCTGCTTGTTGTCCTTAAATCCCTTGCATCTCGCCGTTTTATGAAATTAAATGTTCAAATTGATGACCTCCAACTTCGATGCATTTATTGACTCGTTTTGTAAATTCCTGAACACATCTTGATAACATGTCTGGTGTAATTGCAGCGCAAGCATCTCTTATTCTTTGAATCATGTTTTCGCGAGTGGTTGGCGTTTCCTTATAAACGATATCTTTGAGGTAACCCCATAAGAAAAAATCTGGCGATGTAAGGTCAGGCGATCTGGCTGGCCAATTCACAGGACCTTCCCTGCCGATCCAGCGACCATGGTAAAGTCGATGTAGTACTTCGCGCGCTACTAATGAATAATGCGCTGGACAACCATCATGTTGAAACCACATGTGTTGTCGAAGTTCAATACTCAGGTCTTCAAGTAGATCTGGTAGTTCATTTTCAAGTAGGTTACGATATTTGTTGCCATTCAAATTACCGTCTATAAAATATGGACCGATAAGTTTATCGCCAATTATCCCACACCAAACATTAATTGACCAAGGTCGCTGATGGTTGACTTCTCGAATCCAGTGTGGGTTCTGTTCACTCCAGTAATGCATGTTATGTCGATTAACTTCCCCGTGGTTTGTGAATGTTGACTCATCGGAGAAAAGAACTCGTGCAAAAAAATGTTGGTTTGTTTGCATCTGCTGAAGTGCCCAGTGACAAAACGTTAGACGGTTTTGGTGGTCATTGCCATGTAGTTCCTGATGCATAGATACATGATATGGATGAAATTTGTGGAGCTTCAGCATTTTCCAAACACTCATATGTGAAATTCCTGATTGCCTTGATATTTCTCTTGTGCTCGCATGTGGATTATGAGCCACAGCAGCTAGGACTGACACTTGATTGTTTTCTCCACAAACAGTAGCTGCACGGGTTCTTTTTTTCTGGTTCACACTACCTTCCGCAGTAAATTGTTTAATAACTCGAACAAAAGAAGACCGTGATCGCGTTTGGCCAGGAAAACGCTGAGCATAAAGCGCGACTGCATTATCAAAATTTCTCCCACTTTCTCCATAAATGTACACCATCTCAATTTTTTCTTCCACAGAAAGATAATTCATAATGTAAATTCAAAAGCAATACGGCGTTGTACACTCACAAAAACAGTTGAAAAATTACAATCTTTTCTTCTAAAGATCAGAATTTAAAATGTAAACATTCTGAAAAAAATGCCAATGTTTACGTTATTTGTTTGTTGACGAAATGTCTTCAAATTACATTGTAGTTAAAACAATGTAGGAATCGAAATGAATAATAAATTAGTTATTTCCACGCAAAAATGAGAAAATGGATTTTCTTGAATTACAGCGCCATCTACCAAAAATAAAAAAAATGTTTCAGACAAAATGTACGTAGTTTTTTATGTAGGACCTGAATCTGCAATAAAAAATAGGGGTTCCCATTTGAAATTTTAAAGTTGCCCCCCGCCCCACCCCCAGGGGCCGGGGGGGGGTGGGCTAATTTTAGCACCAGCAGATGCCCCCTCGAAAATAATCAACTTTGGATTCTACGCATTTTTTCGTGTGAAGCTTATTTTTCGAGTTATTCTGCTTTGTCAACTTAAAATTTACACCCTGTATTGTACAGTTTCGGTCCGTGAAATGTATCAAACTTTGCAGAGAGATATAGTAGCTTTAATTAACATAACGTATGCACAAAACAAATAGTGGTTCAGCGACATCTCTCGTTTTATTGGCCACGACACCCTTTGTAGAGGCAATATGCATGTTCCTTTATTTCACTATAAATGTGTCACCGTTTCACATCCATTTGGTTACTGAAGGAATTTCGATTTATAAACTATGGCCACACGTGTTCATTTGCATACTTTATATGACGTGACAAGAGGAAGAATTCTTGGACGCTTGACGAAGGCCAGTCAAAAGTGAAGTATCACAAGCTTTGCATGTTTCAAGAAGCGTTATCTCCAGGCTGTAGGGGACATTTCTACAAGGAAATTTCCAAAGTCGTTCCGGAAATGGTCGTCTACGTTGCATCACATCCCAGGATGACAGATTTCTCTGCTTAAATAGGAAAGAAGCTTTAAGGACTTACACCTGGCGTCTAAACGGGGACATGTTTCGAGAAACGCAGTCTACAGGCGACTTAGTGAATTCTGACTTTATGCTTGGATGTTATCCCATTGACCCTAGCTCACCGAATAGCGCGACGGATATTAAACCCGAACAGAAGCACAATAGGGAATCCCGAAACAGCCTGGAACACGATACTCGACGTGTTTATTATGTCTGGAGAGAGCAAGAAATTAGGTCAAAAACCTGGCAACATCAAACTGAGTCTGTTTAGAGACGTTAGATTAATGGTGTTGGCCGGCATCATGATCAGTACAAGCACGCTACTCCCAGGTCTACTGTGATATCCTGGGACAATATAGACAATGCCCGTGCACTCCGAGGCCACATCATGGAGGAGTATCTGGAAACGAGGACATTCAGCATATGGATTGGGTGCCTTGTTTCCGGATACGAATCCCATTGAGCATGATTGGTTTATCCTCTGCAGAAGTGTTGCATCTGTTCTAAATCCGCCTAGGACTCTCCAACAGCTACGTCAAGTGCTAGTTCGGGAGTGAACCTAATGCCTCAAGAAAGGGTGGACAATTCAGTCGCGACGTTGTGCACCATGTGTGACAGTTACAGGCCATTATACCGCTAATGGACGTCATCTGTGCTTTCCAAACGTGGACTATAACAAAGATGACGTTTGTTTTCTGCATACGTTATGTTAAAGCCTACTACCAATCTCTAAAGTTTAATGATATTTCGCGGATCGGAATAGCCCAATCTTGTAAATCCCTTGTAATTTTGAGCTTGAGTGTATATTAATAAAAAAAAATTAATTTTTTAAGCATTCGCAACGTCATGCTTTTATATGGTTAAATGTTACTTGAAATAACACTAAAATGAAGTAAAAGATTCTTTGATATTATAACAATATCCAGTTTCCTCAAGTGAGTTTTCTTAGTAAAAAAAGTGTGATATTGTTGAGATAAGGAACACTTGATCAGAACAATGTCAGCCTATTCTTGCTAAAGAAGACTCGGTTGAGTAAACCAGTCATAATATAGCCTTAAATGCAACCGGGGACTAAGCATTAATGCACGTAGATAAAGATTGAAGTTAATAGTTATTTCTGTGATTTTAATGCCTGAATGTACGTTAATTACTCCGAAAGAATGAGAACGGATCCCATCGGTTGGATCTTCCTTCCCGTTTGACACGCAACCGCGTGTCATTATACCTGGCAATTGGCTCGGTGGATGAAAGGGTGCAATTTCTTTCTTTAAATGAAGAACCAAATCTATATAATTTAAAATATTATAGGAATGAATTCTATGGTATTAGGAGCATTTCTATAGAGAAAATTTTCGAATATTAATTTGTTCGATTGCAGCATCACCTTAACAGTCTTGGAGAAGATTTTAAAGTCCTAGCATTTAAAAGAAATTGCCACTTGTAAGAACCACATTATAATAAACTAAGCATTCTTTCATTCCTCCAAGTTTGTTGAGGAGAAACTTAAGTCACAATATACAGTGGTGGCCAAAAATTTAGCACCTATATGTGACGTTACCAATAGAAACATAGCCTGGAGGGGAAGATTTTTGAGATAATATAAACACTGTTATAAACATCATACATATAAAATCAGCGATGGACTATGTCACAAACAAAAATATGGAGAGAGATGCGTGTCCAAAATCTAACAATGACGATTATACAATCGGGTGGGTTATTTCTAGTTGTTTATATTATCTCAAAAGAAGATTTTCCCCTCCAGGCTATGTTTCTATTGGCATCGTCACATGTTGGCTTATGTTTTTTTTACCAAAAATTCTTAACCAGTTACAAAAAAAAATTACACCAATTAAAGAATTAAGTGTAAAATGATTCAACAAATAACCATGCATGTTGAATTCAAAGTTGAAACAATGATAATTTTTTTAATCCT
>JAHWFO010001556.1:3116245-3140351 GCA_023313115.1 Rhysida immarginata | reverse complement strand
GTATAAGTGAAATTAAAGTTGTTGCTTATACAATGTGTATATTAAAATAAAACAAACTTACAACCCACGTTTAAGTC
Organism: Rhysida immarginata; assembly: GCA_023313115.1. NCBI lineage: Eukaryota > Metazoa > Arthropoda > Chilopoda > Scolopendromorpha > Scolopendridae > Rhysida > Rhysida immarginata. Next base: position 3,140,274 of record JAHWFO010001556.1, on the reverse strand, counting down.
GCAAACACTTTAGGGTGCTAAATTTATGTCCAGCCAATTACTTAAATATTCTGAAACATGCTTCCCTAATAATAATTATTATAAACTGGAGATGCTCTCCAAGCATAGGTAATGATTTTTCGATTGAAAAATGGAAGGAAAACAATCTTTTAATACTTTGTTTCAGACAGTCTCATTTATTTTGTAGCAGGGGTGGAGTTAACTTTTGAGCTTTGATTTTTCAAATATTAACAATATTTTTCAGATCCATTTGATTGGTGCTAAATTTTTGGTCACCTGTAGGTATTCTAAAAAGGATTTTACATCATTAGCATTACAACATTTCGACGACGTATATTGTTGGTTATACCAATGGTATATGCAACAAAACACATTCAATTTAATTCAAACTCTCATCTTGGTTCATTGTGACTGCCATTGATTGACAGTAGACAACCCAACTAAAGTCAATTTCTTCCCAAGCACGTTGCTGGATATGTTGTCTTTTGTGCAACTGAATCATGATCTTACAGCTCAGTGAGATCGGTGAATAAGGAGGAAAAACGAGATCTTCAAGGAAACTCCAAGAAAAAAAAGCACCAAATTGAATTCAAATGGAATATTCCACCAATGACTGCCACGTCGAATGAAAAATGACCAATTGCATTAAAACATGCGTTTTGCTACATAACGACCTACATAAAAACGATCAATTATAAGGTAAACGCACTAGTAATGGCACTTTTAGCCATAAAAACAGGGGCTTCGCTCTAAAAGAAACTTTTCTATTTAGTTACCCATTTAAATATATTTGCTTTTTTTAAAATTCATTTCTAAAGGAATATAATGATATAATCAATTACATATGAATCGTATTTCAGTTATTTTTAAAATAATTTTAAAAAAATGCTCTACGGTGTCTCAGTACTTGACACTTCAAAAATAAAGCTCCAGTAATTGATACTATCACATCATACATGCATTATCGTGCAGAGTTTTACCACTAATATGTCAAACTAAACTTCTCAAAAATAGGCTTTTAAATTAACACCAAACAAACGAAACGGGACCATGCAGAACAAAGTCATCCGGAGTTTGAGCCACAATGATAAACTTTCTTACTGCACATAAAACGACCGATTCACCAACCGAAGATTAAAACTAGGATCACGTAATCCATGATTCAGGGTTATCTTTCGCATTCACCAACCAGAAATTGAGCGATTCCCGGATTAATTCTAGATTCATTTTAAGACTCGATCTGATTGGTTACGACGCGAAGACGGCATGCGTATATTTTGATGCGCAAGATGAAAGGATGATATTCATTTCGCTTTCGAATTTCAAATCCTTTGTAACTGCGATAGCCTTACAACAATGGAAGAGCATCCCATTATTGCAAATGCACATTGCAAGAGCATATTGTCATTTACTCCTGGTTATTGTAGGCTTATGAACTTCTCAAGCGAAGAAAGTTTTTATGCAGTTTAAAGTAATAATAAAAAGTTAAACAAGTTACCGTATGTCATCCTTCTTAAATGAATATATTTTTCGAGGTTGACTTCTTAAACAAATCAGTTTCTTGAGGAAATACTACATATTCCTAAGTATCGGTAAGTCGTCCATCTTGTTTTAATTTCAACCAACTGCGCTTGCGCTAATTCTCGATTCCATAGATAATCCTCGGACAACCTCGAATCAAACGTTGAATTAAATCAATGATACTTAATCCGAAAATTTCGTCATGGTGAATAGGAAAACTACCGCTCAAAGCTGAATCGAGTGTTAATCATTGGTGGTGAATATGGCCGCAGATAATTATAAATAATGCTATGTAAATCTTACATGTATTTCGGCAGTTTAAAGTGTGAAATAATTACTAATGCGTTTACCTTACATATTGTCTGAAAAAATTTGCACATTAACGAAGTTGTAAAGTCTATTTGGAATACCGCGACCAGTCCATTTCAGAAGGTTATTTAACAGTATGATTAATAAAAATAGATCATTTTCGGAAAATGTTAGAATTTATAAAAGTCTTAAGCTGTAAACTTAATACGTACATTGAATTGTGATTGATATATTTTTCTGATTTATTAATATATGTATGTGCATCGGTGACTGATGTGGAGAACGAAGAAACATTTTGAACATTTAAGTACATTGGAACTAATACAATCAGAAGCCGATGAAATATGTAAAGTTTTAAATGAAATACAGCTCTACGATTCCTGTAAAAGAAAAAAGTTCAAAATTGCATTTAAAATAAAGACTCAAAGAAGAAGAAACTTTTTGAGGGTCAAAAATATCAAATACAGGATTTTATTGTATGCCAGGGTTGTTCAGGACGAATGCAGCATATTTTTTTCTCAGCCAGTAATAAAGACAAAAGTGAAATCTTGCTTCCTGTAAATCTGCATTTGTGTCTGGAATACATATTCCATCAGCGGAATTGCAGTAATCTGTTAAAATGCCGTCTATGAACGACTCTCGTTACAAACAACGAGCTGGTTGCAGAGACAAATTTTTCAGAAATCTTGTTTGCTGTGCATGGGAGTTCTGCAATCATGGGAGCAGCATGGGTCATTGGATTCAGATTTAAGAGGAACCGTCTGTATTAACAGGACAGGTTGTTTCACGCTGGTACAATTTGATAGAGATTATGCTAGAATAACAGCATGTGTCTAGATATCATTCATTTATGCAGGATATTTACTAAACATACAGCAAAAATTCAAGGGGCGATTCTTTGGATTATTTTAAGAATCTTTTGTTCTTTAATGATTTTCGGAATGCGGCTTTGTTTCAAAAATACAGGGCGATAAGGGTTCTTCGACCATACCATCTTTTACTACCTACAGTCAGTGACAAAAGTATAGGAAATCTATTGTTTTGTTTGTTTTTAAAAAACGCCTTATGGAATATTTATTACTTCATTTCAGATATTGTAAAACTTAATTTGAAATATACATTTGTAGCTAGGCATGCTATCAAATAGGTTTTTAATATTTTGAGCCAGATTCTGCAACGATAAAATGGCTTCTTAAGTTCTTGTGTGGATGAAAATTATCTGTCATTCTTGTACACATCTCTTGCCAACATGATCCAAACATTTTCGATAGAATTCATGTCGGGTGATAAGGCTAGAGTCTGGAAAAGCTTGATTTTCTTCAGGGCAAACCATTCTGTAACATACTTTGCAGCATTGTCGTATTGGAGCTGCCTTACTGGATCTTCGTTGAGGAGGGAGAACTCGTGACAGTAGTTCTATGTAATCCCTTGATGTTATGCGACCGTCCATAAACTACGGTTCACACTTTCACCCATAACCAATAGCTCCCCAGATGATTAGGGAACCTCCACCTGCTTGACGTCGTAATAAGAGTATCTTCTTTCCTTAAATCATGAAAGTAGTATCTGAATCCATGAGGATCATCTAATTTGAATTTCTTCTCGTTTGAGAAGATAATAGTTTTCCATTCAGTGCTCCAACTAGTGTGAAATAAACACGCGACGGATATCTTTACAATGCTGGTTTTCGGCACAATTTTTTGCGAAAAATATGAGGGGATTTCTATTGAACAGTTCGTACACTACAGTCGTCCAACTTGAATTTCAATTCTTTGGCTGTGCTGTCAGAATTTGATGCAGCTCGGATTAGAGCTCTGGCATCTCTTGCTTATTGCAGGCGGTCTTCCAGACCACTTCTTCACTCCAGATGTTCCGGGATCTTTTAAATACGACGTAACGACATGCTTACATCGACGTACTGTATAAGTGACGCCATGTCTGAAATTCGCTCCCATCTTTGTAAAACGCAGAAATCTGCCCTTTTTCAAATGCAGATAGAGCTGAGCTTCTTGGTATGTTGTTCTCTGGGCACTAATCAAATATTGAAAATCCTCTTTATTAGAATGGTATGTTCCAGATGCAACAATTTTATATAGGTGGGAGTCATTTTTTGACAAAAGATTTTCAGAAAGTTCCTATAATTTGTCGCGGTGTTTTTTAGAATTTTCAGGTTTTCAACACATGAGATTATTTCTTCTTTTAGCTATACATGTATATTTCAAATTAAGTTTTACAATATCTGGAAAAAATAATAAATATTCCATAAGGCGTTTTTTAAAAACAAGCAAAACAATAGAGTTCCTATACTTTTGTCACTGACTGTATATGGAAAACTTCTTAATCTACACTAACTGCTGAAAATTACTACCACCAACTAGGATGCTACTGACTGCCAAATCTTTCAAAAACACCAAGGTTGTTTCTTAGTGCAGTATACCCATCAACTATCCGCTTTCTCAAATCATCTACATTTTCAACTGGAATAATGTAAACTAACGACTTCAGATGGCCCCATAGAAAAAAATGTAAGATCGAGCAAGCCACAAGTGAGGTCCACCTCGTCCAATCCAGCGGTCTTTATATTTTCCATTTAAAAACTCACGAGCAGGCACATTAAGACCTTTATCGCCCTATATTTTCGAAAGAAAGCGATATTCCAAAAATCAACAAACGATAAAAGATTTTTAAAATAACCCAAAGAATCACTCCTTGAATTTTAACCGAGTGTTTAAATTTTCATGCATTTTGAAAAAAATAGTTTCAGAAAAAATAAAACTTAAGACATTACTTTCTGAGCAACCTTTGTATAATGTAGTTGGTAAGTTGGGTTACTAACTAAACTAACTTAGCCTAACGTATAGGGTCTTTACGAAAGGTGTGTACAAACGTTTTGGGGTGGTAGAGAGCCTTATTTTGAATATATTTTGCCAATAAACAGTTTGAACAGCTTTGTACGAGGGCGGTCCGATAATAAAGGTATAGGGGACGGGCATACGAGACCTGCGCGCGCAGCTACGACGTCACATGCAACATAATGAGGACATGTCAGTAGTAGTTACCACTGAAACTGTTCATTCGTTGAGACAATAACTAGCATACAGCAAGTTGACAAAATGACCGGTGTTATCGATAAATATGTCAAAGTCTGCGATTTTCTCCCCCCAACCATTAACCCCAAAAACAACCATTAACAGTGACAGATATTGCGAAACACTGGAAAAATGCGAGAAGTCATTCGTCGAAAGCGACCAGGACGATTACGCGCTAAAGTGAGGTTTTTGCATGATGGCGCACGACTTTGAACAAGATGAAAGCCTGGCTGAAAGCGAGAGAGTGGGAAATCCTAGAGCACCCCTCCCCCCTATAGTCCGGACTTCGCCCCGTCCGATTTCCACCTTTTCGGTCCCATAAAGAATTTGTTATAGGGCAAACGATTCCCTAACCAAGAATCATTGCAAGCTGAAGTTCGACAATATCTCGTTAATATGGGACAAGAAACGTACCGTGAAGGAATGTTTAAACTGTTTATAGGGACAAATGCTTAAATGTTCACGGCGACTATGTTGAAAAATAAATCTTTGTGGTATACATTACATTTGTGATGACATTTGTTTCTTTGAATATGTCCTGGATAATTGATCTGTACCTTTATTATCGGACCGCCCTCGTAATTTACAAAACATTGTATTTGGCTATAAAAAAAGCTGTGGCCATCAGTATCCAGTTTACTAATTTTCAGTTTTTTAGAAATATATTTACGAGAAAGACAATAAGCCTATTATGAGGAAGTCTCAGACAGCCGTTGTATGGTTTAACAATTTTTTTTATGTATCAAGGATCACTTTGACCCAGTTTATTGGCAAAATATATTCAAAATAAGGTCCTCTACCACTCCTAAATTTTTTTACACAGTTCGTAATAACCCTGTAGAGTTTTCTGTAGGTAGATTCTTCCTCCCCCCGCTCTTACGGTAATAAATTAACACTGTACAAAAAATTATATAAGAGGCACAGTTTACCACTTGACTAGTGATGTAGCGTTGGGATTTGCTACACGGAAATATTTGAGAGATTGGTTTGACGTTCAGGTCTCCTATTTTCATTTAAATTTCATCTAAGGTGTATTCAATATACATTTATAATAAACTGCAAAATTGTAAGAAATGCTGCCTCAAGCGTATTCAATAATGCCTTGGAATACTGCTCTAACAGTGAATCAATCATTATTTGACGATTAAAGTGTTAAGAGTTAAGAGATTTGATCCCCGGCAAATGCATAAAACATACTTCTCAGAGCGATGGATACTTCATTGCAATGCTGTCAATTGTTTTCAACATCTAAGAAATTAATTTCTTTTCACAACATAAGTTCACGAATTTCACTTGCGTATGAAATGATACTATGAAGTATGCAATTTTTAATCGCAAATTTATAATACGTTTTACTCTTGGACTAATGTCAGTCATTTCCCATTGACCTATTACCCAAACTATGGAAAACTTGAGCAGGCTAAAAATAAAAACCACTGATGGCGGAATAAAGGCTTCAAGACAATGACAAATGTTTGTATTAATTTATTCTTTCCATCTTATATAAATACACCGATTTTACAAAATCTGATTGCCTTACCCATAACGCGGAAGAATGCCAGTCAATGTACTGTATCCACGTTTTCTCCTTTTAAACCAAAACCATAACAAATAAAGATTCCCCCTACTTCATTTCAAGTGCACGTTCTCCCGACTTCAAACCATGCGATTCCTTCCTTTAGGGATTTGTCAGACCTTGTTTACGTGCCACTACTACCTACCGATAGGCCTGAATTGTAACACCAAACTTGTTGCAGCCATTCAGTCAATTTCAGCAGACATGCAAGTATGAGAAAACTTGTACTATCAAATGGATATGTGCCAGGGGAGTATATCACGCTCAAATCGGAGACCTGAACGTCGTACCCTTACCTTGTGAGTTAAGTTAATAAAGAGTATAAGAAGAGAATTCGATTTACTGCTTACATTTAATCAGATGCCAGAGAGAATATGCCGAGTGTCGTCTTGTCATCGAACCAACACATATTAAACGATTCAAGTATTGCATCCACGTTGACGTTTTCTTAAATCGTACAAATTCTGTAAATAAATATTTATCCAATTAAGAAATAGAATTCGGGGAAACGAACAGTTACAAAATAATATAAAACTTCTAATGATCTCCTAAGTCTTATTCAAACAACTGGTAAGAAGGAATTTTTCTATTTTTCGGGTTTTAATATTTTAATACTACGAGCTGAAAACCGGCAAGTATCTTGAATATTACCATTTATCTAATGACTTAACATAAAGCACATTTATAACATACCCATAATGATAAATAGGGTTACCATGTTCTAAACAATGTTCGTTGCTTGGACTAACAAAAATGTTAGCATTTTAAATGAAATTAAATTTTAAAAATTAAATTTTAAATCCTTAAAACTTTCTTTTCAGTTCAGGAGTTTTTCAATTATTAATTCTGTTGCGTTTGGTATCTTAAAGCTAATTATTATTAATGATAACTATAGCTAGGAGCCAGATGCTATAAAAATGTATTAAGTTTTAAATTTTACAAAACATTCTTTTAATTTTTCTCTGGAATGCATTCCCGTTTCCTAAGTTTGTATAAATTATTTCCGTTTATTGCACTTCTCACTAGAATGATTTTAGCAAACAAAGAAATTTTATCTAATCCTGTAGAAAAATAGAAGATCATTACGCGAAATATTATTAAGGCCAGTTTCGTCGTAAATAAATTTTATGCTAAATCCGTTATGAATGTATAAATTGGTCATCTTACCGACGAAGTTGTTACTTTCGCAAAATTTTGGGAAACATTTAAGTAATATTTTCCCTCATAGAATAGCCTCCAGTTGTACATTTCGTTGGTTGGCGAAGAGAAGGATTCTTATTCGCAACCAGAACGGCAACACGGGCTATGGTCGCTGCATATCTAAAATTGCTCACGGTTAATAAAAAAGGACAAGACCTTTTTCAATGTTAGCCGTAGCAATGAAAAATATGTCCTTAGTTGCTGAACGATCTTAGTTCGAACAACCGTTGATTCCGACAACAATGAAAGCACGACACGATCCACGTCAGCAGCAACAATCGATTGGGAACAATCCCCTCCGATGACCGAACAAGGAAAAAATCGCTCTTGACAACTAAAAAAAATAGGCCGAATAAGGCATAAGCTTTAGCTGGTGTTAAGCCATGTCCTAGGGAAATCTTGCAGAAAATCCATTTGCAAGAAAACGGCAAGGAATTCAACATAGAACATGGAGAGAGGAGTTTAAATGCGTGTTGGTACCATTACTTGAGTTAGGTACCTTTTGATGATGTTGTATTGGCAGATTGTTTATTTTTTTTTTGTAAGGTGATGCTTACGCGTTGAAAAAAATTCAAAGAAAATCTTTCCTTTGTTCATTGTTTAAACCGCTATGACCGTTATTTTTATCTTAGCTTGCAACAAACGAAAGGAGAAAAAAAATCACTTTTATATTTATGCAATTGGGTTTGTCCACAATATTTATTTCTTAATTTTTTGGTATAAAGACGAAATAATCTATCATGTGCACTGGGTATATACATTTTGATAAATAATTAATTTATCTAATACTCTTTTGTTATAGGAATCACTTGTTTAAATAAATGCGTAAAGAGCAAAATTTAAGAAGTTGCATTAACATACGTTTTTTGCCAGAGGTGGAAAATGGATTGCGCTTTCTCGATCTGGAGAATTATGCTTTGCATAAGTTTACCTGAAACAAACCCAATTACACAATGATGGGATGGAATTATGAAATATTTTACAGAAAGTCCGTGAAAACTTAAATTTAAAATAGATGAATACAGTTATTTTTTTATCATTCTACAAAGTCAGGACACCACCTAATGAATTAGAAACATATATAAGTTCGTTTTTAATGTTTTTATTCAAAAAATAGTTTAAGATCATGTGATTCAACCGTGTGCTTATCACCTATTTCAGAAGCAGTTAGGAGAGTCTAATCATAGAACTTGATCAGTTAGGATAGCTTAATCATACTATGACTTCGAAAAGGGACTCATTTAAGTGCTCGTTTAGCTGTAGCCACTAAAGAAACAATGACTGGATTTTCAATACTCGGATTATTGAACCGTTAGAGAAATGATCCACAATCTTTGTCTAAACGGGAAAATGTGGCTCAAAGACCAATCGTGAGCGAGAGCGTTGTCGTAAAAACGACTTGTACGGAAAAACAGAACATCCACTGCAATTATTGACAAATGATTTTCACCGATGCTGTTCCCGGCCCTTATCTGATAACACCATTCGCCGGTAATTAAAACTGATCCAAATCGAAAGTCACATGCCTATACGAAAACCCTCGTTACGGCAAAGTTGTCGAGATGTTTGCCTATGCAATGGAGTCTGGAACATCGTGACTGACTGGACACGTGTAGACAGGGTAAAGGTTATGCGGTTTGACGAATAACAATACAAGTTTTTTTTTTATATTGATGGTAAGCAAAGAGTTTGGCGAAACCTCCATGAAGCAATGGCTTCTGCCTGACTCATCAAGAGAACTCAAGAGCTTCCGCTGGAATGGACTGTACTCTGTCCAACGAAAGTTGGAGTGGGCGTGTCCAGTTAAACTTCCGATTTCAATTGTTAGACATTGTTGATTCTACTTTGGCTTATAGTCCCGTCATATTCATGGAAGGTTGGGTGCATTCCACGGACTACCTGAATATTGTTGCATTCCTCGACATATAAAGCGACGAAGAGCGAATCGCCACAAATGAGATCATTCGTTAGCAAGTTTGGCAGATAGACTAAAAAGTCCGTTCCTCGACTGAATCGTATACATAATGACGTCTACGTCATTGATAGAATCGTCGAACATACAAATCGTTGTGAAAACGAAGGCAATATTCTTCCAACTGATTTCATATTTTTTACCCACATTTATCCACTCTTTTATTCTATTTTTTAGCGGCCAATTTCCTAACTATGGAGAATAAAAATTGAAATTAAAAAATAGAAAAGTCAGATAGGAATAAAAAGTGGGGGGAGGGGGAAGTGGGAGATAAAAATGATGATAAAAAGCGGGGACAATATTGATCAATTAGGGTTTCAGCGTTAAGGTGTGGTAGTTTCGACCGCTTAATAAACGAATAATTCATTACATAGCTGGCGGGTTGCGCCCTCCAGATCCCCCTTATATTATTAATCACAGTAAAATGCTGTAAAACTTTGAAGCTGACCGCCCTTTGCACCCCCCTCCTTTTTTTTTTTTTTGTTTACCCCCTTTTAAGCATTCATATTTTAACACAATTTTAGCTTGAAAATTCCACAAGCAGGTTATTTTATTTCGTAAAATACATTTTTTATTTTGCAAAATTCATTTTTTATTTTGAAAAAAAACAACATGGAATAGTCGTGGAGCTCTATTGTTGGAGCTCTTCTCTACCAAACTACGACAGCTTGATTGTTACATGGTGCTTTAGCACTTAACAATGATCTCGCGTTATGATTATTCGAACTTGCGTAGGGTTACCAGGACACTTGGAATAGTCGCGGCCTGTGAGATTTACATAGTTGTAATAAATATATTTTACGATTGTTCTAAAATAGCCGAACAAACTTATATAGTGGAGGAAAAGTCAATATTTCTTGTGGGTATAGAATGAGTTATTTTAAATCCAAAAGTTTAAATATTGGTTAGCTATAAAAGTCTTTCATTAATAGCTATAGTTTCTGAGATCCAGTTATTGGTTAAGTATTGAATAATTTTAAGCAAATTAACTTTTGCGCTTCATGTTGATTATATTATTCACCATAATATAGCGCTGCATGATTTAAATAGTTATTTTTATGGATTTAAATAAAACGTACGATTTGGTTAATCGTGAAATTTTATTTTTAAAATTAGAACAATATGGTATACCAGGCCAGTGTTTAAGTTTGATGTAAGAAATGTATACGAATAGACTACAAAAAGTAAAAGAAATAACACTGAAAGTTTAGTTTGTATTCCTCAAAGTCAAATAATGTTTAACATTTTTATAAATGATCAACGCAATTATGTTCCTATGCACAATTTTACATATATGCAGATGATTTGCTTTGCTAACTATGCATAAAAGCGAAGAAAAAGTTTTAAAGAGACACTCAGAAAAAATTAGCGTTAACTAATTTAAAGTGGATAATAAGTTTAAATTTGAAAAAAAAAAACAATGAAATTTATAATTCCACATAAACAGTATGATAATTTTGTAACTGAAATTTATTTTTTTCAAAAGATGGAGTGTATGAACAGCATGGAGGATTGAAGGGCAATTGCTTATGTAAATGTCCAAAAATCCAAGTTAAAACCATTAAATATTCAGGATTAGATATCGATGCCAATTTAATATGCATATTCACATTAATAATTTGCCAAAACCACGCAAAACATTGTATCTGATGTTTTTTGTTAAATTTTATTGCCCCTTAAAAATTAGAAATTCAATATATATCATACATTCTTTCAATCAAGAGTACGTTACGGGCTGTTGGTTTATCACCATGAATTACATTTTTCAAAAGTAAAAGATTTGCAAGATAGAATTATAAAATCGAAATTTAAAACAAAAAGTAAATATGATATTTTCGTAGATAAACAGTTATACTTTCATAAAGAAAATTATCACAACAAAACACAAACAATGATATCAAAAATGCTAAAAGTAAATGCCAAAAGCTTCAATAGGTGCAATATAAGAAATATTTAGGCTTAATTTATGATAAATTAAATTGGCAAAAACAAATAGAGGAATTAAAATCTAAATTACGTAAAACAATGTACCTTTGAGTTTCCACGGCATGTAAAAAAAATTCAATCAATTTAAAAAGCAATAATAAAAAGTAATAACATTCGATTCAGAACTAAAATTAAACTACAATCAACTTAAACTAAAAATTTTAAATATAGACGATTTATTTGATTACAGAGTCATAATACAAAATATTTTCTCTAAAACAATTGTTAATAAAAAATTATTTGCCGTATAACGTTAGAAATCATGAATATTTTAAAATTCCTAAAATATGTATTAACTAAGAAAACTAACTATGTTAACTAAGAGAAAGAAAAAATTATAATCCAAAAATTTTAAACGAAATTCCAAAATGGATAGTAAATCTGACTTCATATAATCTATCGATCTGAAAAGGCTACACAAATTATAAGGACTGAAAAAAAAATTGTTTTGAAGTAGAGAAATAAACTTTTGCTTATTATTACTTTTGATGATATAAAAATTTCATAAAATAATCGATAAATACTGTTTGTTTATTAATTAAAAAAATAAGAACTCCGTTTAATTAAAAGAAATAAAAATAAATAATAAAAACACTTGAATAAAGTCACCCAGTGGAGAAATACAAAGTGAAATGCACGAAACACAGATGAAACAAAGGTCTTGTGGAGCTTATGTAGATGAAACACAGATGAAAAGAAGGTCTTGTGAAATAAGTTTTAATTTTATCTTGTGAAAAAATTAATTTTTTTTTCAAATTTTGTTGTAATTTTTTATCTGGAAACTCGACATTCCAACATAAGCCAATAATGGCTTCTGGAAATGCCAGATTTTATTTGTAAATTCCATCAAATTAAATAAATTTATTTATTTATTTATTCAAAATAGAATATACGAGTAGAAACAGAATTGAAAAATATGGTTAGTAAATAACAAATATAAAGAATATGTAACAAAAGTTTTACAAGCTAATTGCATTATTTTAGATAATAAAGTAAACAAAATTAATCAAAATAAATAAAGAAAGCAACGTAAAACAAAACGAATAAATCCAAAAGAATAAATTGGAAAAACAAATAAAATAAATAGAACAAATAGAGCTAATAAAACAAATAGAAGAAATAGAAAAAAATATAAATAAATAAATGAATAAAAACTGGAACGCATTTGGTAAAAAATAGACTTAAATTTTTATAAAAATTAGGAATACAAAAAGTTACAGACTTAATAGAATTTCTGATTATTATAGAAAACTTTTTTCAAAAAAATATTTACCAGGTAACCACAAAATTTCTTGTCATTTTTAATTCCGGAAAATAAAATTATATTTCCCAAGAAGTATCGTATCGCTAAAACTTATAGTCCCCAAAGTAATCCTCATTGGCATCTGGCACCTTCTATCAACGTGCCTCTAGTTGATCAATCCCCTTGGCTGTAAAACTTGCCGGTCTTGGACTCAAAGAAGTCCGGGAGTACCTTTCACAGGTCTGCATCATTGGTGTATGATTTTCCACGAAGATGGCTGTTCAGAGAATGGAAAAGGTGATAATCCGTTGGAGCAAGATCTGGTGAGTAAGGTGGATGGCACAAAGTTTCCCAGCCAAGCCGCTCTATTGGTGAGTACCCCTTTGCGATTCACCAATGCTAGCTCCTGCTGCTGCAATATATGTTGCACACGTTCCAACTGCTGGGAGTACAGGTCCCCAGTGATGGTTTGGCCAGTTGATAGCAGCTCTTAGTGAACAATTTGGCGTCTAGTCTACTAGACACAGAGCATGATCTTGCGTGGGTGTAGGGGTGGCTTTGATGTGTGAGGTACAGTGTCCCGGGGTGACAACCAATCTTTGAAACGCTTAGGAGTGTCGTACAGGACCCACTTTTCGTCACTGGTAAGTAGTCGATTAAGTATGGGTTCGTTACGATGTCGAGAAAGCAACGACATGCAGACTGTCACTCGTTGATTCTTGTTGGATTCCGACAATGTGTGGGGTACCCATTTTCTCAACTTGTACGTCTTTCCTAGGGTGTGCAGGTGACGTCTAACTGTTTCATCAGAAACCTGATACCGTCTGGCAAGTTCACATGTTAAACCGCAGTCCTCTATGGCCGTTTTCAGGGTCTGGTCATCTAAAGCTTGTAGTCGAGCACTGCGGGGTTCATCAGAAATTACAAATTCTCCCGACCTGAATTTCTGGAACCAATGCCTTGCGGTGCGTTCATTCACAGCACCATCCCCAAACGCAAGACACATTCGGCGACTTGATGCTCCTGCTGACAAGCCCACCTTGAAGTCATAAAGCAAACAATACCTAACTATCTCCTTCGATACCTCCATTTGTGTTCACTTCTGCACGAGATGTGATTGATATGAATGCCCAACAGCCCTGTATTTATACAGGCTAACTTTCCTGCTTCCCTCAGATTTTAGACCACACTGTACACTCATTTGCATATCTTCTATCACTTCCTTTTAGGGAACACAAAAACTGCAAGAACGTTTGTGGTTACCTAGTAAACTGAAGCTATAACATTTGAACGGAACGACCTATGAACCTGAAATTTTGTATATTGTGAGGAACTAAAAGAATATAGTAAATATACAAGAAATGTGATGTAGGCCTCTGAGGTCTCTAATACAAATCAAGTTAAAACTTTTGAACGGAAAGGTCTAGAAACCTGAATTTTTATATATTTTATAGCGGTACCAAATACAATTGAAGCTATAATATTTGAACGAAAGGCCTAGGAACCTGGAATTTTGTATATTCCTAGTGTAGTACTAAAAATATTGCAAATATACAAAAAAAGTAATACAGGCCCCAGCAGAGCCCCCAAATTGAAAATTTGTGCCCCTCCAATTATTATAGCTATACAGCCGCTACTGCTCGTAACATTTTGATGCTAAAACCCTTATATCGTTGGATAACGATGCCTTAACTAATTTTTTATGTATGTTTAAACACCTGAAGACAGCATACAGTTTGATTGGCTGTGATGTTATGTTTTATCTTATTTTGTTTTATTCGGATCTCTTTGTTGGCTCCGGTTTGATGTAAAACTCAAAATTCAAAATCACTCAAGTCTTGTTATAAAGAATGCTTTTTTGGCTTAAGTTAGAAATCTTATTTAGATTCAAACTTGAAGCATCTAGATAATAGATAAACGATTCCTGAATCCGTAAACAATATGTACGAAAGCCGCTGGATGTTAGCTATTTCATAAACCATTGGCCAACTCACGGAACAAATCAATATTTAAGGTATCAAAAAGGGTGAAATGCAAAGTAATACCCTAGTGATAATAAACAGAGGATAATTTAAATGCTGCTTGTGGAGCATTGGTGTTAGTCATCTTTAGGCTAACCAAGATTGCTTTTGGGCTGTTAATCAAAACAGGTCCCGTATTTCAGATTTAATGTATTTCAGGTTTAAGGGTCTTTTGAACGCTTCACAACTTATGTACATGGGCAAATTTTGTTTATATTTGTTCTCTGAAAGAAAGATTTTATCAAAATTTATATATAAAAATTTATCGAAGTTAGAGTCATTATTTCTTTCATCATTGTCATTATCCACAGTTCTTCGTTAGTTTAATCAGCCTAAAATAACATTTAAAAATATAAATGCTCAAGAGCAGGACTGATTAGGAGGCATTGAATATGTAATATTCTCGGAGTAAAGCAATGCTCATTATCTGTTAGTATACTGATTTCACCATACCAAAAAGTTACTTTTAGAAAAAAAATTAGTGAGCAGTCTTCTTCTGAAACCTGTTAAAATTGCCTTCATAGTTTCATATTTTCATAAAAAAATCATAAATATGCAGTTCTTTATTAACATTTCATGCGACCCTATTGAGTGCGGCTTATCTATCTTTCTTTATATAATTTATATTTGATATTCAATGAAAATGTTGTAATAGTAAATCGAAAGTTTGATTATATTTAATAGATAAAGAAGTTTTCAAATAGATAACTTAAAACTTCGCGTTCTCTTCTAAATTCTGTATAGGAAGGGGATGCTTTGGCAAGATTTACGTTTAGATCTAATCGTTTTTTCACGGTTGAGTAAATCAGAAAGCGTCTACTTTAAAAAACATTATTTTTCTCAGTGGGCGCTTGGGGAAGGAGGGCGAAGGAGGTTAATGCGGTGACGGGAGACAGAGAGCGACTGCCCAGGAGTGAGGGTTACATTAGGCAAATTGTGTCGGACGAGTAGAGAACGAACGTAACCCCAGAGGAGCTCCACCTGCCGGCCAAAGAGCCCGACCCTATTCTTTTCGCCGGTCACTCAAAGGGCAAAAGGGATCCTTGGTTCGTCACGTGGGAGGAAAGAGAGGAGGCACAGGCGCCAATTATTTGCTCCTCTCTGCGGGAAAACATCACAGGTCATTCGCTAATGATTGCTTTATGGATCTATCGTTATTTCATTAACTGCATCCGTCGGGATCAATTTGATCTCCTTTGACCGAGTGGCGAGGTCTCTCGTGAGACATTTCGTCCTGCGAAGCAACGCCTTCTCGAGGGACGGAGCGCCATCAGTTCACGCTACTTCTTTCCATCAGCACCATCCTCCCCCTCTCACTTTACCCATTACACCTGACACCCATCTGAAATTCACGGAAATTTTAAAACAGTTTCTTTCTTCCTTTATTTCTTTCTTTCCCTTTTTCTCGTGTACTCTTTTTCTACTAAATATACAAAATTGAAAACTTCTATCATTTGTAAATAAATGAACTATCTTATTATGAAAGAAGTGACTAAAATGGTTACTGTATAGTAGAAACATGTATCAAAATATTCTTTCAAAGAAATAATGTAGTTAGTTTCTATGGGCCTATACGATTATATATGATACTGCATCTTCACTTTTCGTGGGCAGATTTAAAATGGTTTGAATAGCATTATCTAAGTTCATTATTAAATTATTTTAAATTTAATTTGACATGTTTTAAATCATTATCAATACCTTAATCATAAGTGAAAAATTTCATTGTTTCAAGAAATAGATGAGGAGTACATTGGTTAAATAAAATCTTGTAAACATTCCAAGAAGGAGCTTTAGCTGTGACGAAGAAGTAATTATAAATTTGAGAATTAAAATTTAGCTAAAGTTCCTAATAAACAACTAGTTCATTTAATTCTTTCCAAATTTACTATGTCTAGTCTAATGTTCACCGTCCATGTTAAAATACAAAGGAATTTCAATATACCAAGTAAAATTGTTTTATGGTAAACATAGTATGTCTCCTACAACTCATAGCCTGCGAAAAAGACAGGAGGCCCTGGCACTGAAAAGTCACCTGACCAAAATGAGTCTAACAACAATGTAAACTTCATTGTTCTCATCTTGGATTTTAACAATCAGTGCTTTTCGGTTGTTGAAAACAATGAAGATTGGATTGTTGCTAGACCTATTTTGGTCAAGTGACTTTTCCATGCCGGGGCCTGTCTTTCTTGTCGGTCTCGGTTAAAACTGTACTAACGTAGTGCAATTATGAATGTAACAAGGACAGTTGAGTAATAGTGCCTCGACAAAACGATCGGCGCATGCTCACGTCAACAATGCTTAAAATATAAACAAAGTAAACATTTCATTCATTGTGAATGTCGCTACGAATCGATTGTTATATCATACGCAATATCTCGGCATGGTCTTTTAATCCTCTGGTCTGTGCACTCCCGCAAATTCCATTGTTGGAGTCAACAATTGAACTGATGTATTAACTGAAGAGTCGATTTTTGCTCCCTCTATTGCTTGAATTTGGCTACAGCCCAAACTTAATGTATTTTAACGATCGTGCAACCTAACAAAACTATCAGCTAATGTTAAGTATTTGTTGCTGAACACGTAATGCATTGTTAAGGTTAAAATACATTGTTGAGTTTAGGCTGTAGCCAAATTCAAGCAAAAGAGGGGGCAAAAATCGACTCTTCAGTTAATACAGCAGTCCAATTGTTGACTCCAACAACGGAATTTGCGCGAGTGCACAGACCAGAGGATTTAATCTCGGTATTCCACGGCCGTCTATATCTATCAGGCCTGACAACTGAGGATTGATGACGTCATGCTAGAGGTCGGTTGCCATGGAACCCCCTTCTCAACGGCAATATTTTAACATTAAAATACTGGAGTATATATTTAACTTGATTAAACATAATTTGTCATCAATTAAAGTATTTCAATGTTAAAATATTTCTGTTGAGAAGGGGGTTCCCAAGGCAACCGACCTCTAGCATGACGTCATCAATCTTCAGTTGTCAGGTCTGATATAGACGGCCGTGGGTATTCACTGTTAGCGCTCGTGCGATTGGCTTGAAGGAATCAATGATACAGCCGAGCTAAGTTGATATAAACCTTAATGATCATCTTGTTGAAAACGATTTGAAAAAGTTAATCAGTATTCAAGTTATTAGATAAACGTACAGACCAAGGTGCATTCTTATTAAGTACATTTTAGCTAAAGCTCCTAATAAGTGAAAAATAGAAAAATATAAAAATTCTTTCCCTTCTCAAAGAATAAGAAAAATTATGAAAAATAAATGGTAAAAAAAAAAATCCAAAATTTAAGTTGACTTCAAGGCACACTATTACAGAGTCGAGTCACATTATTATGACCACCAGCTAATATCTAGAATGTAATAAGCACGGACAGCAGCTAGACGGCGTGGGAGTGAGTCAATAAGATTCTGGTAGGTTTCTACTGGTAGCCATTGCCATGCAGACTGTAAAGCATCCGATAGCTGCTGAAGGATACGCGGTGGTTGTTCCATAGCAAGCACAAGACGATCGAAGTGATCCCAAAGGTTCTCGATTGGGTTGAGGTCTGGGGAATTAGGAGGCCAGGGTAGTATTTGGAACTCTTGGTCGTGTTCCTCAAACCACCCCGGAACATTTGCAGCCGTATGACACGTCGTATTGTTTTGCTGGAACGTGCCATCCCCCTCTGGAAAGACCGTCGACATGTATGGGTATAGTTGATCTGTAATTAAGGATAAACAATCGTATCGGTTGAGTGTCTTCCACAGGTATCAGTGGGCCCAGACAATGCCATGAGAACACTCCCCACACCATGACGCTGCCGCCATCAGCCTGGATTCGTCAACAATGGTTGCAGGATGCTTGTTCTCGGAGGTTTCTCGCCTCACCCTCCAACGGCCGTCACTTCTGTGGAGCAGAAATCGTGACTCATAGGAGAAGGCAACCTTTTTCCAGTCAGAAGTGGTCCAGTTTCTGTGCTGTTGGGCAAATTGAAGTCGTTTTTGGCGATGAACCTTCGTCAGCATGGGTGCGGTGACTATCCGTCTGCTGCGGAGGCCCCATAACTGGCAGGTTCCTCTGTACTGTGGTTTTAGAGACATGTCTGGTAGCACCCTCGTTGGTTTGAGCAGTAAGTTGATCCACTGTAGCTCTTCGGTTGGCCTTCACACACCTTCGCAGCCGACGCTCACCTCTCATCAACGCAACGTTTCCCATACCGTTATTCTGAACGGTCCCATTTTCCCAGTCATGGTACACTTTAACTACAGCAGCACGAGAACAGTTCACAAACTGCGCAGTTTCCGAAATACTGGCACCCTTTGCCCGAAAGCCGATTATTATCCCATTTTCCAGATCTGATAAATCACGTTTCTTACCCATTGCAACAATAAGTGATATGTTTTTAACATAGCGGAAACCTACCTTATATAGTCACCTAACCAATTCCCAACACGTGACAGTTCCTCGGTTGGGCAACCCCGAACACAAACGTAGGGGAGTGGTCATAATGTGACTCGACCCTGTATTAAGTGTATAGAACGCTACCTTGTCCAGAAATTCGAGTTTTCCAATATCAATTTTCCGTCTACCAATAAATTTATCGAGTAGCCCCCACTAGGGAATAAGTAAAAATTATCAACGTACTTAAATGGTTCATTACTGAATGATATATCCGCACTTTTTTAAGGGTGCGGGAGATATATGAAATGAATATGGCATCCGCATTTTTTTGGGCTCACTAATTCCCGAGATATCGCCTAAAAATCGAATTTCCATAATATGCTATATCTTGAAAATCGTGAGCCATAACAAAATGGAACCTAGACAGATTAATACAAAAAAAGATAAATTTTTGTATTGACCAGTGTTCAATATTCCAACGAAAAGCTATCAATAATCGATATTCTGTATCTCAAATATGACATCCGATATCGATGTGAGCTATTTATGTGCATTTAGTAGACTCAAGCATAAATTTGAAAAATAATATTCAGAATTGAACCAATTGTTACGGATACATAACATTAACTGAATGATATAAACTGCAGTATTCACTATGGCGTTTAAACTTAATGTACACACTTAATGTACACTATCAAGAGGGTATTGGAAAACTCGTCCACTGGTATGACAAATATCTCATTCTCTACAGTGACTATGTCAAAAAGTAATTTTGTTATTCACATTTGTCTTTATTTTAAACTCCATCGGAGGTTGAAAAAAATAGCCCTAGTATTACGTAAACTCACAACTGAATCATAGCCGCACGTCATGCGCATGTCTCGTAACCACCATACCACCCTTCCCCTACTCTCCACTGTCATGGTCGACGCCTCTACCATGAGGCGGACAGCCATGCTGTCACAAGGTGTCTTAAAGACAACCAACTTGTCATGGTTGAAAGCCCAATGGGAGGCGGGCACCCGGTTCACAGATCGAGAATTTCTCCTATCCAGTCACCAGAAAAGTTTGATGAACAGTCGAGGTTCCTGGTTCGAATCCAGGTCGCAGAATTTTTCCTTCCATTTTTCAATAGAAAAATCATTACATCATGTTTGGAGGTCATCTCCAATATACAGAATGTATCTGAACGGTCTGTACAAACTAACAGCATGAGTTCCTTGTAGCCAGAGAAGCAATATATGTCCCATGAACATAGGGTCACAAACGCTTCCTTCTGGATACAACCGTGTGGCGTTGTCCTACACGTCAACTGAACACATTTACGTTGTATGTCGATAATCGAGGCGTGCGTAATAATCTTATCCAACCTTCACTGTTTGCAACCTGCATGATGGTGCACCACTATATTTCAGCCGACTCAGTAGAGACGTCTTAGATGCCACCTACCCTCGTCGATAGATAGGCCGTGGAGGACCAATACCGTGGCCAGTACGTTTGCCGGCTATGAATCCCTTAGACATTTTTTTTGTAGGGCCACTTGAAAACGCTTGTTTATTCCACCCCCGTATCAGATGTTGATACTCTTCGCCAGCGGGCAAAAAAAATTGCGATTTCATCCGTAACACACCCGGTATTTTCCAACGGGTTCGCCAGTCAATGCAATGACGTAGGCAGGCTTGCGTGGAATCTAACGGAGGTCATTTCGAGCATGTACTTTAGTACGCCTGGACTGTTCTGTTACTGCACAAGCCGGAAATAAACCTAGTTTGTAACGTTGAAAGGATTTGATGTGACAATTGCGCTAGCTATTGTAGGACAACGTCGCACGGTTGTATCTCCAGAAAGAAGCATTTGTGACCCTATGTTCATGGGACATATTTTGCTTCTCTGGCTACAAGGAACTCATGCTGTTAGTTTGTACAGACCGTTCAGATAAACCCTGTATATTTAATTATTTATCTGCGAGTTCATCAAACTTTCTGATGGTTGGATAGGAGAAATTCTCGATGGTTGGATAGGAGAAATTCCCGCCTCCCATTGGGCTTTCAACCTTGACAACTTGGTTGTCTTTAAGACACCTTGTGACAGCATGGCTGTCCGGGTGTCTGCAATAGCCCAATCGGTAGAGGCGTCGACCATGACAGTCAATCCAGGTTCGAATCCAGGTTGCAGAATTTTGTCTTTCACAGGATGCTCGATCACGTGTTTCAACAATGGGTGGCCAGCTGATTCAGATATCAGCGGAGCTTATTGCATCGGTTTAAGAGGGGTAAAAATTATTTAACGAAATGAAATCTCCTCCCCCTAGATATATACAAGTAAGCAGGGAAGAGGAGGAGCTGATATAAGCTGCAATCCTTGACGTCGCTTTTTTAGGTTTTCTTTTGACGTCGCTTCTTTAAAAAACTAAGGCGTGTTAAAACTAAACCCTTTTACACGAGTTACTTTTAGATGGCCCCCAACCTGATGTTTAAGCCCATCGAAAACGTTGCAAGGTGTTGGCGTCCTCCCCTTGTAAGTTGCGTTAGCGCCACAATATAATTTTAAAAAATTACATTATTTCAAGGAAATAACTATTTAAAGAAAGCATTATTGAAACTTTAGAATGTATGAAAAATAGAATTTTTAGAATGTATGTACCAAAAATTCGTCTCAATTGACCAAACGGCCAAGCCGTCATAAAATGGAATCCATTAGTGTGTTTAGCACAAAATGGCGCCCATGTAATTAGTTGTCGTATCTCTTATACTGTACATACAAGATCTCTACCAAGATGTTAAAACGCCAAAGATTTCAGGAGAGTAGGAAATGCTAAAAAACTTTATTCAGTATTTTCTTCTCGCCTGAAATCTTTGGCGCCTATAATAATATCCTGGAAAATTTTCTCCTCGCGCACTTTGCAAGCAGTTTTTGGTGCGCCCCTGAAGGAAATAATGATGATGAAATATGATTGACGAAAGACTATTTTACAATTTTTAGTAAAACGTTAAAGAATCTACAGACACCAGCAAGAATAGTTAGGGTAAAAATTTTAATGGCGCCTTCATAAGAACCATCAGAACTCAATAGGGTTAAAATTGGAAGAACGAAATTAAATAAAATTAATAAGCTTGCAAACTTTTAGCTAAATATTTATAAATATAAAAAAACAAACTGTTTTACATAATATCTATTAACTTACCTTATCACGTAATTTTAATGCTTTAATCACACAGCGATTATTGGCCTTTACAGTACTTATGCCAAGGCGTACTTCATGTTTAGAAGTGTGTGCTTCAATCATTAACCCTTCAATCGAGAAATCTTTCCTTTTCTTAATTCAATGGTATAAACCTAGCACAGCTAGCTCGTACGGATTTAATGCTATCCTTCCATAAAGCGTCGCTGATTTTATAATCAGAAAGGCTTCGAGAGAAGCCCTTCTTCAAAATTGGCACCAAGTACCATCATGCCAGTTTCTTCATCACTAAGAACTAGCGATCGTAGTCCGCAGTTCCGCGAGAAGTAATAATGATATGTAGTAAGTTATTATAACAATATATTCAAGTTAATAATATGTTGAACGTGATATGTTTGTTATAAACGTGTTTGTTATGGCGTTCTTTTTTTATGTTCTGAGGCAAATATCTTAAATTTTGCCATTCCTAAATAATTATTTATAGACATTAAATCTTCTTAAAATATTTATTTACTTAAAAAATATAACATATTTTTAAATACGTGACGGAGTATACGAAAATTTGTTATAATGAAGTTAATAGAATGTTAATGCAGTAAAATAAAAAGAAAACCATATTAGAAACTTCATAATTTTAATTTTAACTTCAAATATCGGTTATCTAAAAACATTAATAAAAGACTACATGTTTGAATTAACTTTTTGACTTGGAATAACACATTCTACACTCGCACGAAATATTGACCTTTACTCTCGGAACACCATGTATACAGGATGTTTCAGAAGGGTCTGTACAAACTTTGAGGATATCTTTTAGAGATCACGGCAAGCAGAAAATGTCATATGAAATAGGGCCGAAAACGCTTCTTTCTAAAGTTATGACGGTTTGAAAGTGTCCTGTAGTAGAAGAGTTATGACAATTCAAAAAATCATCTGAAGAACATTGTTCCCTTTTCAACATCAGATTAAAAACATTCTTGGAGCACCAATGTTGGCTGTTACCGGCTTGAATTGCCCAACTGCTGAGCGTTTGATGGTTTGCAATTCTACGGCCTTGAGTTTCCTGCAGGGCATCTTCAAACCATTATAACTCTAATAGAATTGTTTTTGACCTCAAGTTCATATGACATTTTCTGCTTACTTTGATACCTGAAACATATCCTGAAAGTTTGTACAGACCATTCAGAAACTCTCTGTATAGCCATTACTTTTGAAACATAACATGTACAGGGTGAATATAAAGTAAGGGGACAAACTTCTGGGACAAAGTAAGCTCATATCAACAAACGTCCGGAAATTGCCAGTGAGTCTGTAATAAAGCAATTAGTATTTATATACATGATATTATACATTACATGGCATTAATTTCATCCATGTTACAGAAGATGTTCAAAGTGGCCGCCATACTGTGCAATGCAAGCATCCACAGTTCGCATCAAGGACTGACTGACTCTTTCGAAAATTCCAGCCTGGTTTTGTGCGTTGATTGGTGCTGTCTATCAGGGTACGTAGCTCAGTAAATCCGTGCGGCCTCTT
>JAHWFO010001556.1:3088405-3116235 GCA_023313115.1 Rhysida immarginata | reverse complement strand
GTGCTGTCTATCAGGGTACGTAGCTCAGTAAATCCGTGCGGCCTCTTGACCGTAGACGAAAACCATCTTGGCTTGTTCTTGGAAGGAATAATGGATATCGTTCTTCATCGTTTCTCAAATCACAATCTGCAACACAGAAAAGCACACTGTAAGTGTTGTTATGAGAATGATGTCGTTCATCATTGTCATCTACCTGGGCAAATATTTGTGTCAAGTGAATCGGACTCTTACGTTATAAATCTAAACATTTTGATCTGCTAAAATGCCACCAAAACAGACGAGATTTAGATTTACAAATGCGGAGATTTAGATTTAACGTTATCTGCGAGATGTTTTTACCTCCGACCTCTCATGTGACCTATTTATAATGTAAACCAACCAACTTGTTTGGAACAAAACCCTCATTTATAAATCTGATGAGATTGTATAACGTAACAGACAAGTCAAAGCCGAAAACTCGTTGTTATTTCAAGTGGTCCACAAGAGCAAAAAAAGGTGAGAAACACTGCGTTAAACAAACTTCTAAGAATAAGCTCCAATATTCGACCTTGTAAGTTATTTCCTAAGCAATAGCGTAGTGTGTGGGGACATCTGCAACGCTCTCGCCAGCAAAAGGTCTTTAATCAACAGTTGAGTGATACTTGTAATAATTTAGCTAACGCGAATTAAAACTAATTATTGTACAAGAAAGAGAACAGAGCAATGAGAAAAGGAAGCTGCTGGACCAAACATAATGAATCTGGCTGACTGATGTAACACTTGAAAGCGAATATATTCGCAATTCATATTTGTAAAAAGGCAATTCATTCTGTGGCTAGTTCTCCAATTCTTGGAAATAGAGTATAGAATGAACGATACGACCATGCTAGCAGAGAATAGGATAGCTGCTCTATCTTTTGGGGCAGTTTTGGAGTTTGGCCGCCATTGTGGGGCAAGGTTCATTTTCTTAAATGAGAAGGGGATCATGTTGCATATCAAGTAATCCCCGCTTTTTTCTCAAGAATGTCGCGGATATTCCTGTCACAGGCTTGTAGGATGCGTTGCTGAAAGTGACATTTGCTTTGGATTTTCACGGCATACACAAATTGTTTCAAGTGGCCCTACGGGTAAAATCTAACTATGTGAGATCTGGGGAACGTTGTGGTCAATCCAATGAGCAGGTAATAGTCCATCCACCACTGACGGACGTTACGTCCGTAGTGCGGTGGTGCATAATCCTGCTGGGAAAAACTTGGGAATCTGACATCTTCAGTCAAGAGTGACGGGAACACAGTCTTCTGTAACATTCCCAAGTACTCGTCAGCATTTAGGATACCGTCTATGTAAACTGGTCCAGTTAAAAGAGTGACCCATGTTCCACACCACACATTAACTATGACATCACCAACGACTTTGGATGAATCTGTCCAATGAGAATTCGTACATAGCCACCTAAAGAACAAGGTCAGTTCATTGAAACGTCATACATTGTTACATTGTTATCAAAGGGCCAAATTGGTAGAAATACGATTAACAGTGGCCCAATATAGTTGATGTAACGAGAGATGACGTTTCTGTGAACAGGCCTTGTTTAGGTGGATATGGTTTGTATCGCTCCAGATGTCATGTTCTGACGGTTCACCTCATCATGGGCATAAAAATTTGCCTCATCACTGAACACAATGTTATGTGCAAATGAAGGATCCAGTCAATAGTCGTCCAAAGCCCAGATACAGAATCTGTCCAGATCATCCTCGGATAATTTTTACTGCATCTAAATTTTGAATGGATGCCACTTGTTGATGCGCAGAATCCGTGCTATGGATGATTGGCTGATTCCACACTCAGCTACAAGCCATGTTGTGCTGCGTTCTGGACTATTTGTTGAGGACACCGTTGTTGAGGTTGCCTCATCGGTTGATCTTTTTGGCCGGCCTGTACGAGCTTTATGTTCTACAGTCCCAGTATATCTGAAATGTGACTGGGGAACGTGGTGCAATTGGTGAATCAGCAGTAATGGTACGGTAGAGGCGTTCCCAGGACACCAGGATCAGCTCAATTCTCTCCTCCTTCATTAGTGGCTTCTCCAATTACCTGCAACAGATCTAACCTGGAATAGGTCTTGCAGTGTTAATGGTACAGTGTCAATGCTTTTATTAATAACTTGTGAACCACAACAGATAACTGAACTCTGGCTGTAGGAATGAACTCCTGAGAAAAAAACTGATGTTATTTGATATGCCACATGACGACCCCCTTCCTATTTAAGTAAATGAACCTTAACCCAAAATAGCGGATTTCAAGATGGTGGCCAAACTCCAAAACTGTCCCAAAAGATAGAGCACCTATCCTACTCCCTGCTAGCATGGTAACATCGTTCATATTTTATACCATTTCCGAAATACAGCTATATCCAGTGACTTTTGACTCACCCTATATAATAAAATATGGATAAGCATTGAAAACGATAAAACTACTAAGGAACTACTTAGTGTACTTACAAAGAGATAGATATACACTATTACTTTTCAACAAATAATTTTATTTAGTCATGAATGCGCATTTTGATCTTTGAAAAATTCGAAGATGTTCATGGCAAAAACATCTAAAAGCCACATTTGCAGAGGGCTCCGATTTTAGGGTCCTGCAAAATAATTCTTTTAAAAGATCGTTACTATAATTTTACTATAGAGGAAAGAGAAGAAAAACTACTAGAGAAATGTGCGTCAGGATTATGCAAAATTCTTTTGCCTAATCCCCTCTTCCCCCCCCCCCCCTCCCAAATTAATGCTTGAAGGGACAAATTTGTCTTTTACTTATTGGTTTTAAGATTATAACGCACCACGGCTTAGGAGTAACAAAGTTAATATGTTAATATGTCAGGTAAATAATAAAATCAAGTTGAAATCGAAATTAAATTCTAATTGAATGTGAAATTCTGTGCTCCTTATGAAATTGATACGTACCATTTACGTAAGAATAATTTTGATTTCTCTCTACAGATGGCAGCAAGTCAAACATGGTTTCGATATCGGTAAGTGTTCCTTCTGTTTCGATTTCGGTAATTCTGTTTTGGACGTAATTCAAATATGAATCGAAATTTAAAATGAATTGTTTAATTTTATTATCTAGTCCTCTTTTACTTATTTCGTTGTCGAGGATGTTGTATAATCATTGATTCTATTTGAAATTTAACTTAGAGGATTGCCCTACTGAGGTTGAGATTGGTCTTCTAAGTTTGTTATGTCAGGAACAAACACAAACATCCATCTCCACAGCGGGATTCGAACCTGAGACTCTCTGGTCTCGTGAGCGACAAGACCACGGCCTATGAGATAGTAAAAGGCCTGTGTATTTGCCTGTTTTTGAAGCCAAAATTGGGAAACTCGAATTTTAAGATTTATGTCATGAAATCCTGTCATCTGCCGGCGGTATCAGTAGACTTTATATTAAAACCGTGTTTGAAAATAATAAAGCTTATATTATTTTAAGGAATAAACAAAACTTCAAAGTTCATTTCTTAAAATGATAAATCTGCTTAAAATAATAGAGGTCAAGGTGAAAGCAATTACACAGGTCAACAGCCAACATAATCACGGCACCAAATTAGATGTTTCGAGTAGTATTTTTAATGCTGATTATAAAAATGAAAATGAAATTTTTCTATCACGCAGTAATTTTGAGAAATCGCCATATTAAATATTTACCAATTTCTACGCCTATTTCGCAAGATGTGAATATTACGTAAAAAACACTATCCCCTAAATATGTTTTAAAATGCGGCAAAAAATTAACCCGTTCAACTTTCAGCATATTAGATCCGTTTTGCCGAGAACTTTCCATTGTATGTGGCATCTGGAAGTTTCCCGAAGGAAGGTCCAGCATGTTAGGGGTCCATTCTCCATGGTAGAACTTTTCTCCATGGTCATCACTAACGTCACCAAGGTTGGCAGGAAAAAAAGTCCAGGTAGGAAATGAATTTTTAGTGACATATTGCATCCCAATTCATAAAATGCTTGCAGAAACTCATCAACAAGATCGGCGTAGTTGGGTTCCTTGTTCTTTCCCAAGAAACCGTGCCTTCAGAGCTTTCCAGACTGTCAGTTCCACTGGGCTCAATGCAGTTTCAAATTGTTATCAGCCATTAGCCAACCAAGCCGTATCAATCAGAGTTGCCAAATTGTTAATTAATTAACGCATTTCATATCATTTGAGCACATTTTTTGTAATACATGTGTTACGAAAAATACATTCGTAAAATGTAATAATACATGTGTTACCGGCAATTTGTGAATAGCCCGTATTGTATAGAATGCCTAGAGAATATGTAGAATGCTTGGCTTTTGTGATTATGTTGCATACTTTTTCTAGCCTTTCTATACATTACTTAGGTATTATACATAATGAAATGTACACTATAGGCAAAGTATCAAAATACGCCTTTATTGGCACTGAACAGGTTTTTGAAAATAAACGAAGAACTGCGACACAAAGTAAAGAACGTTCTTTTCAGTTAAACACGAAAGCAGAAGTAGCTTCTTGTTGCAACAAGGAAGGCGTGAATGGCATTTTGAATTACACTTAATTTTTTTTCCACACAAAAACACTAAATGCGTTGGCATTTGGTCTTGCACATGCACTTCAAGAATCCTCATTGAACGCGTCCTGTGGTCTGAGAGGCAGCCACAGATCGGAAATCTATTTCGTGGTCATGTACGTCTTCATGAGATACCACAATACCTTTTTTGACACTTACTTTTTATTTTTTCTGGCTTAACTCACAAAGATACAATTCAATATCATGACGAGTAATATTCTTATACTTGTGAGAAACTTCTTTCAACATTCTTTCGCGTTCCCCATGGCCAAATCAGCCTCATGAAATACCTCAAATAATTCAGAGTACATGACATAAAAATGAATAGCGCTGACGCTTTTTTAACAAGATAAATAGTACTTTGTAAAGAAATTATTGGATGGAAACTGGAGATAATGCTCCAAACATAAGGTAATGATATTATCAGAAAAATGGAAGGGAAATTTTTCGAACTAGGAACCACGAGTATAGCAATTGGGCCATCGTGAACATAGTACAGCAAGGCTGTCACCAGGTGTTCTTAAAGACTATACACGGTAGTCAAGATGGAGACCTAATGATATTTACTGATTTTTTTTTTAATTAACCTCTCCTATGAACACCAAAAATCATAAAATGATAAAGGCATAGAAGGAGAAGGGAGCTAATTTAATAAATGATTGGGCCTTTCTCATTACTTGAACTAGATAGCGGACTATATTTTTTTAATCTAGCTTTAAATAATTTAGACCTCATAAAGTCTTTCTAGACCAAGCTTTAGACCAGGAAATGGAAACGAAATACGAGAACTACATCCTTAATTTGATCAGCATATCCTCGATAAATTTTTGGACTGAAATCTTCTGCATTCATCTTCCGTAAGTAAAAGCGATATAATAAGTATTTAGTTATATATGTGCACATTCTTTCATTTTTCATTATCTACATTATCCTTATGAATAATTTTTATTATTAAAGCGTGTCCTTTGTTACTATTTTGAATATCAACGCTGATTGGAAGAATTTTTAACATTATCTCCTTTTTATCTCGGACTACTTTTCTCACCGGGGCAGCTTGAAGGTGTCCTTTAACCCGATCGTACATCCTGCGAGTGGAGTAGTGAAAACAAAAAACTTCGATGGCGAGGGAGGAAGGAAAGTGAACGCTGTTGTTGTTGGGAGGTGAATTGTTTGTTATTCACTCGGAAGAGTCCATTATTCGCCATTGTGGGGCTCCGCCCTGCTGCCCGGTTGGCGGACGTGATGCTGCGCTAACACCGCCTAGCGATGAAAGCGGCCCATCGCTCCCCGCCGCTTTACAGTCAGGCTCGCCCGGTCTAATGATGAGCGAGTCACCCAGGTGTGGTCCAGCCGAGCCAGGTGAGTTCAACTGACCAATGGGCGGCTGCGCTGTCACCGTAACCCACTTAAATGTTAGCTACTACTGCTCTCTCACATTAGAGCAAAATTCCTTACATGAAAAATGGATGCAATTGGGAAAGACACTTGTTCCGAGTGGCAGATCTGACAATATCTTTCTTGGAGTGTTGCACACCCACTTGTCAGTAAAAAGTAAACTGTGACATTTCTTAAATAGATAAATATAGCGTGTAATTACAATTTAAGGCTTTATAAAATATTTTTAACACTTTTATATCATGATATATATTAATTACATTGAAATAAAAATTCAAATAGAATGAACCAGATATATAAATTATACATATTTTATATATTTGTTTAATGTACAAATATGCTCAGTAGTTAGAGAAAACATTTGAGAGTCTCTAATAAAAATCGATCCCGCAATCGTAAAAGTAAAGGAAAAAATTCCATTACATTTTTTAAAATGTTCATAAAACGAAATATCATCGAAATATCTTTTTCGAAAGCAATCATTAGGATATGTTTTCCAAGTTTTATTTTCAGTGGTTGGTGTTTAAGGTTTCGATGCCCTTTGCGATGAACTTTAGAATTTGGTATCCACTCAATAAATGATCTGCTTAAAGGAAAAAATAAATAACAGATTACACAATAATACAAAGAATCACCCATGCGATAAATAGTTAACACTTTTGAAATAACAGCTTGGATCGCCACTAACATCTCAGTTTCTTCTCAAATCGTTGAAAAGTTTCTGGTTGTTCCCTAGTGAAAAAGAAAAATGAAAATCCATAATGAAAAACAAATTTTTTCGAGAGCTAGTTTTACGAACTTCGTTATAATTTATAATGAAGAGTCCCGTTTAAAATTTACTCTGGCTTGAAATTCAGTTAGGAAATACGAATGCATGCAAGTCTTTTAATGTTTTTATTTTTGTAAAAACATTA
Organism: Rhysida immarginata; assembly: GCA_023313115.1. Classification (NCBI taxonomy): domain Eukaryota; kingdom Metazoa; phylum Arthropoda; class Chilopoda; order Scolopendromorpha; family Scolopendridae; genus Rhysida; species Rhysida immarginata. The sequence continues at coordinate 3,109,350 of JAHWFO010001556.1, read as the reverse complement.
AAAGTATTTATTTCTAAAGTGTCATAGTAATGCAGTTTTGATTAGCTACATTGTGCCAGCAATCCCGGTTATACTTCACGCTCAAATTAAAGTTTTTATCGGGTAATTATTCTTTTCAAGAAAGAAGCTTTAATAATTCTTGATGAAATATTTAATTATCTTTTTATTTTTATGTAGAAGATATGAAAGGAAGTTAGAAACCAGGGCTAGATACCCTGTTACTTTTTCTGTTAATTTCCTCTTTTGCTAATAGAGATATTATACAGGGTGTCTCACCTAAAGTGAACCAATAGCCAACTTTAAAATACAAATCTGACAGGTTACTTTCAATGTCTCTGAAGAAAATTGTGTTTTCTTCAACATCAGAGTAGAAACGTTCTTGAAGTAATACTAGAGAGGTTAAGCACCACGTAAACGCGAACGCGTGTGACGTTTCCAATCTGAAATGACGTAGCTTTTTCATTGTTACACCTGGTACTGTCCAACGACTTTGCCAATCCATGCGACTACGTGCAAAGGCTTCCTTGGAATCTAACGAGGCCGTTTTGAGAATTTGCTATAGCAAGTGTATTGTCTTATTATACCGTAGAAATAAATCACACTGTTTACAACTCCTATATGCTTTAATGTTAATTTCGTCTTCTGCAGGACACCTTCAAACCGTTATAAAGAAGCGTTTTCGACCCCATGTTCATATGACATTTTCTGCTTGTTTTAGTCACTGTAAGATATCCTGAAAGTTTGTAGATACAGGCCATTCAGAAACGCCTGTTTAGGAATATCATATAAATAAATATATGAGGGGTGGCCTGGTGGGCTTTCACTGAACACAACTTCTGTGAAGTTAAGTTACATCAGGCACGGCTAGTCACTGGATGGGCGATAGACAATCTTCACCCTCCCCCCCCCTGGCTGCTGCGACCATCATACAGCAGTCGTGAATTCAGGTCCATCCAGGGACCCAATTCATCGGCATCTGGCCATACAGGCCCTGGATGGACGTATTGGATCCCAATTCATAATAAATAAATAAATAAAATAAATAAATAGAGATGGTTCACAAAAGTATCGGTATAAAAACAAAAAGAAGTTGTTTCAAAACCAACGAATTGAACTTATGTGGATAATTTTAATAGTAATAGAAAAAACACTCTTTAACCACAACGAAAATACAAAGAAAAATACGACCTGGATATGCGCATTTCGAAAGCACTGCTTTCATCGTCGGCAGGAATCCTAGAATCCGTGATTCCAGCTCCAAGCGAACCAATAAGGCGGTGCCAACGTTTGGTGACGTAAATGAAAAACCTCTATAGAGTATCTTTTTGTAAATTTGCATAAGAATGCTTTATTAAATATCAAAATACACGTGAAGCCAGTGTTTCCATACAGCGCACCCGAAGGTAGCCTGAGACGTTACTACAATCGATGACGTCAAAACAAGAAGTCCACTACAATCAATCCACTTTCCGCTATTTAACACTGGGTGTTGCATCTATGTAATATGTAATAATCTGTGATTACGTCGTGAAGATTTTTGTTCTCGTGATGATGCAGATTTTGAGCAGTTTAAAAAAGAAATGAATCCATGTCCTATGATTTAAAAAAAAAAAAAATTTGCATGGTTTGAATGAAGGCTTTGTTTAACGTTTAAGCTGCTAAATTGATAATTTGGGGGGGGGAAATGAAGACGGTTTTTTAAGCGAAGCAGTAATATTTAATCTTAACTTTTCTAATTAAAATAAATAATAAATCTCTGTTGGGTAAATGATACTTTATGTTCAACGCGAAAAGGCTAAATAAATTTTTCTGATACTTCGATAAATATCTTAACTTCAGATCTAATTATTCCTCTTGGCCAATTATCCTGTTTCCTTGGAGTTCACCCGTTCAATTGTTGAAAACCGGACGGAGGTGCATCTTTGGTGGTGGCTCAAGTAAGTTGGGTTCATGAAAACGTTATCGTGTTGTGGAAATTTTTTCGTTTTTGTGGCTCTTTGGACGGCTATCCCGTGGTCAACGAGCGGTCATTGTCTCCGTGGGGAGGCAGGTGTGTCACCAATGGCGCCACCAGAAGGATGTCCACTTTAATTTATTCCTCCCGACATTTCGCTGCGAAGGACTAAAGAGTTACAACGTTGAGGGTCGGAGGGCCTCCCATGGTGTTCAGCGGGGAGTTGACCCCACTTCCCACCCCGTCTCACTTCGTTTTGTCCAATGATTTGTAACTGCACGAAAAGACGTTTCCTCTCAGTCTTGGCTGATGGCTTCTGATGACCCTAAGGCTAATCACCAGCACTTTTTGAGATGGTCATCATCACAAGTTAAACTGATGGAGTCTTCGCCAATGACACCAAAACTTGAGACGTTGGTGGCGGTGACAGCAGCCGTTTACTTCCATGGTGACAACCGTTCCACTCGGTCGGCCACGACTGACCCGTGAATGAACTTCGTTGAGCCACCTTGAAATCGCAGATGTACGTCTCCTGTCACGAAGAAATCCTCCTCGACACGAGGAAGAAAAATGAACGAGGAAATAGCTTGTAAAGCAATAAAATCAGTGCAAAAATTTCGAAAATTCTGCACATAAGATGCACGAGACCGTTGCAAGTGTTTTATTTTCTGAAGTCAGTCGCTGGAACAATTTGTTCCTCTTTTGCTCGTTAGACAGTTTAAGTATCAATAGAACTGTAAAATAAAAATGGTTAGAGGACGTTTATTTGTAGCCCTTCCACGGAAATAATTGGCCATCTTTTTAGAGCAAATGAAACTCTTGTACCATTGTAAAATTAATTTTACTTAATGGGAATTTGTAAAATTTCAAACTTGCGAAAAATATTAATGGTGGTAATATGTAATTGCTTTGGGATATCTAGTTCAATGTTAATCAAAACGACATGAAAAGCCCTAAACTTTTATGTATCGTAAATTGGGGTTACTTGAACCCTGGTGGTCTACTTGGACCCAAATCAAAAAAAAGTTTCAAAGACGTTCCGAGTCTGCAGTTTTGAATGTATTGGTCTGCTGATAGATTTTTCTAATTGATAGCACCACTAGCTAATGCGTCACACTTTTAGAATTTTTTTCTGGCCTGAGTGCTTTGTTTGGCCTGAGTAAGTGTTTCATCTCCAAAACATAGGTCGAACATGAACCCACTGTCCATTTTAATTGCTTAATCCATTGCAAATGTAGCGTGGGTTCAAGTTACCCTAGCCAGGGTTTACTTGAACCCAAATTTCCATAATTTATTACATACATACAAAGTTAAAATATTGAGTCAATAATCATATAAGTTAAAAGAAAATGTCACAAACTTAATATAAATTAAGTTAACAGCAGAATTAGTGTTCTTAAGTCTATCAATAGGAAGAATTGTTTAAAAATGCTTGTTATTTGGGTTCAAGTAACCCCAATTTACGGTACTAATTTTCTCCGGTCAAAGATTAAATCTTAATAATAATAAGCTCTCACTGTATCTACATCTTCTAATATATAACCTAATTTAATCTGGCCAAAAAAAAAAGGTCAAAAACATATTTTTTCGAGTTAGAAAGACTTGTTTGTTATGCTATGTAGGTTTGCTTTTATTTTGTAGCTTTCTCTAAGGAGTAAACAACACTAGAGAAACAGCTCCTTACTCTTACACGCGCGATATTTTTTTTAAAGAGTTGCATTAAAATCCCACGGAAGGAATAGCAGCTCCTCATCATGAACATTGTTTATCTGCTCATTATTATTTTACAACCGTTTTCGCAGTCGTTTGCAATGAATCATCGGCACCTGTTGGGCGAAGAAAATATCGCGTGCTACCTCAAATTTCGCCTTTTAACGCATTGAGGCGGCGAACTTCAAAGTCCATTTGCACTTACGCCATCGTCTCACCACGTGTTTATAACGACTGCAGTGGATGAGAGAGGCAGGAAAAAACATGATAGCTTCGAACGACTACTGTAACCCGCAAATATCTGCCGAAAGGGGACTGTGAGAAATGACTATAAAAATCTACTATGGGTGAAAACTGTAGCCATTTCAGATGAGCCTTGATGCCTTTGTGAGTGACGATGTTAAAAGCTTTTTTATGCCAATAGGCATGTTGTCCTGTTTATATAGCAGATGTTTCTTTTTATTTTTGAATTAGAATGAGAATTTCAAAGCAAAAGCTTTAATTATGATGGCTTAAATTATAAAAATGATAATGCTAATTGTTATACTATATGATGAAAGTGATATTTTACATCTAGTTTCGATTAACGTTTACAGCAGCATGCTGGAAATATGAAAAAATTTTACGGATGTGAGTTATTAATATTATTATTATTATTATTATTACTTTATGAATACGAAGATAAAAAAATGTTTTGACTAACTTTTATAGGTTTTGTAATGATTTGCCCTTATGTCTACCCCCAACTTAACCATATTTGAAGATAACGTTTACATATCGAAATGAAGTTTTCTCTAATTGTATAAAAAACTATGAATCTATTTAATAAGGCTACACAAGTATTTAAAATACTTCAATAAACGAAGGGCAAGAGTTGAAGGTTTGACGGAGTTAATTGATTCGAACTTGAAGTGGAGGATCGCCGTCGTCGTCTTGTTTCCTGCCATTGTTTTGCTGGTCGTTCGGAGAGGATAGCAGCAGCAGCCAGGGTGGGCTTGCTCGCAGCGGTGGCGCTTATTCACGCCGGACGACGGGGGGTCAAAGCGTTTATTTAAGGAAGTGAGACAGTTGAGGTCTCAGTTAACATTAGTAAATGGGTAAAACAGTATTTTTGCGCTGGTCAACAATGCCCACACCTCTCTACGATGTCAGTCAGCTATGTGTGGAGGAAAAACCAGGGCTCAGCCGCAACTGGGAGGCCTAATAAAATAATGGACTTTTTACAGGTGGGAAAGAGAAAAAGGAGCCATTCCCTTAACAAGACTCCAGTGCCCGAGATGTGACAGATTCCCATTTAACTTGTATTGTGCCAATTTCATGCAGAAAATTTTAACTGTTTGGGTCAAACGTGATTTAGAATGTGAAATTACTGATTTCAGTAGATGCACGTTTCAATTGGACATAGGGTGAAGTAAAAAAATTAGAATTCAATCATTTGTAAGTAAACTAGAAATCCATATATTAACAGTTGTGAATAATTTAACTCATTCGTATTTGCAAGATGTCCAATTGATAAACGTAATACAATGCGTCAATTAATACACATGATATATTCGATAATGTGTATTTCAAGTGGAGAGGGAGACGCTTACCGAGTTGTGAATTAAGAAGAATACACTGAGCAGGCGCTGGCCTCAAGAGTCAGATTTTTGGGAGGTGAATGGAGGAGGAGAGAGCCTGTAAATCTGAGAGTTTTTAATTTGAAAATTTTAATAAGATCACAAAAAGGTTTTAAGTGTTAACTTGGCCGAACAGAAGAACATGGTACTTTTATGTCTCTGCACAGGCTTTGTTTCAATGGGAGTGGTTCACAATATTGCTAAAGTTACACTGCAGAGGACACAAATGCCAGACATTCAGTAAACAAAGCAGAGCAAAGAATGGAAGCAGCAATCGAGAGTGTATTTTAAAGGATCAAAATGCCGTCTTGTTGGCCTACCACTCACTAAGAGTGAAGGCGTATGTGTTCGTTTCAGAAACTTTTTTTTTTTTGCTGAAATCGACTTAAAAACTCATGATTCGAAAAGATATGTTAAAATTTTGAAAAAAAAATCCGTAAATTCCGTCTGTAAGTAGGTACGCATGTGACCAATTTTGTGCAGCAAGTCCTCTGAAACGGCAAATAGCAAAAGCAAATAAAATTATACATATTTAGGTGGGTGCCTTAAATTGTACCTTAGTGCAATTTTTATGTGAATTGTGTAAGCCTTTTTAGAGATATTAATTTTTTTATAAAAATTAAAAAAAGGCTGTAGCGTTCAAACCAGCGAACCAAACGCGATAAACTTGGCATCTACGGACTCCTCTCATTTAGGCGAATTTCTTTTGTATATAACTTGTTTGGCTGTGATGAGACGTTTTGGAATTAGTAATTATCCCCCCCCCCAGCCCCCTCCCTGACAATTTTTTTTTAAAATTAATTCATATTAAAAGGGGTCCTTAGATTATGCATTGATGTTTTTTAATGGAAATGGGCTAAGCCGTTTTAGAGAAATTAATTTTTTTTTCTAAAATTGAAGACATGGCAGAAGCATTCATTTCAACGCCCCAAACACAATAAGTACGACATGAACAGCATCCTCTTATTGAAAAATACAATTTTCTTTTTTGAATCAGTTTCATCATCTCGTGATAGGCATTTGCGAATGTACCATTCCGCCATTCTAAATTTCTTATCCATGGTTGCCGAAGTGGGTATTTTCATCAAGAGGACGAGTTAGAGAATAAAAAAAAAGACTTTTTTAATGTGAAAGTAGGGCAATTCAGGCTTTGGGCAGAAAAATTCAAAGAGATGACAAACAGAATATAAGTATTACCTTAATCTGTGGATAGTAGAACAAGTTAAACGAAAGAACTAAACCTCTCACTATAAAATTCCGTCATCCAGTGGGTTTGCTCGGAAAATAATGCACACCATATTCTTTACCATATAGAAACATTAAAATAACATCAAAATTAAAAGGAATCTCAGATTTATAATGTCAATTACAATTAATAACATAATATTATCCTTAAATTGTTGAAGTAATTTTTTATACAAATAGAAAAATATCGATATACTTGTTACTTTAACTACTTTCCTTATTGTACGAGGGGAGATCAAAAAGTAAGTTGCACTAACTCGCCGCAGGAGCGCGCTGTGTGTCGCAATCTTGGGCAAAGCGGAGAAAGAGATATTAACTGCGCAGACGTCGTGTTTTGTGTGATTAGCAGGCTAAACTCAATGGCGAGTCAACTGGATGTCCACTCCAAACTTGAGGTGCGAGCAGCAATCCGATTTCTATGGGCCAAACGGGTGAATTGCACGGACATTCATCGTGAAATCACTGCTGTATATGGAAATTGAGCGCCGGTGTGATTTTATTGCAGGATAACGCAACACCTCACAAGGCCCGCCAAACGTGCGAACTGCTGCAGCGATTCAAGTGGGAGGTTTGGCAATATCCTCCATACATTCCCGACTTAGCGCCATGCGACTTTCATCTTTTCGGTAAGCTCAAAACGGAACTCGGTGGACAACGATTTCGAAACGATGAGGAGGTGAAAGCGGCTGTCACCGTGTGGTTACAAAACACTGGAGGAGATTTCTATGCATCCGGAATCGAAAAGTTGGTTGATCGTTCGGATAAATGTTTAGGGTCTCTTGGGGACTATGTGGAAAAGTGAACCTACATTGTATGCTGCTATAGCCGTGTTGCATTTGTATAGGTGGTGTAGTAAATGGCCATACCGTGGAAGTGCAACTTACTTTTTGATCTCCCCTCGTAATTATGAATAAGACAAGATTAATCCCATAATTAATTTTGTTACTATAAACTCATATCACAATAGATTATTAAATGAAATATGTAAATAACCACACTCAGTCCACTTTACTAAAAATTAACCCTTTTATCATTTCAAATCAATTATTTTCATGAAGATTTACATGCATTTCAATTAAGAGTCGTCAGCTTTGTTTACTGAACGTCTAGCTGAAGCGCTCTCTTCAGTGTGAATTTGGCGATAATGTGAACCAGAAGATAAATCGAGCGGCCAGACCAGAAGATAAAAGGACCATGGCCAAGACCAGTTATTTTCCTAAAATTCGGAGACTTTAAGAACTCAAAAAATATTAAATGAAAAAAAAACATTGATGTAAAGATATTTTCAAGGAATCAATTTTAAGGAAATGGTAAATATATACTAAGGACACCGATACCAGGCTAACTAGCAGAAAGCATGCAAGTTTCAATATTGCGTCTATGTCCTGCCTTGTTGGCCTAGTGGTAGCACCGATCCTGAAAGTTTTCTTTATTTAGTCTGTGAGCAGCAACAACAGAAAAACTGTGATATTAAAAGTTTTTTATGTATTAAACGTTCCAGTAAATATAAAAAAAGAAATGAAACATAAGTTCATTTATATTTGACGAATGATTTTTCTTAAGCCACTACAAATATTCTTAAAAAATATTTTAAGTAAAAAAAAAGAAGCGAAAGTCACTGCTTCCATTTATTTCTTCTTATGCGTCGCTGGGTATCCCATTTGTTTTATTTATAAACATGTAGTGTTATTCTTTTTTATCCTGAAATCCCTTCTCTTAATTCGTCTCCTTCCGTCGTCCATTTGCAGTCCACTATTATAGAGAATTATGTATGAGTCTTGTTGGAGCGCGCGTCGCCGTCTTCTGGGAGAGGGTGAGTGAGGAGGCCATTGAAAATCGCTGGACGATTCATCTGCTCTTATCAGCTGCATGAAATGAAAGACTGATGTTGACACAGAGTGGCTTCCTCTTTTTGACATTTACGTGGAAGAACTTCGCCCTCTGCGAATTCCAGCTCCCCGTTCATTTCGACGACAGAAAGACGCCGATCAAAGACTTTTTCCACTTTCTATTAGATGTTGACAAAACAGCGATGTTTCGTTTCCGGGGTCGTACAGCGGGGTCGGACTAATTTGGAGGGATGGTGGTAGTAGTGAGACGATGGGGGATGAAGAAAAAAGAGTGAGGGTAGGAAGAATCGGCCTGATTTATGGTAGAGAGGCTTTGGCTCCGAAGGGTCCCCGCTCAGGGACGTTCAACTTGCAGTTGCGTTGCCTTTCTTGGACAAATTCTTTCGCCATCACCATTCATTTCGTGAATATTTTTTAGACCACCCCTTCGTTTCTTACATTTTTTTATTGCTTATCTGTCAGGAAGAAGTTAAATATCCCGAAAGATGCGCATCCTAGAATAAATTAATTGATATATCCTATATTGAGTATTCCTTGAATGCGATGGTAATGTACAGACATAAAAAAATGATGGGGAGGGGGGTGTAAGATAAATCAGGTTAGTTAGTTGTTATGAATTTATTAAATTCAATTTATGAACTTCCGTATGCCATATAAAGTTCTCAATATCCTCCGTAGGAGTAATCGTCTGAATTCCGAGAACATGAGGTGAAACTCGACATATTCATATCCTCATGAAAAAGTGAAAACACATTTCTGTCTTTTTTTTTTATCATTCTCGTCTTCATTTCATTTTTATTAATAAATATTTCGAAAACTTTTTTGAGAAAAACTTCCGCTTCAGTAGCAGCAACAATATTTTCGTTTTACAACAAGTATAACTCAATTTCCAATCTAGTTATGCGTCATTTGTTTTCAATTTTTGATCAGTGGAAGTAATCAAGCTTTTCTGATTAATTAATTTCATCTGATTTTTTTCTAGTCGATATGAAAAAAAGGTATTAATTGAATATGTGATGATTAAAGATAATATTTTATTAAAAATGGGCTTTTCCCTATTAATAACCTATCCAACAGGTCAAGAACTCAAGTAAAAATGGTTGTTTTTTTCAATCTTTAGCATGTCACTATAATAAGTTTTGAAATCACGAATTTAGTCATAATCGAATATACAAAGTGTAACTGTAAAATATCCGGATTAGGTGTAGTTTCAAATTAACAATGGGCAGAAGAATGAATGTTCCGGCCAAATACACCCCATTTAGCGCATTCTCCTTATTCACCAGATATAGCTCCATGGGTTTTTTTTTTATAATGAGGAAAGAAAATGGACCAAAATTAGTTCATTAAAGTTTATAAGCCTGCCTGGTTTATTAAGCCTGACGCGTTTCGGTACTTCACCAACTTCGGAGGCACATAGCTACAGAGTGAAGGGAGACAAAACTGAGATTATCTGTCATTACTGAATTCGCGTTCTTTTCAGCATTGAGTTGAGCGTTCTGTTGCCATTTTACGAATTTTTTTGATTATGATTTCAGATTCGGATAGAGCATCAAAAAATAAGTAAAAGCTATAACAAGTACACATCTCCTGTCTCTTCGAGAACATGGTCAAACTGCCTGTTAAAGTCATGATGTTTATTTATTAACATTGTTCTGGCAGTGCAGTTGCATTTTCAACTGGTTTTTATCAAGAAAATCTTATAGGGACGCCAAATCGATGATATCGATACCATTCCACAGATCGACTTCCAAAACTGTTACTAGAAAGAAAAAAATCGATGGATTAATTGTATTTCTAATGAGACCTATTTCGAAGAGAATGACAACATCGATTCGGCAACATTATGGTATCGATTTGATTTGATTTATTTTTTAAATAAAGCCATCATTTTGTAAATACATGTATTTACCACATTCTTAATCCTAAGGTAGAGTCGTCAATTTTCACTTCTTTAGTAAGAGAAACAGAGAATTCTTGGACATAAACAATGAAAAGTAAGCTTATTTAGAAAGACGAGATACTAATAAATATATGTCAATAGCAGAGGACCCGGCGTTGCCCGGGATAATGACACTTGTTGGTAAACAGAACAATCTCATAAAGTTAAGTTATAACTCCAAATTGGTTAAATAATAACTCAATCAATTCAACGCAGAGCGAAGGGACTATCCATTCTACCAAAACAGAAATTCTAGGTGATATACCGGGACTTTATTTAAACTCTTCTTGACTTGCCTCAGATTTAAATGATATCCATCTTCAGCACCGGGGAACATCACTGGATATTTTGAACCCAACTTTTCCTTGCCCTTGACGTAGAAGCTCGTATACCCTCTATCTCAGTTTCCAAAATAATCACATTCACACAAAATATAGTCAAAATGTATTTTTATGAAATCTTTGAATGTTCTAAGCTAGGTGATAAGCCCGGCGTGGCTCGGACTCTTTGTTTTTTTGATTAAATTTTGCAATATCTTAAAAATAAACACATGGAAACGCTTAGAATTAATACAGTTAAAATTCATAATGAAAATTCGAAAGAAAATTTTTTAAATGATCACAATGGATGGATCTCTACGAGTATGCCACTGCTAGCCAAAATAATTTCTTAGTCACGTAATTTCTTAGTCACGAGTACAATTGATGTTGTTGCAATTCCCACTCTGCTCTCGATGTCTTGAAGCAAAACTTGGCCATTTATCATTTTGTGTAGTCTGGCGGTCGTCGATTCTTCTATTGACATGCTTACCATTTGCTCAATACAGCACGGAGCTAAAGGAGTGTCTCCTCTGTCGTCTTTCCACTCTTTCTCAATAGTTTGCTAACTCTCCATTATCTCCAGTTACTGATCATTTTTAAAGATTTTCAAGAAATTAAGTACTAAGAACTCCCAATTCAAAGAAAAGCCTGAATAACAGGAATTCTATGCATTGTTGCAAATTGAACCTTATCTATATTGGACAAATTTTGCCTTGCATTGTTGGTAATGAGATAGTTCTTATTAATAAGCCCTGCCATCATTATGAATAGCGATTTATTATCGATAATTATTATTTTTTCGAAATCTGAGATAGACGATTAATCTTTGAATGTCAAGTATGCAAAATTTCATCAAGATCGGAATAAAACTGTAGATTTGTATAAGAAACATACTCACAAACATTCTTCTTTATATATATAGATGACAAAAATAGTGCGTAACGAAAATAGCATTAAAGATTTTTTCCAGATCTTTCCAAAATTGATGACAATCGACCATTAAGATTCCTAAATATCTGACATCACACAACATTCAAATTCCGATTGCTCTTCGATTGCGCTGTTTATTTCTCAAAAATCGGACATTAGTAAAAAATCTTTGGCCTATTAGCAGGGTTTCGTCGTTTTAATTCTTCAATGATTTTCTACAGGATAATCGTAAAGCCTCGAATAGCGACCTAAAGTTGTTATAAACAATAATGCAATTATTATAATTATATCTCCTACTGCAGCATAGTGCTAGAAGGGTGCTAATAACGAGTAGAAACGCCATCTGCGGATTTGTCGTCTAACGGTAATTGTCGTGTAACAGTCATCCGATGTCTGCATTATAGCTTTGTTCATTGCTCGACGGACATGTTGTTTTCCCAAGAATAACAAATTTTCAATGTTGAACTTTATTTCGCCAGTGGTTCTTATGCACGTGTTGCAGACGAGTTGCGTTGAAAATATCCGGAATCTGCAGTTCCTAAAAATTCGACGATAGCGAAAATAATAAACCGTTTTCGGGAATGTAGATCATCTGCAGACAGGAAGAGATCCTGGAGGCTGGCCATTTTAACCGACGGTTACACCTTCGTGCTTTCTGGGTACTTCCGTACGTAATCCCTGATTGGGCTGATAATCTCTCCAGCCATTTTGAAGGGGAACGCTGCAATCTTCTCTCCAAGTCAGCCAATTTAGCGTTTTTCTTTTCTTTCAGCTGTTACATATTACAAGGTAGTATAAATAAGTTCGGAGGCTGTGCTGATATCTCCAATCTGGCTTGGAGAAGAAGGGAATTATTTGACTGTGGCATAGAGGCACATATGACGCGAGACATGGTAAGGAGGAAGCAACTCCGTAGTGCAGGGTTTTCCCAAACAATGGGTGTCAGTGAACTGTAGTTGTTCGCGTTCTTCGGAAGCAGCAATGGCGTTTAGGGAAATCGCCAAAAAAACATTGCACGTGTGACAGCAAGTGCACGGTGAGAGTGCAATGTGTCGTGCGAAAGTGTTTTCTTGGCACTCCCGATTCAAGGAAGGCCGTGAATCCGTACAAGACAATCCCCCATGCGACTTTTATCTGTTCTCCCGTCTGAAAAACGAACTCAGAGGTCGCTGTTTCGAGAATACAACTGAAGTTCAGGAAACAGCGACGGTCATCCTGAAGACCATCTGCTCCAAAGGCTTTCAGGAATATTTTCAGCAACTGTACTCGCGTTGGTAGAAGTGCATAGTTGCAGAAAGGGGGGGGGGGGCTTTGAAAGTGGTTGTGTGTAATACGTAATGACGATACATCATATCTGTCAGGAAGGCCAGTCTCAGAATTTATTCATATTACCTTGTATACAATTTTACTTCCCCTGGTCGAAGGGTATCGTCCATATACAGGTATTGGACATTGAAACTGAAACACCTTCGCAAATAGCACTGGATACCCCCAGGGCTGAATAGAACCTTCTGCTAGGTAATTAATCGTATGCATATCAATGAATCACATGTCAGAGGTCTTGGTAGTCACTCCAGTAGAAAAGTTCGATAGTAAGCTTCAAATTGTCTGTGCAGAGCGCTATAATGGGAGACATATCCGACTTCAAAAAAGGGCAGATTGTTGGGGCGCGTCTAGCAGGTGCATCTGTGTCCAAAACTGCCACACTTTGTGATGTCTCACGTGCTACAGTATCCAGGGTGATGTGTGCATATGAACAGGAAGGACGAACCACGTCCAGGAGGAGCAACTGCAGGGGAAAACGGAAGTTGTCGGAAAGAGACGTCAGGACATTGACCAGGATTGTTGCACGAAAGCGGAAAACCACCGCAGCAGAAATCACCGCAGAAATGAATACACACCTCCAGGAACCTGTGTGCACGAAGACAATCCGTCGTTACCTGCATAAATCCAACATCCATGGCAGGGTTGCTATACCGAAGCCTTTCATCAGTAGTACAAATGCCTCCAAGCGGGTTCAGTGGTGCCGGACGCATAAAACCTGGACGTTGGATGACCTCAAACGCGTCATATTCTCGGACGAGTCCAGCTACACTGTCTTCCAAACAACAGGGAGGGTATTCGTCTGGAGGAGCCCCTCTGATGCCTACAACCCAGACTGCTTGGCACCCACAGTCAAACACGGAGGTGGATCAGTAATGGGTGGATCAGTAATGGTTTGGGGTGCAAACTGTGCAGGACCTCTACCGATCCTTCCCAAAACGTGTTACTGCTGTGCTGGCTGCCCACGGTGCCCCAACACCTTATTAAATAAAGATTTTGGATTTCTACCAGGTGTTTCAGTTTCAATGTCCAATACCTGTATATGCTTGCTTTTTAATATCTGAGAGTGGATATTATTAAAGCTATTCGCTATGGGTAAGCTTATTCTTGTTAATAACTTAACTCTTTCTATGACATAAGTATGAGTTTTCTTTTCACTCTTGCAGAGAGAGCAGTTTTCTTTTCACTCTTATTCTTTTTGAAGGGTACGTAGCGTGTTTCTATGCCTCTCAATCTTGTTAAAGCATGAACTTATAACACTCCTTATTACAAGCTGAGACAAGATGACATTTCGAATTGATATATCCAAACGAGCCCATATGTCAAACTTTGATTCAAATCATATTTACACTGCCATGGCAATAATTACTTATCTTTGGTCTTCAAAACTGCTTCTAGACTTAGCATGAAAGAAACGAGGTTCCGAAAACATTCTACACCTATTTCTTATCAGGCAATTGCGAGAACAACAGTCGAACTCGGGTATAGTTGCTGGAGGAGGCTCTTAGCTACGAACAGCTCTTTCAAGCTTATTCCATATGTCTCGTGGTTTTAAGATTAGAAGATTTTAAAGGTCACTGTAGCAATTGGAAATCACTGTCATCTTCCTGCAACCACTCCGTAACAATTCGAGCTTTATGGCATGAAGGAGAATTGTCCATAAGAGAAGCGAGGATTGTCCTTATTGTATTGAGTGCTGATTGTCCTTATTGTATTGAATGATTGCACGTCGGTCTTATTTTATGACACTCTTTAGTGAAAGTTACCGCGATCATCATCGCCCACAGGAAGATCTCGCAATACTTGCTCTTTGCTTTTCGAACTATTCATTGTACACTCGTAGAAAATAAAGCAAAAGACGAAAAAGACGCTCTTCCACAATATTTCAAATATTTCCAAAAAATATTGCAGAAGAAAGTTCGTCCTCGTCTTTTGTCTAAGTCTCAACAGTTTATCTAGACTACTCTTGTTTACAGTTGTGTTTGGAAATGCCGAAAAGTCTTGCCGTATTTGAGATACTCTCGGAGTAATTATTATCATCTACTTTCAAACCGCTTAAATCATGCGTATTTCTCATTTTACAGCAATTCAACATTTAGTTAAGTGATGTTCATTCCCGTCAAACTCGTTTTCACAACAGTTTTACCTCACTATTTTTTTGTATCAGAGAGACCACCTCGTGTTTAGTAATTGACTGAGTGTTCTTAACGATGTACAATCGGGTGCAAAAAGATTTTTACCTGCTCCGTATGAACTGAGCTTATCGGATGTTGATCGGTTGCAAAAGCAGGTACTTTTACGGAGAGTCTAGGCAGATTAGACTGGACCTGTCCCGTCTGAATGAAAATAGGGTAGCATGTATACGCTTGGGATGTGCTATTCACGTGCTCAACTATGACTTCAGTCAAAACTTTTTTGCACCCGACTGTACATATGAATATAGTTACGTAAAAGTTAATTGTAAATTCCTAACCGAAAATTTAATTGCAAAATTTATATTCAGTCGATGTTGAATAATATATGAATCGTCAGGTCCAAATAAGAGAAAAAGTCCAAAAATCAAGTCTTGAGATATGGGAAAAAACTGTATAAATTGTAGAGTTTTCATTCAATAATCACATAAATTTTACTGGAAATTCAGAACCCTATTTAGGTATAAGTTAATACTTGAAAACAATGTATATCTTCCCAGAATTTTGTATAGAGTTGAAAAAATTTATTGGATTTATTTCCTTCTTAAAACTAAGGAAGTTTCAGCAGGTAAAAATAGTAAATGTAAAACGTGGTATTCTCCTTCTTTTAATGTAAATTAGGATAGGCTAAATAAAATCAGATAAATAAAATGTAAATTATAAAAGTTAGAATAATAAAAGTTTGTTAACAGTCACCAATCTGGATTTTGATTTGAAGTCATGTTGATGCAGTAGCTTGTTATGAAGTTTGATGAAGATCAAGGAAGGTCCGATTTTATTTATCTGAATTTTTATCCGTTTTTACATTAAAAGAAGAAAAATACCATGTTACTAATTATATATTAAACTACTTCCCTTTATTCGGGGATTAGCCCCATTCAGTCGAAATATTACAGAAATATTTATATTTAATTTTTAAAATGAAAAAAAAAATATTTCTTTTAGTTTATTACATAAAAGTGAAAAATGGAATGACCAAGATAAAATTTAAAAATAGAATGAACTGAAACAACGAACAAAGTCATTCATCCACTGACTGATCCTCATCGTGATGAGAAGTTATAGGCCAAGCCACCTTTTGGTAGAATGGTTTCTTGTCGTCTGGAATGTAATGGACAAGTTTTTTAAGATCTTCCAACATTTTGCATTTGACTGGTAGTTTGGCATTGTAAGATTGATCTGTCGGGAATGTTACCACAGTTCTTGATTTTTGAATTCAAGGTTCTATATCTGTCTATAGAGCTGGTTTTTCTTTCTTTCTTACCACTCACAGGTAGAGCAAAGCTTAGAGATACTTTAGAGTACAAAAAGTAACTTAATTTTGCTATTATTTGGTCTTCATTCCCTTTTTAAATCTGACGATTTACATAAGATAGTCGGTCTTAGTGACGCAATAGTAGCGTGATTTCATACCGGGTGATTCAGTCAATTTCTGACCATTTCACTCGAATGACGTGCATTAGGGATAAACAATTGAAAGAATATGAGCGCCATATCGAATTTCTAAATAGTTGGAGTTTGTATTGTTGCAATGGCGTTGCATGAAAATCGTATTGTTGAAAAATGGCGCTCGCTTTATCAACAGAGCAGAAATGCAAGGTTGTCGAATGGTATTTCCAGACAAAATCACCTGTAACCGTGCAAAGAAAGTTCCGGAAGGAGTATAAGTGTCGAGACGCACCAGGCAGGCAAGCAATCATGGATTTTGTCAAGCAATTTCGTGCCACTGGATGTGTTAAAGGCAAGAAAAAAGGCGGGAGCGAAGCTCGTGTTCGAACGGCCGAAGTTGTCGAAAATGTTCGCACAAGGTTGGTCGATTCCCCTACCAAAAAATCTGTTCGCCGCCTATCCATTGAAGAAGGGCTGTCGTATACCACGACGTGGCAAATTTTGAGAAAGGATTTACACCTGTTCCCGTATAAGATCTATGTTTATCAGGAGTTAACAGACCCTGGAAGACAGAAGCGACAACAATTTGCGATGGAGTTTGGAGCAGTAATAGAAGCCAATCAGGACATTGTGGACAACCTGCGGGTGTCAGATGAGGCCTTCTTCCATCTGTCAGGTGACATTAATAAACACAACGTTCGTTTTTGGGGTTCCCAGCCCCTCATGAGATCCATAAGTCACCTCTTCATCCACGAAAGGTTATGGCTTGGTGCGCGATTTCCAAAAGAGGCATCATTGGTCCGTTCTTTTTTGAGGGCACCGTAACGTCACAGGCTTACCTTAACATGTTGGAAACCTTCTTCATCCCCGAGTTGCGAAGGAGGCGTATACCGCTTCGACATCAATGGATTCAACAGGATGGGGCTAGGCCTCACACCACTAATGAAGTGCTAGACTTTCTCTATCAGAAATTTGGAAATCGTGTCATTTCAAACAGGTTTCCAGATCGATTCGGGGGTGGCTTTCTTTGGCCCCCTACGAGTCCTGACCTAAACCCATGTGATTTTTATCTCTGGGGGTTCCTTAAAGACAGTGTGTTCACTACAGCGCCAAGAACTCTAGACCAGCTACGACAAGGCATCGTCGACTACTGCACCCTTGTGGATGCAGAAATCCTGGATAGAGTTATGAACAACTTCACCATTCGGCTGCGAGCAGTTCAAAACGTTCGTGGTGGCCATATTGAGCATATCAATAAGAGTTTTCCACGGGAATAAAAACTCCGAACTGCCTAAAATATCATAGTGGAATGCTAAGTTTGTAAACATTAATGAGTCAATAAATCATAGTACTGGTTTGGTTTGGTTTGTTTGGTATTAACGTCCTTTTCAACTGCTATGGTCATTTCAGGACGGCGTTATAGGGGCCGAAAATTTTGCCTCGCAAGGGTTCTTTAACGTGCAGCCGGCAAACGACTACACGGGACCAACGGCTTTACTTCCCTTCCGAAGGAAGTGCGTGATCTCAGGATTTACCCCTGAAAAATCCTCGTCGTCCTCTGCCGGGATCGAACCCGCGTACTCGGGCATCAGAGGCGATCACGCAACCTGCTGATCATAGTACTGAAATGGTCAGAAATTGACTGAATCACCCTATATAAGGTTCAGCTCCGATTGTGAAAGTGTAGATTAGGTTTCTGCAATATACTTAAGAATCTATTATTGCAGAATTTTTTAATCCTAATAGATACATTTGAATGATTCAGAAGTCATTAAACTCAAATCAATGTGCGGAATTGATGGACGTCTATAGAAGCAAGAAATTGAGCATAGAAAAGTAAATAGAAGAGAAATAGGTATGTTTTAATATATAAATCTTTTAGATAATAATTTTTGCATATTTACTTTTTTTTTTTAATCTAGGACTTAAAATTGGGAAGACTGTGATATAACTGATGAATATATGCATTGATGCAGATAGACAAAATTGAGCAATTGTAACTAAGTTCTACATAGTCTAATAATACACTTTAAAATTTGAGACAGACAAATATTTATGGGATACATGAAGATAGACAAAAATGGATAAACAGGCCAAAACCAATTCAATACTTTTCTCGGTGATGGTAACAAAATTAATAAAAATTAATTAAGTTACATTGGTATGCTTTCAAATGACAACATAGGGCATGCGATATTCATTTAATCAGAAAGGATGAGAAACGAAAGAGCTCTTTTCCATTTCCTAAACAGGCCTACTACGTTCAAGAAAATCAATTTTTGGGGCTAATTTCCTTGAACTCGGGGGGGCTTTCTTAATAATCCTTATATTCGTTTGTTTTTATCATTTATTACACATTAATGAATTTGATTAGGAATTCTTAACTTTATTTAAGTTTTTTAAAAAAGTCCTACCTCATTCCATGGCTGTTGGAGTGACAACAGTTGCATTCTCTCAATAGCAATATTGTGTCTACGCTCTGCAGTCTTGGACATTTCATGTCGATCACTAATTGAATCATGTTTGTCATTTTTTGGGTGCGTGTGTGGCATGGGAAACAGTTCCGTTGGTTAAAGGCGACAAGACATTTGCGGTTGAAGTCGTTTAAACAAACGTGGAAAGTGAAAGTAGCCACAAACCGTCCTCTGGTTTCCTCCATCTGGTCCGAATCTTTCAATTAGCCGCCCCTTGCCTTTTCCATGTTTCGTGATTTTCATGTTACTTTTTTTCCAGAAATGAAGTAAAATGGCTTGTCGTGAAAATATTTTGGCTCAATTGCATGAAATGTAAAATTTCAAGTTTCTCATGGATAAGATTATATTGTGGTACAAATAAGTCGGCAAGACTCTCAGGGTTAATTTTTTTCAACGACAATATGCTATTTATAATAAGAATGGATGTACCAAAAGTTAATTGAAAGCAACAAATGGCTTAATGAAGATGAATGGGGGGCCATGAGGGCCATGAATACTCTTAACAATTTTACTTCCGTTTGGATTAAATGCAGAGATTTAATTTAATGAGCCTCTTTCAGAGTTTTTTTTCCTTCCCTTAAAACAGTCGATATCTTCTATTTCAATTTCACAGAACCAAGGGAGCCATTTTGTCCGCCATGCCAACGGTTGTAGAAAAAGTCATAAAGAATCGTCAGCTCAGAGCATCATCGGATGTGTTCATCGGGCGAATTAAGATTCCTGAACGTGACAGAGAGCGCCATCTGGCCTGGGATGAGTTCATCTCTCCTCTTCCGAACCTAACCCCATCTCCCCCTCTCTCCTATACCTCTTATTCCCAATCTTCAATCTCTCCCTCCTCTTTTTTTAAGCGTTTCCTCGCCTGTCGAACAGGAGCAACAACGCGCAGCGTGTTTCACAGGAGCCATCATTTTCATCTTGTTGGTTTGACGTTCCGAAGGGATTCATCTTGCAATGCCGATCCCTTTGCATTACGAGACAGACGGGATCTAATGCATGGTTTAAGTGCTCAGATTGCTCGTCCGATGTCACGTTGATCAAATGGACCCCCACAAAAACACTGTCCAGAAGTGGCATCTCGTCTCTTCCATCCCTACTCATTGGCCGGGATTATCGCATGCTGGCGACATTCAGGCCCCAGTGCGTCCGAGGGAAAAAAAAGAGCGCTGCAAGAGCAAGGTGAAGCCGAGGTTAAGTGGACCCAGTGCTGACCATGTTCGACATAGGGACAGGGATGGTGGGAGAATTTTTTAAAAAAGAAGGGTGAATGGAAGGGGAGAAGGAGAAAGAGATGCTAGAACCACCGTTACATTCCGCCTTATCTCCTCTCCTATGATGAAAATCACAAGAACGGTGAAGCCTGTGATGAGAAAGCTGCCACATTCGGAACGAAACAATTTAAATTTGTTGAGAAACTTATCCCACTTAAAAGGAATTTCTCAGGGCATGTGTTGTTCAGATTATTATTTAGATAATCTCTAGAGCAAGTGGTTTTCAACTGAATTCCGCGAAAATGCTTTTTGAGTTTTAATTTAAGGCTCTCCTGATTTAAATAATATATTTAAAAAAATAGGATTTTTATTTTCTTGGTGTGATCTCCTTTTATTTTACAAACTCTAGATCATCATTATAATAAGCGACTTCATCCCATTAAAAAAAAAAAAACTATGAATTTTTTTTAAACTTAAAAGAGTATCAAATTGCATTAAGAATATTAAATGTTTTGAATAGAAGGGTTAAAAGTAGTTTTTATTCCATCTTATCGTAATGCTTTAATAATTTACATGTCGAGAGCTTTAAAACGTTTGAGTGGATAAATGCTCCTCTCGTATGCTTGAAATGCTGATAAGTTCTAATGGCCTTGTATTTTTTTCTTGTTTTTGCCACTTGATCGTAGGAGATGTGCAGTTTATAAATTTTATGTAATTCTAAATTTTTAAGCTGTCACTTTTTATTTATTTATTTATTTATTTATTTATTTATTTATTTATTTATTT
>JAHWFO010001556.1:3064536-3081397 GCA_023313115.1 Rhysida immarginata | reverse complement strand
TATACATTCCTTTCAACAAATTTAAGCATTGTCCTCTTATACCATATTGTTCTAACTTTAAAAACAAAATATCACGATTCAACAAATCATAAGCTTTATTTAAATCCATAAAAATAACTGTTGAATTAACACCATGATGAAAGGATTTGTTTAATTTTTGTGTCAATTCCATTAATAAACTTTGGGTTGACATTTTTTTTCTATATCCATATATTTCTTTACCAAAAATATTGTTCTTTTCCCAAAATTCCTCCAGTTTTATTTTAATCCAATGTTCAAAAATTTTTGTAATTATAGAAAGTATAGATATTGGTCGATAATTATTTAAATCTGTCTTTTTACCTTTCTTATAGATTGGTCTTTGACATTTTCATCTGCTCTGGCCATTCATTTGTCTTCAATATTACATTGTATAAATGAGTAAAATGTTTTACAAAATTTTTACCATTACTTCTAATGTCCCTTGCCCTAATTCCATCGATTCCTGAAGATTTATTTATATTTAGATTTCCAATAATTTTTTCAATTTCTTTTTCTTCCACAGAATTCATAACAATAGAATTTTGTAACGATATAATTTTACTTCTATCATATTTCTCATCCTTAACTCCATCTGTACTTTTTGCAACTACTTTAACTTGGCAATCCCAGTCAAAAACCCGACTTATCACATGATCTAGAATTGATTTTATAATTTTTCCACCATACTGTTCAATTCTTGTTGGCATATTGAATAACTCTTTAAGTTAACCCATATTGGCTTAATATATTCAGATACCTATTAATACTTGGATTTGCACTGTCAAGTGTATTCAAATTAAAATCTCCCATTATAATTAACTTTTCATTATCTCCAAATATTTTTAGTAAACTATTAAACGAATCCATAAACTTATTAATATTACAATTATATTACTGTACAACACAAATATTTTTGAACTTCTTTCATATTTATACAAGGAAAAAATATTTTTCCAGTAACACTTTCATATTCTTCAATATTTTGTGCATCATCTATCAATTTTCTTTAATGTAGATAATAATGCCACCCCCTTTTTTATGTTTTCTACAAAACGGAAATTGCTTAAATCCTGTAATATTATATAATTCACTTTCCTCCTCACTAATATCCACTTCAAGTAAGACAAAAAAAACAGTTCATTCCAATATTTTTTTATGCTCCTAATATTCACCATAAACCAGTTAAACTTAAAAAAAAACTTATTAATATTCATGTAAGAAGGTTATTTTTTCTTCTAAAATTTACATAAAAATTTAAAATTCTCTTTAAGCATTAGAAGTCGATATCAAATTTTAGTGATCTCGTTTAATATAATAAAACATTTTCATTTTTAATAAATTTTTCACATTGTGAGAGCACCCACAAACATTCCTATTATTTCACTCGAAGGGCTTCATAATAATTGAGTCATTCCAAACTGGATTGGATTTTTCCAATCTGTATTTCACATGGGCGCAATGAATTTCCGTCCTGTAGCTCTGTGCTGGCAATTTCGGGCTTCTCGATCGCTCCACAATTTACTGACTGATTATTACATGGTTATATGAACTTGATTATTTTTCCATAGAGACTAGAGTGCTGGACTCCTGGATAATGAACATTTAGTAATTAACCGTTTGATTGCTCATATAAAAGTTTGAATAAACGTAAAAAACTGTATTTGCATAAGAAGTCCAAAAAAAAAAATGTAGATAACTATATTCAAAACAAGTCTTATAACAATTTATAAATTTGCAGAAAAGCATAAGAATTGCAGTTTATTGACATTTAAATAAAAATAAAGCTTAACGGCGGCAATCAAATGTCTACAGCCTTGGCAAAAAGAATTGTATAGTACAGTCAACCAAAGGAAATAATCCACACGAGTTTAATACCTAATATTACATTTCATGCTAATGTGTTGTTTTAATAGCTTTTTTAATTAAAATTATTTAAATTTAATAATCTTAATAATGTTTACTCTAAATGTAATATTAAATTATTAAAAAATAATTAATATTGAAACGGTAAAACTTAGAGTAAAATTCAAGTGTGGATTATTTCCCTTTGATGACTGTACAAGGTGAACATAATGTCTTCACCTGATAAAGAAAATTAATAAAAAAAAACTATGTCAGATAGACACAAACGGTTTTTTTGTATTATGATCTTTATCTCAAAAAGTTTTTTCACATCGTTAGTACACTGCAACATGTGCACCTTTCGTAGCTCTAGACGATATTCAAATTCTCCTCACGTATTCGCCAGATGTCTTCTGTTACCGCCAAAATCGTATCCGTTATCCTTGTCTTTAATGTGTTCACATTGGGGACAGGTTTAGCAAACACTTTATCCTTAAGATATCCCCTTAAGAGTGTTATGTCCGGGGCCATGCTATAGGACCATCGGTTAGGAAATGTTGAATCGAGGAATTCACGAACTGATAATGACCAATGCGGCGGGGCACCGTTCTGTTGATAAATTACCCATTCGTTGGTACTCAGAACGCATTGAGCTGAAAGGGAAAGAGTGACGATCAAAAATTGATTCAAGAATCACTCAAAAATTGCAAAAATACTTATCTAAAGAAATTGATCGCTCCATTGTGCTAGGACCGCTTGAAGAAGGCTTTTAGAAGCATGCCTGAAAGGCTATAAAGCGAGAAAGAAGCCATGGCATTCTGTAAAAAAAATATAAAAAAATCTCGCCTTGAATGGACTTAAAACACTACACAGAGCAAATACAGGGTGGTTATAATTAAAGTGACACCATTTAGACCCTTCTGATAATCAGATTTTGACGAAACTTGAGATATATGTTATACAGACCATGGGGAAGAGAAGTTTGCAATAAAAAATTAGTTCACATTTTGACCGCTACGTCAAAATATGGCGCATGAATAATAACAAAAACAAGTTAGGAGCAGAGAAATTTATAAAATCAGAGCATTTGTTCAATGTGCATTCCATTTGTGTCAATGACATGTTCAAAGCGCATTATTGCATGTTCCACAGTAGAGCGAAGGATTTCCTGAGGAATCGCAGTGATGCTTGCTTTCAATTCAGGGACAGTCCGTATTCATCATCCACAGACATTATCTTTCAAATATCCCCACAACCAGAAATCACAAGGGTTTAAATCCAGTGAACGAGGAGGCCATGCAGTTGGAAAAGTTCTCGAAATCACCCGATCATCTCCAAAATAAGCATGAAGCAGTTCCTTCACTTGTGCAATGTGGGATGTTGCACCATCTTGCATAAAGAGAGTAGTGTCTAAACATTGTCTTTCTTGTAAAGCAGGAATGACTTTCTGCTGCAGAAATTCGCAGTAACGAGCACCAGTGATTGAACATCTTTTAGTGGCTTGAGGAGTGTTCTCTTCAAAGAAAAAGGGGCCAAGAATGAAATGTGAAGTGAATCCGCACCATACAGTCACATAGTCAGAGTGCAAAAGCTTTTCATGCACAACCATCGGCTTTTCAGTACCCCAGATGCGACAGTTTTAAGCATTCACTGCTTCGTCCACTGTAAAATGCGCTTCATCTGACCACAAAATGTTCCCTGGCCATGCATTATCGACGGCTATTCTAGCCAGTAACTGGCAGGCAAAATCAGTGCGTTTTTCCGGATCTTCATGAAGCAACTTTTGAACCACCTGGATCTTGTATGGATACCACTTTAAAATGGAACGCAAAACTTTTTGTACCGTAGACCACGGAATAGACAAATCACGTGATACGGCTCGAGCATATGCTGAAGAATATTGGGAACTTGAAGCACTCTCCACTACAGCAGCAGCAACGTCTTCCACAGTCTCATTTGCAATTCGTTTCCGCCCTCTCCCTGGCAGCACACCCAACTCACCAGTTTCTTCAAATTTCTTAATCATCTTTTTTAAACCATTAATGGACATAGGCCCATTTCGCAAGTTTTTCAAACGTCGATATTCTCTTAGTGCAGCAGAAGCATTATTGCAGTTCTGGTAAAACAACTTCACCAATAAAGCTCGATCCTTTTTAGCTAAAGCCATCGTGAAGAATGACTTTACATTTAATTTCACTGTCATTTTAAATTTTTTCTAATTGTACATCTCATTTGCATAACGTCTCTGATTGAGTAAAAATTCTCAGATAGTTTCTTACATGACCAGCGCCATATTTTGACGTAGCGGTCGAAATGTGAACTAATTTTTTTATTGCAAAATTCTCTTCCCCAGGGTCTGTATAACATATATCTCAAGTTTCGTCAAAATCTGATTACCAGAACGGCCGCTAGAAGGGTCTAAATGGTGTCACTTTAATTATAACCACCCTGCATTTTATGGTCAAACTTTCAGTGAGCTTCATTTTGCTTTCCTTTACTTTTTTGACATCACTTCAATTATATTCCATCCATTTGATACAAAATGTAAGGTGTATCAAAATAACGTCGATTTTTATCAAATTTCGGATATTTGATATCTCAAACGGTGAAGAATATACGGGGCGTGTCCGGAAAGTAAGTACAGTTTTGGAAATAAACACAAAAACATTTTTTTTCAAAACAATATTTATTTTTACTTGAAAGAGCATTTTTTAAAGTATTTTTCTACATAGTTGCCACCGTTGCTCAGACATTTGTCGTAGCGGGAATCCAAGGTGATCTAAAACAGTTTGTCGTAGCGGGAATCCAAGGTTATTCTAGATTACCTTGGCGGGAAACCAACTTTTCTATGCCCTCTTCATAGAAAGATGGCGCCAGTGAAGACAGTGAAGATTGTGACAATCTCATGCAAAACAGTTTTTGAAATTTATGGAAACTCATTACAAAGCATTCTTATTGTGAACCGTCTGCTTTCACGAATTTTCTTATACACTTTTTCAACCAAATCATCACTTGACAACAGAAGGCCGCCCACTCCGTGTTTTGTCATGAACATTGTTTCGTCCATCACTGAACTACCTAACCCACTTTCTCACTATTCCATCAGTCATTACATTTTCCCCAAAAATCTCTACAAGTTGACGATGAATTTCAACTGGCTTAACATTCTTTGCTTCAAAAACCGTATTACAGAACGCACTTCACAGTCTGCAGGCTCAGAAATTGTCTTAAACATTTTCAGCGATCACTAACAAATGTAAACACAACACAATCCGGCTGTAAAGGCGTCAGTGCAAAGATAATGAACCAGAGAGACAAGTGTGCATGCTCGGAACTTTGACACTAGCGCTACGGCGGCAGAAGAACGAAACGGTACTTACTTTACGGACAAGCCTCGTACCGTTCGAATTGCGTGTGCCTACGGTAAAATATAGAACAAAGACAATGATAAGGTTTGTTGTGAAAATGCTGGTGTGCGAAAGACACTTATGCAGTGAAAAATGCATTTCTGCGCTGAAAATTAATCTGCAACCATCCTTGGAAAGATTTATGGCGTCACAAACTTGGATAACGTAAAATTCCAGCAAGACATCGTCTGAAGTCACATATCTTATCAGGCCGTCAGAGTAAGAGAAATTTCGAATTAAGTAACTCGGACGACATGGTATCGAGCCAACTTCCATCGTCTCATCAACGCCTTCGGAGTTCCCCTTCCAGAGCGAAGTCGGTCGACCCAAAGAGAGGAAATTCGGATCGGCGATTGGAGGGGAAAAAATTGCATAATTAGCACAGCAGCCTCCGAAGCAGGTAAAAATGGAAGAGTGGAAAAACTCGAGAGAAAGAAATTGAGAGGCTTCCAGGTGGAAGGAAAGAAAACCGCTCGTGACGCCTTAAGACGGACAAATCATCAGGAGGCTCGAGACCATATTCGAAATCTGAGCATTACCAATTTGAACATTACAAATATATCTAGCACATTATTAACTGTAAGTCGTCCATTATTAAACTACATTATATTATTTCTTACATGCTTTTAATGGAATAGCTGTCAGCGGCTATTGTTAATCGTATTTTTACCAATAATAAACTCTGTATTTGGCCGTTTGATGATGATGTAACAATGTATGACATTTCTTTGCGCAGGCCTTCTGTCTAGGTGGTGTTGGCCGGGGCCTGTCTTTCTCGTTGGCTATGATGGTATGCATGACGACGTCACATAACAAGTGAACGAGGCCGACGAGATGACAAATGAACTTCTTTTGCCGCCATGATTGAGACCAAGTTGAAATCTTCGAGCATAGAAATTGAAGGACTTTTACTTTAAAAAATGCATTGCAAAGTAAAAAAACACAAAATTATAAAAAAGCAAAAGTGGGGCGGGGCGTAATTTTTTCATTTTAAATTTTAATATTAAACTGCCTTTTTTTAAGTGAAGGAATTTCTATTTTAATGAGAGGTACCAAAGAATTAAATTTAAAGAATAATTATTGAATGGTCTTACGAGGATTTTTTATACGCCAAAATTCCAGTGCAATTTTTAAAGTGTATGCTTAGAAATTGTTTTTTTTAAATATATTTTTTTATGATATTCTTTTTAGCCTTGGATTTGGAATCTATTTTTAACCCATGCTGTTGCTACAAGTATACTGTATATAAAAATGAAGAAAACTGAATACTATAGGTGATCCATTCCTTACCCCCAGCATGAAAAATTAAATAAAAATCAGCCTTACCTAATCAGCTTTTTCAGAGTCTAAATTTTGATAATTTTTACACTCTCATCGGAAACAAATCAATGTGCCATATTTGAATAATTGATTTTTTAATAATAATTTTTGAAACAATAAAAAGTTTTTTATCCATCTCAGAAAGCCCTAAAAATTTGAAAATTAAAAACAACGTAAGAGCATATGAAAAATATGCAAAAAAAAAAAAAAAAATTAAATAATTCTGAAACAAAATTTGAAATTTAAAAATATAAAAATTAGGAAAAGAAAAACAAAATTAAAAAAATAAATCGGATGATAGAAGGAGAGAAAAAAAGTTTACAATTACAATAATTCTTTTTTAAAAAATTTAAAAAAATAGAAAAAAAAAGATCTTTAGACAAAAAATCTTTTGAGCGAATTACTAGTTCGGGATAAAATATGCATTATATGCAAATCCGAAGCCTACTTATAAAAATAAAGTGCACAGATCTTTTAAGTTTTCGTATTAAATTCAATTATTTAATGCAGACGAATGTTCTCATTTTCCTAAACATCGAGAGGGGTTGGGTGCTCACTCAAAAATACGTTTACTTGACTTATAGTGGGGGGGGGGGGGGACTTTTCGCGTTTTGGTACGTCGATGCTACTGTTTGATATAAAAAATTTAAATACCGGGATTTTTTAATTTTAAAAGCATCTACTTTAAAATTTTTCGAGGTGGTAGTCTCCCGCTGGTAGACCTAACAAGTCGTATTGAAGACAGAAATACACTATGTCCACGGGCGCCACTTATACTCGTACGGCACTGATTGAAGATCTCGCTGGAAGGACGTCTGCTCCACTATATTGAGTGTAATCATGGCATGATTTCAGATTGAATTTTTTAATGCGTTTAAATTTGTTCACCCAAAATTTTCAACATTTATCTTTTGGAAATGTCAAATATTTTATGCGTTGCGAGTTTTAGTTTTTCTAAGTAGTTATTAAATTATATTATACTCGGCAGCAGAACAGCGTATTCCAAACATTTCTCCTGCCCGCTCGTCGGGTCTAGGAGTGACGTCACAGTTAGTTTGTTTACAAATTTCCTCGCTAGATGGTAGCATGGCATAAGCAATCCTTGTTATTATTTTATTATCCTTGGTCTCAACTATAGCCAGTGTTGGCATCGCTAGATAATAAATCTAGTTCGCTAAGCTACCGCTATATCAACGAAAATCTAGCTAATTACCGCTACCGCTAAAGCTAGATAGACGAAAATCTAGCTAAATATCGCTACCGCTATGTCGACGAAATATCGCTATCGCTACCACTACCGCTAAAAAATAGCCGGCTAAGGAATCGCACGGTCTCCCTTGAGCTCCTTAAAAACGTCCAGACGACTGGCGAAAATTTGTGTGTTTGGCAAAAAAAAGAGAAAGAACGAGTATTGATCAGTGAAATTTGCAACAGAAAGATAAAAAGCTATCCGGGTATTGGAAACATCTGAACAACGGAAGCTCCGCAAGAGCAGGAGGGTATAAGAGCTTCTACGTCAAGGGCAAGGGAAATTTTAAAAGATAGGTCTAAAGCAGGGCTGTCCAAGATTTCTGTCCGCGGGCAGCGCCCGTGCACGCGGGTAATCTTCCTTACCCCCCTATTGCACATTAGGTTGATCAGTTCCTTAAAGTCGAGTTGCAAATTATCAATTCGACATTGTAAAAAAAAACAAAAAACGAGGCAGCTTACCATTTTATTTCCCCGATAGGACATGATTACATATTAAGCATTTCGAATCCGTTCTGTGAACAATGAAAAAAAAAAACAACATATTCTCCCATTGCGGTTTAAATACTGGTTCAGTGCTTTTATGCTTTTTAGGAATGTGCGCCATGTTAAGCGAGACGAAAAACAAGCAAGTATCAGTAACAAAAGAAATAATGCCTCATTTAATGCAATCGCCCCCTAAAGTCTGGCAACACTGCATAGGAAAACTATACCCACTCCCCTCCTGAGTTTTGGACTATCTCTCGGCTTTGCCCGTGAGCTTTGTCCGCGAGCATTTTATGTTTCACGCGGGCGACGTGCACGAGTTGGACGGCCCTGGTCTAAAGTATCCAGTGATGCTCTCCGGGGGTGAAGATGGATAACATTTTAATCTGAGACAGAACAACAAGACGATAAGTAAAGCCTGGGCAAAGTGTGCAATATAAGTAAGTTCATTAAGAATGATGGTTCCATTCCACCTCTGAGAATTATAAAACAAAATTGAATTTTAACAATACGTAGAATTCCTGTTGTTAGAATTGAATTTTAACTTTTCTTAGAAGTTAACGTTTTCTTGGAAATATTTAATAACGATCCGTAACTGGAGATAATGGAGAGTTAGCAGACTATTGAGAAAGAGTGAAAGATGACAGAGGACGCAGTCCCTTCGTTCGAGCTACAGTTGACGACATAACCGAAAACAAAGCATGCATGAACTCAACTCTTCAAACCAACAACCATATGGTATTATGTCCTAAAATAATCTTTCGAAGGATTATAACAATAATTCATATCTATCGAAATGCCAGCGAAGAAATGAATGAGTATTGGGCAGAGATGACAAAAAGTTATCCGGGCATCGGAAACATCTGAACAACTGCTTCGTCTATAGAAGGAAATTGTAGAATTACTGAAAACAAATTTATTATTTAACTTCATGAGGTTGTTCTTTTTAACCTACAGCTGTAATTATCTCGGGCAACGCCGGGTGTCTCTGCTAGTCTATAATAAACCCTAAATTTACCCTTTCTATGATGGTGTAACAATGCATTATGTTTCATTGCTGAGGCCTTCTCTCTCGGTGGTTACGCCTGGCAATTTGTATTGCTTGTTAAATTGGAATTGATTTGTATTTTAACGTGAATGTTGAGCATTTACATAGACGTAAATTTTGAAAGAATTAAACGAATTCCCGTTATTTATTAGAAATTTTAAAAAAAATTAAATTCTCGACTTCAAAATTATATTCCATACAACAGGATTTTACTTCTCTGTGAACAATTCATCAAGAAACAATGGGGGAACACAAAGCTATTGTTGATTTAGATTGCAACAACAAAGAAAAAGCAGGTATTGTTTAGCACAATCAATTTTATCGAATACTTATGTATTCAAATTGTTCATTTTGATATGAGTACAGTGAGCTTCTACACCTTCATAAGTGAATTTTAAATGGGGTTTTCTACCGTATTTCGTTGACCATTATTATAATTGAATCTTTTGGTAATACTGTAATATTTGTGATATTATTTTTAAGCTTTTTTTAAATTTTTATAATTTTATTTATAAGCTTTGAGCGCGAAACATTTAAACGTTTAAGCGTAATGCATTTTTTTCATTCGTATAGGTTACTTTCCTATCGCCCCTTTTTGTATACGAAGGGAAAAAGAAGATAAAATGATGCATTGCAATATTGCTTATCTAAGCTTTTATATAATTATCTGCTTAACATATGTGGAATCCATAGAAACATTGGGATATCCTGGAAGTGAAATTAATCTAAATAAAGACCAATATTTGAATAGACTTAGGAGAATAATGAACAATAAAGGATCAAATAATAGAAATTTCCATCTTGAACATGTTAATGAAAACCGGAAGGAATTCGATATTAACCGAAACGAAGCCATGATAGATCAGAAATATAAAGTGGCCCCAGGATTTATTTCAAGACAGTCTCCAGAGGTGCCAAATAAGCCTCCAAATAATTTAGAACCTGTGCCGCAAAGTGTATTGCTTGATATTTTATCCCGAACGCTATCTCCCGAACTGCCACCCATTGAATATCTACCTCTCCCCGTTCCGCCACCCCCTGAGATTCCGCCTCCCGGTCTACGCCCAGGTTCATCACTCGGTCTACCACCTCGGCAAATTTTACCTCCTGGCCCACCACCTCGGCAGATTCTACCTCTTGGCCCACCACCTCGGCAGATTCTACCTCTTGGTCCACCACCTCGGCAGATTCTACCTCTTGGTCCACCACCTGGGCAGATTCTACCTCGTGGCCCACCGCCTGGGCAGATTCTACCTCCTGGTCCACCACCTTATGTATTTCCACCTCATGGCCCACCATTTCGGCAGATTCTACCTCCTGGTCCATCACCATCTGATGAATTTCCACCTCCAGGTCCACCACCACCTCCACCGCCCCATGAAGTTCCACGTCCAGGTCCACCTCCACTACCCCATGAAGTTCCACGTCCAGGTCCACCTCCACTACCTCATGAAGTTCCACGTCCAGGTCCACCTCCACCACCATATGAAATTCCACGTCCAGGCCCACCTCCACCACCCTATGAAATTCCACGTCCAGGTCCACCTCCACCACCCTATGAAATTCCACGTCTACCTCCAGGTCCAGTCAATATTTTCTTTTAATGTTCCACTTTTATGGATTTTCTTTCTTTTTTTTTGGTATTTATATGGGACTTTTTGTTTAATGCTGGGGCAGTTTTTATCAATTTGATTCATCGCAGTTACCGCCGCCGTTTTTAGTCAGTCTGTCAACTAGATTATTACAGCGAAGGTGTTCTATAATATTCTATAATGATCTATAATATTCTTAGTTTTTCGTTGTGTAATAAGTTCCCCTTTTCTCATTGTGGGACAGTCGAATATCCAGGATTTTACAGACTATAATGAATGCTTGTAATTTTTATGTTTTATGCCATTTTTAATACAACTAGCTCATTTTAGGTTTTTGATATTTTATTGTAAATATTATCAAGCATTTTATTTTTAATAACATCGATAATTTTTTAATTGTTTTTGAGCCTTGAGTCTTTCTTTTTTCGTCACTCTAGGCCCACCACCTCGTCCACCATTTCCTTGGCCACTACCTCCGGATATTGAAAAGCACGTATCTGATGAATTTTTGAAATTTCTTTATGAATGGTGGCATGAATATTATTATTATTATTATAATACGTCAACTACATATATCCCAACAGAAATTACAGGTAAGCTTTCTAAAACATTTATTTTCATTTTGAATCCTTGCTTGACTTGAAATGAAGAACTTTAGCAATTATACTGTACAATAACTATGGCTTTGTTTGAATATTG
The DNA here is from genome assembly GCA_023313115.1 of Rhysida immarginata. Lineage (NCBI taxonomy): Eukaryota > Metazoa > Arthropoda > Chilopoda > Scolopendromorpha > Scolopendridae > Rhysida > Rhysida immarginata. The sequence goes on along the minus strand of JAHWFO010001556.1, from coordinate 3,069,734 downwards.
AAAACAATACTGCAAATAATGATGTTACACTTAATAACTAAATTATATTACCGTTGTTTATTAGTCTTCAACACCTAGAAAGACACGAACTCTTTACGGGAGAACAGCTCTCAGTCAGGTTTGAATTTGCCTATCTCAGGATTTTTTTTTGTTGATATATGTATATGTTGCAAAGTTTTTTTGTACTCTTTTGCAAACACTGAAAGGAACTTATACGAACGGTAGAGTACGAGTTTGTGTATTTTATTTATTTCTTGGTTATTCTTGTATACATTTGGTAATATATTAATAATGCTTGATAAGTACAATGAAATCTGATAGTATAATCGTAAAATATTCATGATTTAGGTAATTTAAAATAAATTATACAAAGGATCAGGTCCAGGGGAAATTTGTTTATCGTTTCTTCACCTTTACTTTTTGAATGGTAACAATCCTCTCGTAGGATGATTTGAATAATGCAAATTTTTTATACATTTAAGAGAAATGATTGGTTATTCTTTTGCACTTACTTATCTAAGTGAAAACATTCAATTTTATTTTGAAAAAACGTCTGAAATGGTGGGGGGGGGGGGGGTTATAGAAATTTTGGCGTCGACTACTATGGTCATTTTGCGCCTTTTACACAAGTTAGATCTGTACGCAGCCCGGGACAAACACAAACATCCATGCCCTCGGCGGGATTCGAACCCACGGCCAGGTCTGAAATGGCCCCTACATCACCAATAATTCGAGCCTGCCTGTTGTATGAATTTAAACTTGGCCATAAAGCAGCGGAGGCTGCTCGCAACATTTATACAGCATTCAGTGATGATTCTGTCACCGGCCGGACGGCACAGAATTGGTTAAAAAATTTAGAACTTGAAGATTCTCTTGAGTGTATGGTGGACATCAGCTGGTAGTAGTCCATTATGAGCTCCAAAATCCAGGATAAACTATCACAGCAGATGTGTATGTTGGTCAGCTTCAACGTACACATGAAAAAAATCAAGCAAAAACAGCCAGCTCTTGCGAACCGTAAGGGTGTTGTTTTTCTTCATGATAATGCACGTTCGAATACGGCAAAGCTGACCATCAGGCAATAAACAAATTTCCCTGGGAAGTACTGACCGTACTCCCTGGATATCTCTCCAACAGATTATCACCTTTTCTGATCTCTCAATAACCATTTGAGAAACAAGTGCTTCAAGACAGAAGATGAGCTAAAACATGAACTGGGTGTGTTTTTCAACTAAAAAAAATTGATAAAAAAGGAATATATGATTTAGTATCCCGTTGGGAGAAGGTTGTTAATAATGATGGAGCTTATTTCGATGAATAAAAAATTTCATTTATGCATTAATCTGAGTACCAATTGTAATATTTGCAAAAACGAAAAAACTTTCCCCTAGACTTGATAAATACAAAGTTTGTCAAAATATAGAATAATGTGCCAAGAAAGAAGATTATCCAAGAGCCGAAGCTCATATTGGATATGTTATCAATAAGAGAAAGGAATAAGGAAAGTAAAATATTAAAAAAATTATATATAAAAATTTATATAAAATTTATATAATTATAACTTATAAAATCTATCAAACTTACAAAATTTACAAATATTTTATATAAAAATATTTAGACTGGAAAAGAAAAAGTGTTCAATATTATTCACTGAAAAAATCCATTTCTTGTTTTCAGTACGCCAATTTCTAATCAAAGGTTTACATTTGATATATGTAGGAATGAGACTGTATAAGGGTCGTACAAATGAAAACGAAAATTATTTATTTTATCCAAAGCGTATACAAGAAATTTAAAAATACTCTCCAAAGCGTTAAGGCATTTATCCCACTGTGTAAGAAGGCATGTAATTCCAGTATAGAAATCTTTCGGTTGCGTGTGGAACCATTCCAAAACTTCTTCCTTCACTTCATCGTCCGACTGAAACCTGTGGCCTTTCAGATGTTTCTTGAGATCCCCAAACAGGTCACATGGGGATAAGTCAGGGCTGTAAGGTGGATGCTGCATTGCTTCCCAGTTGAACTTTTGGATGAGGTGCACCGTTGCTTTCGAGGTGTAAGGACGCGTGTTGTCGTGGAGAAGAAGCACTCCTTCTGTAAGAAGTCCAGGACGCTTGCATTTGATGGCCGCGCGCAGTGCCTTCAATGTTTCCCCATATCGTGCTGCGTTAATAGTGGAGCCTTTTTCAAGAAAGTCCAGTAAAATCGGGCCTTAGCGATCAAAAAACACGATCAACATCACCTTCCCTGTGCTGTTTGTGATTGCTTTTGATTTTTTCGGGGGTGGTGACCCATAATGCTTCCATTGACGACTTTGGCGTTTGATTTCGGGCTGGAAATGAAAGCACCAAGTTTCATCCCCTGTAACGATTCTGTCGAGAAAACTCTCTCCTTCCTGTTCATAGCGAGTCAAATGTTGCAGGGACATGGCCATTCGAACTCCAAGTTGTTCTGATGTCAAATGATGCGGGACCCATTGCACAGATTTTTCTGTAGTGCAGATGGTTCCTGATAATGGAGTGAACAGTTCCACGACTAAGGCCAGTTTTAGCAACCAGGACATCGATTGTCACTCTTCTGTTTTCCTTTAAGACAGGGTCAATTTTGGCTTTGGAATCATCCGTGATGGCGCGGTTTGCTTGTCCAGGTCGTTGATCATCTTGCAATGATGACCGTCCCTCCGAAAACCTCTTGCTCCATGCCCAAACACGAGTGAAGGTTAGGTCATTTCCATAGATGTTCTGCATACGACGATGAATTTCAGAAAATGAAACACCTTCACATGTCAAAAATCGAATTACTACTCTCTATTCCTGTTTCGTTGACTCCATTTTATTGTTTGGACGAAGCGATCATGCGCAGAGCTTCGAAGCACGAGCTATCGTTCATTCTTAGGTGATGCAACACCTGCAACCTATTCTTCAATCTGCACGTGGGGGTTTCGCAGTTGTTAAAAACAAAAACTTACGATCCTATACGTCGTCTTTTTTTTCTCCCACACAAATTATCGTTTTTATTTGTACGACCCTTATATATTCTTTTAGAAAGAAAATAATATTGGTGTGAGGCAAAAGTATGGATTATTCGAGGTATTTGTATTGGGTATGATAACATACACTATCTAGCAAAAGTAATCGGACACTTTTGATTTTAGACGTTTTGTCGCATATCTAGAAAAATACTTGACGAATTATCCTGAAATTTTAGGGGTGTAAAGAGGATGTTACACCTCATACATTTCAGCGAAGGTTTTCTCCCGAAGGCAAATAGGGGACCAGCAGCGAAGTGAACCAAAAAAATAATATTTAGGATCACCTTGTAAAAAATAATGCTTGAAATACATGTACGTTGTAGCTGTAACATATGACTGTAAGGCTTCTTTTATTTATCTGTGTTCGTTTTAAGAGAACAGCACGTATATTCAAGGAGATATAAAGGTTTCTTTTAAAAAATCGAAATGTTTTCGTAAGGTTTTTGTTTATAACATGCAGTGTTTTCAACAATGCAATGCCATTTTTAGGAAATTGACACTATAGTAGAGGCAACATCCTGCAATCAGGATATAAAACTATTTAATATTTAATGAAATATGAGGATTTTTACTAAATAATGTTTAACTGCGCATGCGCAAGCGTTACCAAAATGTCTTTTGCATAATTTATTAGCCAAATGACTAATAAAAAACCCAAGCAAATAACGTGAAAATTCAGAAATAATAAGGGGTTTTCTCCAAATTTTTATTTTTGGACCGGACACCAGTATAAACGTATTCTCCGTATGCTAAAATGAAGGCATATTGATCTCATATTGAGTTCATGTCAGCGTAAGAAAAAGAAGTTGATACTGGTGTTCGTTCAAAAATAAAAAAATGGAGAAAGCCCCTTATCGTTTTGTTTAGTTTTGAGAGCAACTGAAATTCAACTCATTCTATCGCCGATATCTTTCTGAATTTTCACGATATTTTCTTGTGCTTTTTATAAGAGTAGCTCTATACATTTGGCTAATAAATTATGCAAAAGACATTTTGGTAACGCTTGCGCATGCGTAGTTAAATATTATTTAGTAAAAATGCTCATATTTCATCAAATATTAAGTATTTTTATATTCAGTTCAGTTCAGTTCAATGCAGCTTTCATCTCCCTCCAATGGGGAGACTAGCTGATTTCTTCAGTTACAGAGGTGAAAATTCAGTTCAAGTCACTGGGGGGATTCACGGTCTTGAGAGGGCCGAGGATTCTATCGAGAAGGTTCGTATCTTGTAGAAATTGGACGAGGGAAAGTATATTTCTCCGCTTTTTGCACTTTCCTCCCCGAGTTATTAAGAGGATGTTGGCAACAGTAAAGGGGTAGGCAGTTAGTTGGGACATGTGCTCCCTCTGTTGTCGGTAATTAGGGCACTCAAGCAGAATGTGGCCGACAGTTTCCGGCGCCCCGCATGAGCATTTGTCTGATGAAACGATTTTTAACTTATATAAAAAACTTTTGATTGGTGCGTGGCCGATTCTTAGCCTAAAGAGTAAGGATCTTTGGTCGAATGTGAGCCATTTCGGAGTAATTTTTTTGTTTGCCAGGAGAGTGGGCCTGAGGTTCTTGTAGTGGCCGCCTCTGGGGTCGGCGCACCAGTCGTCGTTCCAGAGCACCATAAGCTTGCTATTGGTGTAAGCTTTCAAGCTTTTGGGGTCCAGGTGAGCTTTCCTGGCGGTTCTTTTGGAAGTTCTGGCCCAGTTGGCTAGGTGGTCTGCAACGTCGTTGCCCTTTATGTCTTTGTGGCCCGGGATCCATAAGAGATTGATGATAAAATTGGTTGAAGAGAGTGACTCAATAAGAGAAATAATGCGCCCCAACACGTCGCGGTGGAACCATCTGCCCGAGTTTGCATTCTGATTAAATGGTGTTGTCTTTATTGTAGTTTGTCAAGTTTCCTGAAAATGGCATTCCATTGGGTTGAAAACCCTGCATTGTTATAAACAAAAAACTTACGAAAAACTTTTCGATTTTTTAAAAGAAATCTTTATATCTCCTTGAATATACGTGCTATTCTCATAAAAAGAACACAGATAAATAAAAGAAGCCTCATAATCATATGCTACAGCTGCAACGTATTTCAAGCATTATTTTTTACAGGGTGATCCCAAACATTATTTTTTTGGTTCACTTCGTTGCTGGTCCCCTATTTGCCTTCGGGAGAAAACCTTCGCT
>JAHWFO010001556.1:2998546-3029536 GCA_023313115.1 Rhysida immarginata | reverse complement strand
ACGCGACAATTCGGTGAACGTCAGTTGGGTGGACGACAATTCGGTGGAAATGCAAATTCGATCGAGATTTTTAAATCACCAATGAATTTAAGTATTTAACTCGTTGTTTGTTTATAATTGACACATCTTAATTGCAATTACAAATCAATTTGCTTCATTCATTTTAGGTCGAAGTCACTTTATATGCGGGAATCTTTTATTTATTATTTATTAGCTTACAAATAAATGAGATTATTTCTTTATTAAATAATTTATTAAATCATTTTGTTTTATTGTTAAGAGTTCCATTATTCAATTAAAAATGCTGTTATCCTTAAATTACTACTTAAGCTCGTTAAAATAGGCACAATAGGAAGTGGGTAGATAGATATGTTATTTGACATTAATATAGCACGGTGACACCCCCCTCCCCTACAGCCGGATTTAATATAAAAAGGCTGTTGGAGAGCAGGACAGAGGGTAGAGTTCATTTCATTTTTAGGTTGAAAAGGTTGATCCCTTATATAACTACTTCCCCCTCCAGCTTTTTAAGAGAATTACGCTTCCGTTCTCAAATCTTAAAAGTTTAAGTTATAATACAAAATTATTACAAGTAAAATATAACTATACAAAAAATATAAATAAATTACAAAAAATATATACAAAAACAAATAAACTACAGATAAAATATACAAATAATACAAATGAAATTGTAACCCAAAAAATTGTAAGATATAATAAAAATCAAATAATTTTCAAATTTATTTTATCATCATCACTTTTTTAAATAATAACAAAAAGAAAAAAAATATTACATCAAGAAAATTTGTTCAGTTATATATTCCTCTCAGTTTTTGAAATGATTTTCAAAATTCTGTACAAATTTCATATGTGTTGAGTTTTTAATCCTGTTAACCTTTTGGGGGATGATTAGGGGGATGCTAAAATTTAACGGAGGTCAAATGGTTATATTATTGTGGCTAAAATGAAGCCACTATATTATATTAACGCTTTCAGCCCAAAAAGGGAATGAAGCCTACCCCCTGTCATCCCCTCCAATCATTTTTCTATATTAAAGCAGGACAGACTGTAGTACACTTCCCAAAGCTGTATTTTGTTTTGATATTTTTTTTTCTGTAATTTATTTATATTTTTTGTATATATTTTACTTTTAATATTTTTATATTATAACTTTAACGTGACTGTACACTTTTAAGACAGTCATTTTAATCCTCTTATGTAATAAGGGAAACCTAATTCTCTTAAAAAGCTGGAGGGAGAAGTAGTTATACATGTATTAGGGATCAACTCCTTCAATCTAAAAGTGAAATTAACTCTACCCTCTGTCCTCCCCTCCAACAGCCTTTTTGGGGGGGAAGGGGGGGCACCGTGCTATATTAATAACAAATAACATATATATCTACCCAATATCTATTGTGCCTATTTTGACGAGCTTAAGTAGTAATTTAAGAATAACAGTATTTTTAATTGAATAATGGAACTTTTAGCAATAAAACAAAATGATTTAATAAATTATTTAATAAAGAAATAATCTCATTTATTTATAAGCTAATAAATAATAAATAAAAGATTCCCGCATATAAAGTGACTTCGACCTAAAATGAATGAAGCAAATTGATTTGTAATTGCAATTAAGATGTGTCAATTATAAACAAACAACGAGTTAAATACTCAAATTCTTTGGTGATTTAAAAATCTCGATCGAGTTTGCATTTCCACCGAATTGTCGTCCACCCAACTGACGTTCACCGAATTGTCGCGTCCACCCAATTGTCGAGTCCACCGAAATGACGTTCACCGAATTGTCGCGTCCACCGAAATGACGTTCACCGAATTGTCGCGTCCACCGAAATGACGTTCACCGAAATGTCGCGTTCACCCAATTGACGTTCACCCAATTGTCGTCCACCGAATCGTCATCCACCCAATTGTCGTAGACCCCTTGAATTTAAATAGGATATTGGATCAGAAATGGATTTTAGGGTTGAAAGTAGTTCTTCTGATGAAGAATTTGTTGATAAAATAGGGTTTGGAATCAAACCATATCAATATGAACCTTTTTATGAAGGAGAGAGAACAGATTGCGATGATTATGCTCCAGAACATCACACATCTAGGAGGGTTAAAACAAATGACTGGTTAGTAAGATTCATAAAGATATAAAATTATTTAATTGACTAATTTAAATTTAAAATGAGTTTAGTCTCCTTATAATGGGGAAAATCGTGAAATAATAAGAACAAAAATTAAAATTAAAGTCACCAATCTTGAAGAAACTTGGGAGATGAAAGAATTATTTCACGATTTTCCCCATTATAAGGAGACTAAACTCATTTTAAATTTAAATTAATCATTCAAACTCCTTAAATCAATAATTATTCAATTGACTTTTAAATTTATCATTTTAATTATTATTATCTAAATTATATTTAATACACTTTATGAGATTCTTATATTATAATTTGAATAATACTTTATAATTTCATAATTTAATTATAAGCAATAATTTACAAATAAATAAAAATATTTATAATTTTAGGTGTACATGTGGTTTTTGTACTGTAATGGAAACTGAAACAGAATGTATTTGCTGTCACGAGATTACTGAAGTAAAACAAAAAATAGAAGACCCTCTCTCTCCCTCAACGTGTAACAGAGCGCTTTCTCTCTCTATCCCGCTCACCCTTCTGATGTCACTTCCTGTTTCGCACGTTTTGAATTCATGAAACAGGAATTGAACAAAAACACACTTTTCAACTTAAAATATTTAATTTTTGGTTGTTTTTTGTGCAGTTTTTTTTGCTGATAATGATTTTTTATGTACAAATGCATATTTTTAAGCAATAAAATAGATATTGATTTTTGGTGGCAGTAACCCTTTAAAGACAACATATAAAGAAGCTTATACCTTATAAATGAAAAATACATCTAGAAAAGTAATTAAATAAAAAAACATTATCCGTTTAATCTTACATAGTTCCAAAATGCAAATACGACCAATTAGTGATAATTGGGTGTATTTTTATTCACCTATTAAAAGATAATTGCTGAAAGGGAGATGAGCTAGTGGAAGGGTTTAGAGCTCAGCTTAGAAGTCTTTTTTTTTACTGCTCTGTTGTAGTTAGAGCGTGTGTCGTTCCTCCCACTATGATCAATAACAGCATCGCATTAGATCGTAGTATTGAGACACAGACACAAGGGGCCAAGGGGGAGGCGTTCGAACACGCCCGGAAGGCTGGCCCGTCCACGTGATCGATTGTTCAGCAGGGAATTAACCTATTACAAGTGCATTTCAGACACTTTTTCATTCGCCAGTCACTTAAGAGGTGAAATTGAATTAGGCGGTGGGCGTTAGGCATCAGCTGCGGCGGCTGCCTTTGTGCCCATCATACGCAGTAATCTTTCTCTCCATCGCTGTCAGAACGAGCCGCTTATTTCGGCCTGATTGCATTTTTCCAATTGGCCACATGATTGATTGCCTCCTATTAGGGAACGAACTGGTTTTTGTTTCCATTTTTCTTTCCTAGTTCAGTCGAAAATTTTCGTTGACGATGAAGCTGGCGAAAAAGAGTGAGAGGTCAGAAAAGACAGGAGAACCGAGAACGGCAATGCCTTAATTTTCTACATGGATGCTTAAAAAAATCGAATCACTGAACTTCAGTTTAACGATGCAGTCATTGAATATTTCAGTTTCAATATTGCAAAGTTTGCGCAAGAAAAAAATAAAGAAAGAAATTATTCAAAGCAGTGTGGCACACAAACAGGGAAAGCATGATATACAATATTTGCAGAGAGAAATTAATGTAAGAAATTGATTTTATTATTATTATTATTATTATTATTATTATTATTATTATTATTATCCACTACTTGACCACAAAAAGTTGACATTTATTGGCACAGATGTACATTTCGATCAAAATGTACGTGCATTCTGAACTCAACGTTTCCCAATGTTCTCCGGACGTTACTCCCTTTCATTTTTTTCTGTGAAGATATATTAAAAATAAAGCGTTTTCTAAAACCGTCTCCGATATGTACACATTGCGAGAGAAAATAACGGATGCAATAATATCGGTACAGAGACATGCTGGTGAATATTTGGCGGGAAATTGAATATCGTTTGGAAAAAGCAGCGAAAGGAGCTTTATTAAGGATATGAAAAAAAAAACTTTCTTATATGAGAAGAACATAATGCAAAAACTGTTTATATCTATCTAACAGTTTTTGCTTTATTGAGTTTCTTTATCAGGGAGTGACTTTTTGATCACCTTGTACATCTGTTCCAATCTTTCATATGTGCTTTTGACTATAAAATACGGAAAAATGAAATTATGTATGAGTACTGCATGGAATTGAGTATATTACAACTGAATGATTTAAACATGCAAACACTGAGAGCATGAGATTAATATAAGCGAGTTTCATCGTGTTTATAAGTGGAGGGGTTTCAACACTTGGAGATTTGTAACCAGTATGCCACCAAAAATTGATCGATTTTGGGAGGTTATATAACAGCCTCTTAAGACGCAATTATGAAAATATGTAACGAAGGATTAAGCATTGCGAAAGCAGGAATCAGTAATGTAGTCAATAAAAATTGGAAGACCGGCAATGAACGACATATACCTGTACGAATCTCTCAATTTGGGACTAGCAAAAATGCAAACATCGGTTGCTAGACATGTATTAGTCCTCCAGTCCATGGATTGGTAAAACTCTCTAAATTATCAGCACGTAATTTGGTAGAGTTCATTGGGACAAAGCTTCAAGTAATACCTAGAAATTCATGGTGACTTACGAAAAAAAATACAACTAACAATATTTATTGAATATCCGTAAATATTCTTGTAAAGCCCGAAGCTTTGCCGATGAATTTCTCTCTCTTAATCATATATTCGGTAACGAATGTTGTGACTCCATGCTAGACTGTACGAATGACCTGTCTCCATATTTCCCTATCTTGTGCCGTGTGCATCTTCTGTGACATTGTCATGTTTGTCAATGCTCGTATTTGGTCTATGAACCCCGGTCGGCGGTCGTCCTCGATGATCGGGCGTTCGATGCCGTTACGTCGGATTATATGCCAAAGAATTTTACTACAAAACTTAAAACTAAGAAAAAACTCTTTCACCACAACGATAATAGATACAAAATATACAATTTTACGCTATTGCGCTGTATTCGTTTCAGCAGTCGCTCTGAATCCTTTATTTGTTGCTGCTGCAATACGGAAGCGTTGGTACGCCGCGCAGTCCACGGGATTCTCAAAATGCGTCTGTAGCCATACATCTCGAACGCCTCTATCCGTCTTCGTAGTGCTGCGGTTATAGTCCAGGTCGCCAAGGCATATGTGGCGATTGGAAACACCAGCGAGTTCAGTAATCGTAATTTCGTCGTGCCCTTGATTCCATGATTCTTCCAAATCTTTGTTAGTTTTGTTAGCGCTGTTTTGGCTATAGCCAGCCTTCTTTTCACCTCTCTTTCACAACCTCCTCGCGATGAGATGAGCGTCCCGAGGTAAATACCCTCTGTCACTATCGGAATTTCGCGTATTAGATTTGATGTGTATGAAGTGAACTGGCACGCCGGTTTTGTGGAGCGTGTCCCACAGATAGTTCCACTGAATAGTATCGAATGCCTTACTATAGTCCAGGAGGCATAGAATAAGTGTTCTGTCGTATTCGTTGGACTTTTCGATGATTTGGCGCATGAGTATGATCTGTTCCCCTGTTCCTCTTCCAGGCATGAAGCCACTCTGTTCTTCTGAGATCTGAGGGTGTAAGTAGGCCTTCATCCATTCATGAAGGACGTACAGGAAGATCTTACTGGCGTGAGTTATAAGAGCTATGGCCCTATAGTTCGAACAGATGTCCTTAGCTCCTTTCTTATGCAGTGGAATATATCTGAAACCCTATCACAAACTTTTAGGGGAGATAGTATGGATGATTCTAAGCAAACAAGTTCATATGAACATGGGTCGGAATTTGAACGATAACTGAGATATGAACAGAAATAAAAATGCCGCCACTGAGATCAACAAGTTAATAACTCACTTTCTACAACTTCTAGGATGATGAAATTTGGAAGAATAATAGGGTACATAAAATTATGTATACTGTTAAAATTTGAACGAATTCCAACGAGTAGTTTCCGAGTTACGCACTCAACAAATGAGTACTAACCACCACGTGTTAAGATATTAACTATGTAACTCGGAAACTACTCGTTGGAATTTGTTAAAACTTTAACAGTATACACAATTTTATGTACCCTATTATTCTTCCAAATTTCTTCATCCTAGATGTTGTAGAAAGTGAGTTATTAACTTATTGATCTTAGTGGCCGCATTTTTATTTCTGTACATATCTCAGTTACCGTTCAAATTCGGACCCATGTTCATATGAACCTTTTTGCTTAGATCATCCATACTATCTCCTCTAAAAGTTTGTGACAGGGTTTCAGATACACCCTGTATATTGAGGACGTCTATTCTTCGGGCCACTGTCTACTGTTCCATATCTTGTTGCACAGGAAAAGAAGAACCCTGTTTAGATTGTCATCTGGGATTTGTAACATTTCTGCCATGATGCCATCGATTCTGGGTGATTTATAAAGCCGCACTTTTTTGAGCGTGGCTATGACCTCATCGTAGATTATTTCTGGTTCCAGGTCTGCCAGACCTTCAAGATGGTTCTCAAGGTTCTCAAGGTTCTTTCAGGCTTTCAAAATGGTTTTCCCCTGATTGAGGAGGATTATCCAAATCGGATGCCCTCATGAGACCTTGGCAGTAGTTGCGCCATCGATTAACGACGTCGTCCCGTTGGCCGTTCACATCCCTTACCGATAGCCGCTTCGAAGTAAAATTTCTGGAAATCTGCTTGATTTTGGTAAACGCCTGGCGGGGATGGCTTGTTTCCAGATGTTTTTCCGCCTCAGCACAAAGATTGTTTAGGAATAATTCTTTGTCTTTCCTGAGTTTGGTCTGCACTTGATGGTTTAAAGCTCTATATTGCTGTCGTGTGGTATGAGACACTGATTATTTTGCCTTTAAGGCCTTCAGTTGTTCTATGAGTTGCCATGTGTCTGTTTGTATCCAGTGACCGTATCTTATTTCAGGTCTAGAGCATCCAGCTGCAGCTTCATCCAAACCGGTCTTCAGTCTCAGCCAAATTTCATTTGATGTCCATGTTTCCAGCTCTTCTTCCAGTAATTCTGTTACTTTGGTGCACGCACCTTATACAGAGTGTTGCAGATAACTATAGGGCAGTATAACGGGAAGCCTACCCGCTCGATTGCAGGGGCCGGCTCGACATCAAATGATAATTGGGTAATTTTATTTTTTTTAAACTTGTTTTGATGTTCAACCCCCCTCCCCGACTGTGGAAACTGTTGGTTGCTGCAGGCCACCTTTATCTCCCTCCATTCTGCCAGTTCCACCGAGCCGGCCCCTGCAATCGAGCGGGTAGGCTTCCCGTTATACTGCCTTGTAGTTATCTGCAACACCCTGTATATATTTAAGGTCATTAGGGAGATGCCATCTTTTGTCGATTTTCGTCCATTCCGGGGTACGTTTTAATGTCGCTTGTTGACGTTCTCCAGCGTTGAGGAGATAAAACGTAGCCAATCTGATTCCTAGTTCTTCCATCAGGTGACTGCCACGTGTACATTCTCCTAATACGGTGTTGCATGAAGGTATTTAGGACACACAGGTCATTGGTGGCACAGAATTCCACGAGTTTCTGTCCTCTCTCGTTACGTCCGCCCATCCCAAATTATCCGAATATTTGTCTTTCCTCTGGGTTCATTACATCTCTCTTGCCCACCTTTGCATTGAAGTCACCTATTATATACAGAAGTTCTCGATATATTGATTGCTTCTTCTAATGAGCCATAGAAGTTCTCCAGTTCTTCCTCCGTCGAGGCGCTTGTTGGCGCATACGCCTGTATGAGGTTTATATTTATACGTTGTCCGCTTAGTTTTAGACTTAGTATCCTGGTATTCACCAAGATGTTTCGTTGGAGACGTTTGTTTACCAGGAAACCCAATCCGTGGAAAGGTTGTTCTGCGTCACCTGAGTTTATGACCATATCTCCGTCAGTGGTCAGAAACTGACCACTTTCCTTATATAGCCCCGTCACTGCAAGTCTGTCCATATGTTTTTCCACGATTTGGAGCTTTTTTGCTTTGTTTAGACCCCGCACGTTCCAAGTGCATATTTTCATCGTGTTCCACGTCCGTTTGTGTGCATGTTTTTGCATGCATCTTCCAGTCGCAAAATTTCCATGGGAAGCCTGGTTGCCTGCCACCCCATAGCCAGTAGCCAATTTAACACCGGCGGTCCTGGGCCCGCGGTGCCTATGACCAGTAGGAACGCAAGGTAATACATAATCGTTCGTTATCATCTGCGGCTTGGAAATAGGTGACGTTGGAAAGAATATGTCGAGAGGATTGGGAGAAAATAGACATGAATGCATTGCGACGTAGTCTTCTGTAATATGTGACGTAGGGCGTGTGCAGAACATCAGAATTTCTGTACCAACTTAACAATGGTCCTTGTCACAAAACCAGGCGTGTGCAGAATGGTTTGAAGAGACAGACATTGAAGAAATGGACATTGAAGGAATGGTTTCTGATATCAATATTTTTTCAAATATATTTACTGTATGAAAAAAGAAAATTGATCCTTATATGGGGTTGAATATCTTTAGGATTAAACGATTTCAAACTGCCGCAGTAGTCGAATGGAAATTCGCGTTTGGTGGTGGTTGTTGATCAAAAAAGTACATTTTTCGCCAAACGTTTGCAGTCGAATGGAAATTCTGATGTTCTGTTTGGTGACCTTGGCAGTGAATGATTGTTCAAAATGTCCATCCATGTCATCATCTCATCCGAACTTCACAATGGGCAGCACACAGTCAGCCATGAAACATTCTCCGGACATTCGTCAGACATCTTATTGCTAGAGTGTGTACCGAGGTATCTCGCTCGTTAAGATGGTTTTCAGTATTCTATGGCTTAGTTTAGATGATCTGTATATAAGACTAAACGTCACTTCGTATTTATTTTGCTGATGTGGGCCTTGTAAGCAGCAACACGACCAAGCAAGCCTACGGTTTTCACTCTACGATCTCTGGCATTTTCTTTAGCCTACCATTTCGCAGTTTCACTGACGTTGCTTTTTCAGATTACCACTTGACAGTCATCTCACTTAGTATTGAACGGGTAATTTGTACAATGGCAGAAATTTCGCATACAGACTTGCTGCATATGTGACTGCTATGATGGTAACAAGACGACCCCTACCGCAGCAATATGAATCACTGATCACAAATAAGTCCGGTAAGATAGGTTTCTTTTAATTTCGCGGTAGACTCAGACATGCAAATTAGGACACGTAACAGTATTTTGGAGGGGTGTCCGAATACTTTGATTACAGAGTATCTCGGTCTGCCTCACCTTTGCCGAAATATCGAAGTTCGACAATAGCAGTTCTCAAAAATTTAGGATATTCAGTCGATGTAGTGACCACTGATGCTCTTCTGAGCACTCAATTTGCCAATTCCACCTGAATAAGAATTATCGTTTCGAGATAAAGGGTATGACAAAGTTTTGATTAACACCAAACTTAATATTCAAAGGGGACAGGGGTTTCCATGTGTTCATCGGCTTTTTACTCTTTTTATTTACAGAAGGTATTCGTATTTCCGATTTTAATTGATAAACATTGAAAAAAATTATTTTTTAATTAAAAAAAATAAATATTTACAATTAAATTTAATCGCTATTCACATTCTAATAAAAGGAATTTGCAATGAATTTTTACAGTTATTTAATATTATAATTCTCTTCGTCTGTCCGAGGCGTCTGTTTGTCCGAGGCCAAGAAAGAAAGTTACAACAATCCGTCCAAAGCCAGGGATTGTTGTGGTAAGATAATATTCAGTCGTTGGTGTGAATTAAAAAAATAAACTGAAAAATATTTATATAGTGTTGATTTTTTGTATGCAGATGAACGGTTGACACCCGTTTGACACACGGTTGACACGGGTGGATTTCTAGTTTTTAATTTGTTTAAAAAACTTCTAGGTTGAATAGTTACAAAAACAAGTCCTGAGACTCTGGAACACCTTCTAGGTTGAATACTACACTTGGCAAAGTCGTAGCTTTCAACTTTCTTGGCGAAACCAACCAACCGGGACAATCAAACCAGAACCAGGGTAGTCTTGTGAAATATCGGGTTAGAAGACACAATGAGCACTAAATTTATATGGGCTGAAGTTAAAAATAGATACTAGCCAAAACGATTTTTCTGTGTACTGAATCCAGTTGTGTCCTCAGTAATAACAATTTCAGGAAGGTACATAAAGTTAAAAAAACATAATAATAAATAAATAAAAGGAACTGGCCACTCCACGCTTGCCATAATAAACTTGCCAGTGGACCCAGACTATCAATCTCAATCCAATATCAATCTCTTCCCGGCAGCCGTAAGAAAAGTACAACTGCCGAGATAAAATGGAGGAACTCAGAGTTAGAAAAGACAGGATACGCTACCCAAACAAAATATCTAGCAAAAACCTTATTACTGCTGTCGCTTCAACGATTAGACTAAAGAACCAAAGAACAATGGAATTTACTATACTCCACTTTATACCAAATCCTACTAAATGTTTGGATCAGTCAAAGCAAATCCCTCCCAAGTTACAACTAAACTATTATGGCAATGAGAAATAGTTTTGACTTATTAGGGGTCAATGAATTCGAAAATGACATTGAAATTTCTAGTTTAGCTCTGTTTTTGCACTACAGTCATCACCTGACCGCAAATTACAGAATTTTCTACAAGTCTGGTGGAGCTAAAAACTCGAATAACAGCCTGCATTTGTGAAGTGACTACAGATATGTACAACCCCTGGATAAAAGTATGGAATAATCCGAGAAGCGTTGAGAAATGGACAGTTAGACACGTTGCTGTGTTTACATATTTCACAAGACTTTTAATCTGGCACGAAATAATACATGGAATATTTGTATGTAACTCACACACAAAAAAGGAGACGCCTATATTATTAAACAAATAATCTACAGTGAGTTGAAGATAGAAATGCATGGACAAAAGTATGGAATATGCTTCAGGAAGGGACAAAGTATGAAATAATCATCTCTGTCAACATAGTGAGATCTTCCATGAGCATGCAAATCACTTAGTGATTAGATCATTGTATGCCATAAATGTAGAAGCACATTTCAAATTTGGTATCGTGTAGTCAATAGAGAACTGCAGAAATTATGCAATGTCCCCAGAGAACTGTCTCTGAAATACTGGCAAAAATCAAGCAAACTGGAAGCGTAGCAAATATAAAGAGAAGCGGTCGACCATGAGACACATCCAAACGAGATGACAGAAAGCTGAATCGACTTGTGAAAAAAAATCATTTTAAGTCATCTCATGATATCAGTGGACATTGTGCAAAGATGGTGATTGCTCTGAGCGATAAAACAATCAGACGGCGTTTGAATGAACGCGATTACAAGTCACGGAAAGCCATGACCAAACCATGCATGACTGCTAAATATAAAAGAGATTGTCTAAAATGGGCGAAAACGTATAGGAATTGGTCCGTGAGTGATTGGAAACGAATCATCTTTACACATGAAACGAAAATATGCCTTGGTCACGTGTGGAGAAAATCGGACGAGAAATATTCACCTTCTTGTCTTCTTTCTGCTACCAAATTTCCGAAAGGGATAATGTTGTGGGGATCAATTACTTCTAAGGGTGTTGGAGAAATGGTAATTTTGACGACTAATGTGAATGCCGATGTGTTTCTTGAAATTTTGGAAAGATTCATGAGGAAGACAGCGGAAGATCACTTCCAGGGCGAACCATTTGTCTATAAAAATGACAACGCTTCATGTCACAGGGCAGGGAAGATTAAAATTTTTATGCACGACCAAGGTATTGACCATCTCCCATGGCCAGCCAATAGCCTGATATCAATCCCAGTGAGAATGACTGGTACGAACTGAAAAAAATGGTACATGAACAGAAGGATATAGATCTCCCGCAACAGAAGGAAACCATTCGGCAGTGCTGGCAGAACATTAAGCCAGAATACATCGAGAAGCTGTTGTCACTCCCCCGCAGAATTGAAGCTGTTATTAAAGAAAAAGTTGGACCAACGCCTCATTAACCACTTTTATTCCATACTTTTGTTCATACATTTCTATCATTAACTCACTGCAAATTTTATGTTTACTAATATAGGCGTCTCCTTTTTTTGTATGTGAGTTACATACCAATATTCCATGCATTATTTCGTGTCAGATTAAAAGTACGGTAAATATATAAACACGGTAACGTCTCTAACTATCCATTTCTCAACGCTTCTTGGATTATTCCATACTTTTGTCTAGGTTTTGTATGCTTTAGCAGATATGGCAGGAATTTGATTATCGGCTAGAAGTCTGCCGTGCAGCAGGAAGAGGACAAATCGAACATTTATCAACAAAACATATTGGATGCCCACGTTTACACTTTTGGTAGCATTCTCACAGCACGGTGCCATGTGCCATTACGTGATCGGCTATTGTCTCTTTGTATTCTCGCGTGTTCATTACGTGATCAGTCAATACCTCCTAGAAAGAAAGCCTGCGCACTGAAACGTCATACATTGTTACATGATCATAAGAAGTCATACTTTAGGACTTATTGTTGGTAGATATACGGGGCTTATTGCATCATCATATAAAGGCATTGTTAATCGCATTTCTACCAAAATGAAGCCCTAAATTATGAGCTGTTATGATCATGTAACAATGTATGACGTTTCAGTGCGTAGGCTTTCTTTTTAGAAGATGTTGGATCAGTGGTGGTGTTGCCTGGATGGATTTTTCAATTCTTATGAAGTGACGAATGACATTGGTTGTATTGCTGATGTGTAGGAAGTGCTTCCATGAGAATTTCATCTGACATTCTCCTCTTATGGACAAGTAGAAAAATGTCCCGGCAGTGTTATCTGAAATTTATGCTGTATCTTTTTACACACATGTAGTAAGTGCTGTTATCTCGAAAACAAGAGCTAACCAATCAATTTAAGCATCATTTTCGTGTTCAATGACCTCGAAAACAAAGAAATCATATTCTCTCACTATAACATTCAACTTTCAAAATCTGTAGAACAGTGCTATCGCAACAGCTGCTGTGAAGGTAGATGAGAACATGATCTTACTTGTTCTGTGTAATCCACGCACGTCATGTCTTGTCTCAACCTTGATAGCTAACCTCGATATTTCAGGCTTGCTTTCGTACCAGTTCTGATGGGGGTTCGGTCGACGTGCTAGCTATCGAAAGAAAATTGCACTCAACTCTTGTATGCCTAGAATGATCTGTTGTGAAACATAATTTTTCTATACGTCAGTTCCTACCTTTAAAAGTAGTGTTAGTTCTGTTGTCGCCGTTAAAAATGAAAGCTCCGACTTCTGTTGATTAAATTTATTATTTAATGTAGTTAAGTAATACGCATATTATTTTCTTTTAAATGCCTCTTTTCAACCCTTTACATGTTTCAACAATGTAGTTCTTTTGATATGTTTTGCAGCTTCTTGTTCATCCAGATCTCGATATCTTCTTAGCTGGGCATTTCTGTAGATTTCCTTTGCTTCAGTGTCCTTCAAAATGTCTTCCTTGTTGACTTTCTTCAACATGTCTTTTTGATATTATTATTATTATATCACAATTATTATATGTGTTCTTGCTGATCTGTTAAAGTCTAGTTGCTTTATTTTTATTTCTAATTCTGTCCTATGTAGGTATGTATTTTTTTCTGCTTTTTTGTTTTACGAGTTGTTTATTGCTTTTTTTCTTTACCATTCTGCTACTGAAACTTTGTTTTAGGTTTCGCCATGTTAAGAGAAGTTCTTGGAAGTGTTCCAGTTTTTTTTACTAAGCATCATTATCATACAAGAAAGTTATCGTATTCAACCAGAATATAAAGCTTTTATATCCAAAATTGTATGTTTAAAGAAAAATTCCAGTATTAATTTTTTCTTAATGTGTTGATTTTTCAAAACGCTTTAACATGAAATTTTTTAACAGAAGCATAAAATTTAAATCTCTCTCCAATTGTTTTTCAAATCTAATGAAGCTTTTCAATTTAGGCATCTTCATGCTTCTATCAGTGTTGTGACCGTTACGAAGATGAATAGTTGAAATGTTCTATTCAAATAAAGGCCATCGATTAATTTTGTTTTAAAGTGGCATTAATTGATGAAATACTGTATATAGTTGCAAGTACGTATGTGGTTACGAATACGTCCGTTTGTTTCTTCTTTATGTAATATAAAGGTAAAGAACAATCCAATGATAAGCTAATATACAATATGACTCAAATTAAAGTATCCCTTTTCAGAGCACTGTAGCGGGATGACCGGTGGGCCGAATGGCTTCATAGTGGGAGGGTATATGCTATTCAGTGCACAGAGAAGATGTATTGATAATAATAACATGTTCTCCAATCGATTTTCAGAGCGGAATATTGCGCTAACACTAACAACAGCGACACACATTTGCATAACGGCCTAAAAGGATGTGTGATCCCAACAGAAGATTTGAAAAGAACAATAGTGTTGACGTTGTTGTTTTATCTGAATAACGAAAATACTACCATGGCCCTACGAGAAGTCATTGCATCGAGGTCTACTGACAACTTTTGGCATGCGACGCATGGTTCAACGTTACGAAGCAAAATGAAACTTTGTTGTTCGACCAGTAAGAGGAGGAAACCTCGGGGACCGCAAGTGACAGAAGAAGTTGTTGAACAATCAACGAAGAACGCGTTAGACTTAGCTACACAATACTATGTGGATGTTTGCGCAAATCATTGCGTGTCTATCTCCACGAGTTGCAAGCCGGCGATGCTAGTTACCGACAACAGTTTACTTCAACATTTCCGGTACGTGTATAAGTAGATGGTCAGTAACCGGACAATATCCTGTGGAGTGATGAGACCTATAGGCGATATTGCCGCATTTGGGACACACGCTCTCATCGGGTTCATGAGGATCCGTTACATTCACCAAAGGTGATAGTATGAGTAGGTTTTACTGCAACGTTTCTCCTTTATCCGTGTTCTTTGAGGAAGTCACACCAACCGGACGACGACGAACCTGTAGAGTGACTGTATCAGGACATGTTGCAACAGTTCGTCATCCCACAGAATCAATAAAGAGGATGCCTTAACGCAAAGACAATTGGAGAAGTGATGGTGCACCCACACACAATGGACGTGATGTTCAACAGTTGCCGCGACATTTCTCCAGGATTCATCTTATTCAAAAGCGTTATTTATCGTGAAGGTATATAGGAACGTCTTCCATGCAGGCAACATCTCTCCGATCAACTGCGTGCTGCTGTGGGACATGCTGTAACTCGTTATGAGATGTTAATTCTGGAAGCGGTCGCCACGTTGAAACCTCCTCGGAGTGCTCGCGCATTGCCCTGTACGGTCCATATCCTCCATCATGACTAGTAGGTGCAATGGACTTTTTAATGAATGATGATTTGACGAGTACTTTGGCCAACTGGTGCTAAACTATTGTTGTTGTCGGTAGCGCCACATTTCACCCTGGAAATCTTAATTACCTCTTTCTAATAAATAAATTAACAACTCTTGTCCACAAAATTATTTAATCGACATATACGTATTTCGAACTCTTTGGGTTCATTATTCAATGTCAAAATGATAATCAGTATAGTTCGTCAGTACAATTTTATAGTGGAACAGACTCTCAGTCCTCCAATCGCTGTTCACAAGCAAGGTCCACAGTCAATGCAGGAACCGGGAGTCTCTTCTTAGAAAAACGCGGACCTAGGAGAAATACCCAGGCCGCCAAACAAAGCAAAATAACATAAAAATCGATAAATCGACCAAAAACCCCTCCCTATATTATACAATAAATCAGCAACCAAAAACCTTCAATGATGTTATCAATGTTAATTTATTTGTTAATTGTTAATTTATTTATTATGTCACTTTCCACAGTAGTTCAACGGTTTTCATTACCTCTTTCGTTGAACTATTTATGTTTTATTTTTTGTTTTATATGGTTTTATGTGATTTTTAGAAGAGTTAACTTCTTTTAAGTGTTTTCAAGACACAATTTCCCTAATGATAATATTTTAATTAACTCTATATCGTTTGGTATTAGAAAGCATAAAAAGAGCTGTTAAAAATTTAAATATACAGAGTAGCACATGTAGGGTCTCAATTGCAATATAACCTAATCAGAAAAAAATTTTTTAAATCAAATGCAATTTTCTGATATTTTATACTAAGAAAAAATTCAGGAGAAGATTTGACCACCAATGGCATCGCCTCCAGTAGCGCGAAGTATTTCTGGCGCAGTTTCAAATAATATCCCTGGAAAAAAAATTCAACCCTATCTTAGTATTGCCCAACTAAGAACATGCGGAGGAACTTCTTGAATCTCATTTTTTTAGCTGATTTGTATAAGGAATATAACTGAACTGATTATGAAGATTTTATGAAAATACAATAATTTTAAAAACATCTACGTAAATAAGAGGACCATTTCAAAAATACGTCTGTGTGTATAAATACGTCTTTAAGGAAGAAGCCGTTATTTTTTCATATAAATTCCTTGTATCAATAATGTATGTTTAAAGATCCCATATGTTTGAAGAGATCTTTTTATTACGAGGGCTTCTAACTTTTTTATGTTATTTTTAATATAATTCAGAGTACTAGCTATCACACATTCTGCTCAGTTAACTTTCCGGCTCACCGATGCAAGTTTCGTACATCCAACGCCGGATTAAGACTCATACAGGCCCTAAGCACTTAATTTTTGTGGCCCATATATATGTAATTTAAAACAAATAATAATAAACCTTTAAATAGTTTTTATTTTTTTAAATGAAACAAAGTTTACATGGAAATAATAGGGTTTTTTTTTAATATACTTTCACTTCATTTCGTTTTGAAAAGTTCCCTCTACTTTTTATTTGCAAACTCTTTAATCGGATCCTCAAAATTTAGCTTAAGTAAGACATCTGCTTCTATACTTTTATCGCGCATGTTGTTCTTATGGGATTTTTAAAATACTTCAAATGAGAAAATCAACGCCCAGCTGAGCAATGATAGCTCTGCATTATGCTCAGAAGTTTCACCTTCATGTTTTTAAAATTATTTATTAAAACAAAGCAGCTAACAGTAAGAAAAAGATAAAACCAATGAAAAACAGAAACTGAAAATTCCTCATCTAATTCAAGCAGAAATTCTGTGATGCCCCCTTTCCCATGATGCCCTAAGCACGTGCCTATTTTGCCTAATGGTTAATCCAGCCCTACGTACCTCTGCCGAGACAGCTTTGAGTAAAACTGAAAAACATGGTGGCGTGTAGCAGCAAGCTGTTAGTGCGCACGAAGTGACGTACTGTAGTAGATTTTTTAATTGCAGGAAATATGCCACCGATAGACATTCATCGGAGACTGGAGGCTGTTTATGGCGATCAATGTATTGGCATCCGTATTGTGCGACGTTGGCCTGCTCGTGCACGTAATGAATCTGGTGCAACCTGGTGCCTGACAAACAACATAGCGGAAGGCCGCGTACTGCAACCGATGACGTTCATCGGAATCGTGTCAATGAACTTGTTAGTGCGAATCGTCGCATAACACAGGCCACAGTTGCCAATCATGGAGCAGTAATTGCAGAATTGGGATTCCAGAAACTTTGTACACAATAGGTTCCGCAAATGCTTCTTCCAACAAGAGACTAGGCATTAGCCAATATTATTTCTATGGTACGAAAGTGAAGGCAGTGGATTCTTAAGCAATATTTTTACAGGTGACGAACGCTGGGTACATCACTTCGATTACGAAAATAAGATATCATTAATGGAGTTCCGCCACAAAGGATCACCTGTGCCAAAAAAGTTCAAGGCTCTGCCATCAACAAGCAAACTCACGTCTACGTTACAGTTTCTGGGATATCCAGTGTATGGTGCATATAGAATTCATGCCTAAAGAAACTACCATAAATTCTGTAACCTACTCTGAAACCCTACAAAAACGTTTGAAGCACGAATTCGAAGAATTCATCCACATATGAGTAGCTCTTCCTACAGTATGACAACGTTCGACTCCACACCAGTGCACTGACAACAAGACAGATTCAGTGTCTTAATTTCAGTGTTGATGATCATCCTTCATACAGTCCAGATCGGCACCATCCGATTCTCATCTGTTCTCATAACTTAAGGAACACCTGAAAGGGCATCACTTTGAAACGCAAATAAGAAGTGAGGGTGTGGTTTCGCAATCAAAGTGAAACATTCTACAGAAACTATCAGGAAACTGGTCACCCGTTGAGAGAAAGGTATTCATTGCAAGGGCGATTATGTGGAAAAAAATAATTTCGTAGTTAAGGACAGTAAGGTTGTAGAAAGTTACCGCTTTTTGTTTTACTCAAATAAATATACATATTTTCAAATAAAAAAAAATTAGGAGCATTACTTTTCACTGGTACCACGGGGGAGATATAGTATATCTTCACTGTGCCTGCTACACTGAGCTGCCACGTTATCAGGTACATCTCACAAAAGATGCATATTGAGTGAGTGCCTGATTTGCATGTCACATGATCACAAATCACTGTATAAATATCCTGAAGTAACTTTTCTACTTTCAGTTAAGCGTGAACCATAGCAAAAATGGGGAAAATCAGTGATCTGACTGACTGCCAGCGTTGTATGGTGGTAGGTGCAAGACTGGCTGGAATGAGAATTTCAGAAACGGCGATTCTCCTGAACTTTTCACGTATTACCGTTTCAAGGGTTTTTGAGAGTGGGTCAAGAAATAAAAAAAATCTAGCCATCGTGACGGAAAAAGAGGAGATTTGTGCGTGAAAACAGAAAGGCAACAATCGCATAATTACTGCTCAATACAACTGAGATAGACAGAAAACAATATCAGAACAGACAATTAGTCGTACCTTGGCTCGAATGGGTTACCAAAGCCGAAAATCCATCTCTGATACCAATGCTATCAGAGAAAAACAAGAAAGCTCGCCTCCTGTGGCCATTGGATTATTGAGGATTGGAAAAAGGTTGCCTGGTCAGACGAATCTAGGTTCCTGCTGCATCATGTTGATGGAAGGCTTAGAATATGGCGAAGAATTTCTCCCTCATGTCTGTTGCAGAATTTGCAAGATGATGGAGGCGGAGTAACGGGAGTGCTTCCTTAGCATGAACTGAGTTACAGATGGCTCCTTCCAGCAGGATAATGCACCAGCACACAGGGACAGTGAGTTCTCCGTATGCAGTGGGCGGCTCAGTCCCCAGATCTCACCCCCACTGAATATCTTTGGAAGGTGCTGGAAAGGACCGTTCGCTCCTTGCCTACATCTCCATAGAAACTCCGGAAATTGCGTTAAGTTCTCATGTCTGCATGGGTCAACATTCCTGTTGAACGTTTTCAGCATCTCGTTGAATCTATGCCCAAATGAATACATGCGATTTTCAGGGCGGTTTTGGAGGTTCATTGGCAGCTCAGCGTAAAATAACCGCAAACCATCTTTGAATAAGAGCAAGTACTCCTGTTTGGTAAAAGTTATCAGTAGACACTTTTCAGAAAGTCCTTTACAGTCCCAGTCCTCAAAAATATGCTATTGACAGTATCTTCCTCATATACTCACTTGATGTAATGTCTTGTGAATGTTTCCTAGCATCTTTGAACTCACATACAAGGAACTCAGAACCATGATAAATTACTCTCCGTGGTACTGTAAATTTTGTTTATCGGAAGGAGGGGAACATCTCTTCATTTAATTAGATCAGCTAAATGTTAACTAAATAAATTTTGTGCTTAGAACCTCAGAGTAAACCACGTATTGAAAATACTAAAAAAAAAAAAAAAAAAAAAAACAAAAAAAAAAAATCGAAATTTTTTCAGTGAGAATATTTTTAATAAATTAAAAACGCAACTTCGTATCATTTTTAATACAAGGACATTGAAATGCCTAATTCTAAGAGAGAACTCGGGTCGTGGGTTCGAATCCTGTCAGAGGCATGGATGTTTGTGTTTTTCCCCGGAAAGTGCAAGACAGTGTGAAAATTTCGCAGGATTGTGTTAAGATATTAGTCAAGGGTAGGGGCGTCAATTGGCCTAGATGTCGACGCGCCCAAAAACCTAACGGACCAACCAACCTAATTTCTAAGGATGATTTTCTTAAATGGAATCTTTAAGAATTTGCCATTAAAACAACAAGCATGGAATAAAATAAGCAACAAGCTTAAAATTTTTAGCAAAGGATAATGGAAATTTATTCGCCATGTGTATATAAAAAATAATTATTAATTAAAAACATTATCCGTATTAATTAACGACAATATAATGCAAAGGAGGAAGCAACCGGTCAAGAAACGTATTCTGCAGTTTGGCTATTTAAGCAAATCAGTACGAAAAATTATAAAACCTAAATAAAAAAAGATAGAATTTTGATTTCTAGGTCTTCCAGATATTTAAATAAGTTGTTAAATTTAAGCACGTTGTTTGCATTCCATTGAAAGTGACCTTTCATGACTTCTGTGTTTTATTGTCCTAATTTGCCAATTCTAAAAAAAGAATGGCAAAGTTCACACTTTGACAATCGCAGAAAAAGAACGAAAACATTGGGTCCCATCGTCATTTGATCGTGTCGCCTCTCAGTACGGCTGCGGCCACTAAACCGCACTGGTCAGCAGTAATTGTCGCTATTGTTTCCGTGAATGCTTGCAATTGCTAGGAACATGGAGGCTCAATTGGCCTTTACAAGTATTAAAAAAAAAGGGGGGCGCAAAATAAAAGGGCAGTTGGAATGGCTGCCCTGCGGACACCCGTTGCAGGGTTGGCGCTCAGCTGGCGTCGATGTCCGCGACTACAAAGCACCGCCACCTTCGAGCCCTTTACAACCGCTTATCTTGGGGGATGATCGTGGAAATGGATACCGACCAGGCTTAAGCCCAAATGCCCCCTTTTCTCCCTTCTCGGCCTTTGGGAGGCTTGATAGCATTTAATCAATTGCTAATGACAATGCTTATGCAGATAGGGTCGTAAAGGAAACTGCGACCAGATTTTTGTTGGAGACTAACCCCTCATGACCCGGCGCTTGCACTTATGTCGCTCCTGTGCCGAACCCGGAGGCCCTAGACAGCCCCACCACCACAAAGGCAATGAAACAATTTAGATGTCATCCACCACTTGATGTTGTACCATTTACCATTAACTTACAATCATCGCTGCCTCAAAAGATTCGTTCAACACTTTTTTTTTTCTTAACATTCTCTGCCTTTCTTGGCCCCCCTTTTTTTTTCTTTCTGTTTGTGCTGCGCCTTCTTTCTAGCAACACAGTAATTATGATTTAAAAGTTGCTTTTTTTTCCTGCAATTTATAAAAGTGTGATTAAAAAAATGAAATTTTGCTTACCACACCCTTGGAATTGCTTTTATTGGCCTTTAATGAACAATGTTATTAGTTTCCATCAAGAGGTGGTCTAAGGTAAAAAAAAAAAATTACCCATCAATAAAAAGTTGATAAAGCAATAAAAACAACGCGTTGTAAAAGAAGCCAATGTAATAATAGCGTTGAAATTTTACAAGTAAATTTAAGGTTGTCAAGACGCAAGCATAAAATTCTTTGGTGGCTTCTTGTGTAAAAGATTACTCATCTTACAAGCAAATTTGAATTTCATTGGCATTTCTCCAATTGGCCATTCAAGTTTTCATTTATTATCTCTATTTTATTAATAATTTTCTCTTCAAAGGCTTATCTGAAAAACTTTCCTTTAATGAATGCAAATCATTTTAGAATTATTACAACAAAATACATTTTTACATATAATTAACGTTTGCAAAATACAAAACAAACGTTTGTAAATACAGTCATATTAATTTATCAGCTCTACAAGCTAGGTTTTAAGTTAATAATTCTTTAGGTTTTATTTAAAGAGAAATAAATGAATCAAAAAAATAAAATACTACCAAACAAAGTTTTTTTGTGCTGAATTGTACTTCCAAAACGCGCTTCCAATTCGAATATTCAATTATTCTTCAGCATATCAGCATTTAACTTGTACATTTCCAAAAAATAACAAAATTAATATTTAAATTGGAATAAATCAAAATTATGTGCATTAACTTACTTGCTATTTACACTTGTTCCAAAAATACATGGATCTGTCAATGCATTAAATAAGGTTGCAGAAGCAGAGCTGCATTCTTAATAACAGTTTTCGGATTTGTTCAAATAAACTACAAACAACTAACTGCTCGTGAAAGGGATTGAAATTATTATAAAATACTGTTGCCAATAAGTAAATTGCGCATGTAATTTATAAGGTAGCGAGATGTTTTTATTAGGTAACCGTTGCCTAGTTTCTACGCAAATAGTTTTAAATTAGTATTTAAGATAGATTACTTTCATAATTAAACGGAGTTTAGTTCAACTACTATTTTGTTGATACAGCATAGTTTTAGAAAAATTTTTACAGCATAGTGTAAATTAACATTTTTAATGAATAATGAAGAAATATTTTGTTAATACTGACTACAGTATAATAGCATTTCTTAAACAAGCCGAACATATTGATAACTTATAACGGGTGTTTCAAAAATGACCGGTATACCGGTATATTTGAAAAATCAATAAAAACTAAACGGGCAGCGATAGAAATACACCGTTTGCTGCAATATGCTTGGGACAACAGTAAATTTTTAGGCAGACAAACTTTCGAAATTAGTTCACGGTGTATTTCTATCGCTGCCCGTTTAGATTTTTCAAATATACCGGTCATTTTTGAAACACCCGGTATAAACGAATCATAGTAATCGATTCATAATTTAAAAAATAAAGAAACAGATCCAAGAAAAAGTGATACCGTAAACTATTTTTTAATGCCTAGTTTACCGTATCACTTTTTCTTGGACCTGTTTCTTTATTTTTTAATATATTCAGTATGAACATCATGAACTTAGATTCATAATATTCAGTAATAAATATACTTATCAATAAGCAACAGCATTTCTTATTAGTCAAAATATTCATATTTTTTCAGAATCTAGCTTGCTCAGGTTTTCCCTTCTTTATTTCTAGGAATATGTTAATACCTCTTTGAAAATCTTATTTGCAAATTATTTCATTTACCTATCAAAAATAATTAATTTACCTATAATCTGAAACTAAAAATGCTTTATAATGAAGGGTAGGAGGTAGGCCATATTACAAAGAATTAAGACAGTAAAATACAAAATATATTAATAAAGCTTATTTATATCCTTGGAATAAGCCTTTACATACAAAATTAAATGGTCTACAAGCTTTCCTCTTAGCTTTTTTAAATTGGTAACATATTGATAACCCCATTTCTCTAATTCCTTTCCGGATTATAAAGAGTCTGAAAAAGGTAAGAGTTTTATTTATGTAACTTTTACAAGTCGTTTGGCACTATAATTCTTTCGATTATCTTCCACCTCTTCTAGCCTTTATGCCTCGTTGTTTCTTTTCTAGCTCGTAAACACTAATCCTTTCTAGGTGACTTTGTAACATTTTCGGGTCCTTCATTGCAATTGTCTCAAATCCTCTGTCACGAAACGTCGCTGAATTTCACCGTATGATTTTCTTGGAGAGACTTTCTTTCTGTCAGCAACAGAGCCTCCGATGGAGAAAGTGGCATTAAGGTCCCAATAAAATGACCTACTATTTCGCACCTCTAATTGTACTCGAGTCAATAAGTTTTCATCGAAAGTATTTCATCGTCATTTTCTTTTCCGTTATTTAGCCTCCTGTATAAATAGAATAAATAGAAATTAAAATTTAAAAATGATTTTCAGAGAAATTCTAAAAGTAATTTATTGCAAATTTCGTCTCCCTAGGATTAATAAATTAAGTTTGTCTACAGACTGGCCGTAAATTTGCTGTATACTGAAATGTACTTACCAAATAAGCCAGTGCTCTCTCTTTATGGACACCTTGTATTAGAAACCTAATAAAATCTACACATGTAATTACTATTACCAAAAATGCAATACTTAAATGCCTTTTATAGACATTTGCAGGCGATAATAAACGTATGTGGGTTACTATGTCAGAGAATTATCGGCTGAACGTGTTATTCAGGATATGCTCCTCCTCCATTAAGCGCTGTTATTGGGAAGAAGATTTAAAAGTTTTCGGAGGCAATCTCTGGGTTGCCGAAAGGAACCAATAATATGTCCAAGGCCAAGCGCCAGCACATCTCCTGCTTGAGTCAACGTTGGATTTTCATTCCTTCTATATCGAATTAGGGGCAATAAGGCCGAGGTTGTAAAAAGAAAAAGAGGCCCTTGCAAATTTAAAGTTATTGAGGGCATTTACAGTGGATAATTTAACTCGGGCTTGTTGATATCCCTTTTTGCGCCTCGTGTTGCCTCATTCAGAAGTGAAAGGGTCTCCGCCAATCACAGTATCTCATGATCAGCACGAGCCACGCGACTGATAGCAATCTAACGAAGGTGGAGTCGATTGAGAGATGAAAGACGTGGACGCTATTGCTCCTATTATAAGGTCCACTGTTTGGCAACGTGCCTTCAGAATAGAAGGGGACCCCCCTTCATTCAGAGGACCTAGGCGTTGGCCCTTTTTAACAAGGTCCTCCAGGATGCTGCCCCTTTAGAAATACTCTGGGGAAGAGTAAAGGAAAGGGAAATGCCCTGCTCCTCGTGCAATCTATTGTTCAAAAAGTAGAAAAGAGAAAGTTCCACGTAGACAAGAAAACGTTTCAATTCGTCAATCTCAAGAAGCTAGCTGTGACACAGGATATAAGTGTTGTTTTAAGAACTCCGATAAAAAGAGTCCTAGATAATCTGAAAAAAAAACGAGTTGTTGAATAGTCCAAATAAATTTCAAAAATACTGTTTGACTTTAAAATTATGCAAGCGAGATTAGAGTTTCAATTTGGTTCGAATACAAACTGTGTGAATCAGATTGTAAAAATATTATGTTGTCTAACTCAGTATTAAAGAATAAAAAATATAAAGAGATTATAGAAAAATTACAAGAAGCATATTAGAAAGAGCGAGATGAACTTAATGCGCTAGCAAAAAAGTATAATGATAATGATGTAGCATCAATAACGATAATGATGTAGCAACTGTTATCCTTTCTTTGGTTAATGCCGCTTTAATCGAAACCCAAATTAAACCGTTGACATAATAGTATTTATAAATAATTCTGTAAAAATAAATTAGAGTCAGTTTCAAAAGTGTGGAATATCCGAAGTTAAATGCATTCCAAGCAAATTAAAAAATTCACACTACAACCTTGACATAGACAACTAATGAAATTTATTCAACTACACAATGGTTTTTTTCTTCATAAAATATCAAAATGTAATAGCAACTACATTCAAGGAAATAAATTTTTTAAATTATTCTTATGTAAACACTTGTTTCAAAAGTTTGGGATAATATAAAATTTATTAATTAAAACTCCAAGTATGCAAGTTTTCGAGTACGATTCAATTAGGCAACCATATGACGGGATCGTGCATTTTTTATCAGTGGAAGGATCAATAATTAAATTAGGAGTCATACATACTTGAGCGTTTAGATAATCAAAAGTAATTTACCAAAATGGTTAAAACTCCACAAGTCTCGTAAAAAATCAAATTTTAATCATTGAATTGAATGCAAAAAAACTTGAAAGAGCAAAACAATTAGGATGAAGTCAAAACACATTTAAAAAGGTGGAGAGAAAATCAAACTGTGAAGCTGAGAAATCGAAGTGGTCAACTCGATGATCATGATCAAAAAAAACAAAAAAAAAAACAAAACTGAGGCTTATTATGGAAAAAAAGGCGCATTCTACAATTGTAAGATCTCATCTAACCTATCAGCATTCCTACATAAAAAGATTTCATATACAGTTACAGGTATTTAAATACAATGAATATTTAATCTCGGTTGCCACAAAAAAAAAAACACTTCTAACTTCTATTTAGAAGAAAAAACACTTTCAATGGGCCAGAAAATTTACAAGTGGTCCCAGAAATGTGGTTACAAGTCATCTTTAATGACGAGTCACGTTTTCTCTAAATTTCAACAAAAGTAATCGTGTGCGCAGAGATATGAAAGATGCTGCAATGCCGAGAAGTTAATCACTCTTTAAAGCTGGTGATATGGGGATATTTTAATGGTGAAGTGTTAGTGAACTGTATTTTGTGAAGAACCGGTGTAGCAGCCCAGATTAACCCCCGCCCAGAATATACCCGGATGTAGGTTGTTCTCCTTAGCTTCTTCACCATTTTCAATTTTGTTTTAGTATTTTAAAACTACTAATTGATGTTTTTTAAATTTAGAGTTTGTTCTATTTATTTAATTTTGCTCTTCATCCAATTGGGTTGTTTTGTTTTGGTTTTTTTTCCCATTTGTTTTCCTGTTTTTTTTTAATAGTTAATAAGAGGCGATGTTTTTTATCGTCTTTATGTTAACTCTTAACTTTATTAACATTTTTTATAAGATCATATATAGTTTTATTATCATACAATCAATACAAATGAGTAATATACAATAAATATTTAAAATATAACTGGAATGAAAAATACAAATATCAAATATTAAAAATATAAGAAAAATTAGTTTTCAGTTTGCAATTATATGTTTCAATTAATAAAAATAAAATTATACTCCTTTCTAAAAAATGATCTTTAAAAATTTATGAAGAAAATGATTTGTTTTCTTGTTCCCAGCATTCTGATAAATAGCTCAAAAATGTGCTTTATGAATTGGAAATTAATTTCTTTAAATTAAAATATTTCCGTGTTTCTACTTTGCATGTGAAATAACCCCGGGGGAGGTATACTCTGGGCAGGGGATATACTCTGGCCTATTACACCGGGTTAATACTGAAGGATGGGATTCTCTCTCATTCCAAATACCGAGAAGCATTGTTCATCTGATGACTTTATCTTCCATCAGGATTGTGCACCAGCTCATACATCCAAAAAAAAAAAAAATCAATGGCTTATTGTCAGGAAAAAGAAATAACTATCCTGGAATAGCAGGAAATTCGCTTGATTTGAATCCAATCTAAAACTATAAGCAATCATGAAGAATATATTCCAGAAACAGTACCCAAGAAACAAAAGTGCCATCATGAGATATTGAATGCATCAAAAATATTTGGAAAAATATGCAACTTTGCATAAAGAACCTTATTAAATATGCAACCTTATTAATAGCATAGCATACCCAAAAGAATTGAAGCCGTTATTAAAGCAAAAGGTGACTTTACACAGGGGTAAAATCAATTATCCCAAACTTTTGAACCCAATGTTTTCATAAGCATAATTTCAAAAATTTATTTCCTTGAATGTAGTGCATATTACAATTTGTGAAGAGAGAACCATAATGAAGTTGAATAAATTTCATTAGGTATTTTGATGAAAGTTGTTGTGTGAATTTTTTTATTTGTTTAGAATGAATTTAACTTAGGATATTCCAAATTTTTTTAACTGTGTAGTAAGGGATTATATTTGATAATTAATTTTGGGCATAACTGAAGATTATCCTTAAGTAATATCTGGATAAGCTAATTTCGCAACACAAATAAGGTAAGAAAGAAATTGTTTTATTTAGAACATTACTGAATTACTCAGAATCGTATACAATAATGAATATCTAACATTTTTCTGTACTTTTCAAGTTTAAGCAGAGATTTCTTTTTCCTTATAAACATTTTTACAATTTTTCATATATTTTTCATAATATATGTTTCAAAAACACTTCATTTTAAGCCACCAATGAAGGCTAGCGAAAGCTAATTTTGCTTTTATTATTGACGAACGAATTTAACCCAGTAACTAAATCAGTGACCCATAAGGAGCAATTAATGCTTCATACGTGATGTGGGGGTTGTGTCCTATTTTTTCCTCCCCTTCTAAAGTAAAAAAATAAGCAATAAAATCGCCTCCAATTATCCCAAAATCGCAGCGAAATCCCCTGATGCAGCGGAGAAGAGTTCGTAGGGCCAAGGTTTCGGGGTCGCGAGCGTGTCGGGGCCTTTTGTCGAGAACATTTACGGGCGCGATCGCTCAGACGACTCACTTTGCTGTGGTTGCGAACTGACCGCGAGGGTGGAAGGGAAAAAAAAGGAGGGACGATGAAAACCCCGTCCAGCAAAAGTAGTGAACAATCCATTTAAAGGTGGGTATACATCTGGCGAGTCGAGCCTCTGACAAGTCGAGTTCTTGCCTTAGGCAAGATTCTGTGGTCAGCAAGCTCACAACAAGTCAACTGCGATCCGTGGGATGAGACGAGTGGACTTCGAGCTGTCAAGAGGGGGAAGGGGGTCTTGGAAGAGGGGTAAAAGGAGTGACCCAGGAATGAAAAGGGGGGGGGGCTTTGTTTACTTAATGACTTAATAATTCCTTCTTCTCCTCATTCCTGGGTAAATTTTTTGCTTTGCGTCAGTTCTAGTCTGTTGTGGATGGAGATACACCATTTCTAGAAACGCAGAATTAACAGCATTGACTTGCAGTTCCGCTATGCTAATAATCATGGCAAATTTAATAGGAAAAAAAAGGAAGCCTCGACGATGGTGGCGTACTGCATTATATAAAAAACGGACAGGTTCCGAACTATTAACAGATTTAAAGATGCAGTACATCAGCGGTCAATATAAAAATTTTATCCGAATGACTCCCACGGATCTTGAGTTTCCCGCCAGAACAAGAAAACTTATTGGTCCTATCGAAAGTTGCCAATAAACTAATGGTTTTTTCTTTCTTTTTTTTTTTTAATTTTCCGGCGTGGTGTTTCCGACGGCCCTGGCAATTTCCCAGTATAGGTTTTTTTTTTTTATCTTTTTTATAATAATTGAAATCCTTCGGATTCAGTCACACAGAGTGAAGTTTGTATAATTCGATTAATTGAATGGTCTTTTATTCATTCCATGAATCGCGGAAATATAAATGTTGGCAGTCGTTTGAAGAGGATTGAAGTCGTTTGCTGGAATTGGATCCTAGCAGCTACAGTCTGTCATTTGTTAAAAAAATGCTACTTTAACGAGAAATATTTACTAACTCGTTGTGAAATAAATAAAGCAACGATTTACACTGAAAATTATATCAAAGTAAAATCTTGAATGCTGTACATGTTCAGAAATTTCCTGAATAATATTTATTTAGCAGTAACTCTCAGAAGATCGCCAGCCCATCAAGTTGCAACTGATTCGGACTTATCAACAAATGTTGAGAGAGAGGTTCATAAAATCTACGCGATCTTTGCAGAGAGAGAGAGAAAAAAAAGAAAATAAAACAAAGCAAGTTTGAAAGACACCAAAAAGATACTGAACTGGACAACATAACTTAATAACAATAAGATGAGTTAGGAGCACTGATTGGAGAATAAACAGTCTCTTCTTAGTTGAGAGAAAAAATTCCAAATTGTATAGAATTTTTCCTTTAAATAATTTCGATGCAAAAATCACACAATTTGAAGACATAGTCAGAAAGGGTTTTTCCCTTCTACGCATAATTGTCGCTCCTGTTTGTCAAATAAAATTAGTTTGCAAATAAATGTTTTAATCTTTATTTCATAAGTCTAATTCTAAGATTACATTATTAAATTAATTTGTTATTTGACAATTAAGCCAGTGAACTTATTCCATTTAATTTTGTCGCGGACTTTATTTTAGAGGGGGTTGCTCGCGCACATGGTTGAGGGGGTTGCTCGACGGGTGGTCATGGAGTTTCCCGCCAGAACAAGAAGATTTATTGGGTTTTTCAGCGAGTCTGCTACAAACCCGTCCTAACTAGGGAGGGCGAGCCCCTTTGAGTTCGTCGGAAAAACCGACAAGAAATGGATCGCTGCGAGTCCGAGTGGAGTGACTCGAGGGTGGCTCGCTGAGGCCGTATAAATATGGCGAATTTGGCTCGATGCGCAATTAGCTCGCGCGCGACTCGCCAGATGTATACGCACCTTAAAGGAACGTTTGTTGAGATTACAAAGTCATAAAGCGATTCAGGCGAGAGAGCCTACTGGGAAATTTACGGTGCCTTGTAATGTGTTAATAGGCGTGCGCCTACGTACTCAAGGACAGTGCAAAAAAGTGATTTAAGGTGGGATAAAAGGGGATAGGTGAAAGTAATCCACCCCCGACACTTCCTCCCCGCCCAACAAATTTAATTTAAAAAAGAAATCAATGCATGTTAATAACTCATCAATCCGAAGTAGATGAGTTTGTTGTTGAAGTTTTTTTTTTTATCGTCGTGGACACTTTCATCACACATTTTTATGAAATTTTGCAATATAATTTAAGAATTTATTGATATCTTAAATTATTTATATGTTGCCTAATAAAAAATAAACGCTTATCGTTTGTTTATTATTAAGATTAGCAGAGACACTCGGCTTTGCCCGGGATAATTACAGTTGTAGGTAAACAGAATAACCTCAAGATGATAAATAATAACTTAAGTTGGATTTCAGGAATTCTACAATTTCCTCCCTGCAAAGAGCTTTTTTATATCTTGACTATCCACAAGAACGCGGGTAGATAGTCGTGTGATTAGTCTATAGATTAGCGTTAAAAGAAGAGTTGCTTGTCCACGAAACTGTTAGGAGATAATTGCTTTTGTAAATGATAGTTCCGGATAATTCAAGCTCTTGTAAGTTGCGATCTTCTTAGCGATCTTTACTGATAACTGGCAAAATAAAATTAAGAGAATGTTTAAGGGGAAATTTCAATTTTTTGCAGTTGTTCTCTTTTACTTCTAAGATGGAGACATTTTAACTTAAGCACATCTCCCCAACATATACCAAGTAACTATATGATCATAGCCATTCTACAGGATGAGGCATTTATTTATCTCGGAAACTAAGCATTGTACGAAAAAATGTCCAAAATCAAAAGTGAATTATTTCGCGGGGGAAATTCATTAGTTAAAAAAT
>JAHWFO010001556.1:2978467-2998536 GCA_023313115.1 Rhysida immarginata | reverse complement strand
ATTTTTTAACTAATGAATTTCCCCCGCGAAATAATTCACTTTTGATTTTGGACATTTTTACGTACAATGCTTAGTTTCCGAGAAATTCAGTTGTCTCAAGATAAATGCCTCACCCTGTATATAAATGGGTTAAATTGAAATGATCACGCTTATCATCGTTGCCTCGGCCATTTTAACAATTGATATCAAGTGATATACAGCCCTCGAAAGCGATTCATTGGCCGGAGTTTGTGGGACATGGATATCTTTGGCTGTGGTCATAAAAGATACTTTTTGAAACAACCGTAGCGAAAATCATTGCCTCACCAATTCAAAATAAGGCTGATCATTTATGAACGCAGCATTTATTAAATACAGGGTGTTATTGAATAGTCTGTACAAACTTTCAGGATATGTTCCAATGACCTAAAACAAGCAGCAAATGTCATATGAACTTGGAATCGAAAACGCTTCTTTCTAGAGTTATAACGGATTGAAGGTATCCTGCAGTGAAAAAAATTAACGTAAAAGGGTACAGGAGTTGTAGATTCTGTGTAATTTAACAAGGCAATACACTTGTTGCTAAACGCAAATGCTATAACCAAGATCAAAATAGCCTCCGGTTCTTTGAATTGTCAAGATAACCTTCTGCAAGATACCTTCAAACCGTTAGAACCCTAGATAGAAGAATTTTCGACACCATGTTCATGTGACATTTTCTACTTGTTTTGGTCCGTGAAACGTACCTGAAAGTTTGTATAGACCATTCAAAAACGCACTATATAGAAACAGTTAACTAATTTTAGTTGTAAAATACAGGGTATACATTAAGTCCCTGGAATAGTTCAAATGTTAATATCATGATAACTATGCAAAATGGAAAAGGTTTTTATTCGACTCAGCAAATCAAAAAAAAATCTTTTCAGTCATCTGTGCAAGATTTAACCAGACACCAAGGGAGAAGACACTTTATCAGGGCTTTATAAAATTTATCCATATACCGAAATGTTGATCATTTCTATTACTCTGATGAAGGAGGCGTTGCCCTTGAAATGTACATACGTGAATTAAAGAATTTCTGTGGAATTGTGTCTTCTCCCTTTGTTTCTGATCAGTGCGTTTTCATAATGTGTGTACCGTTCGTCACGTGGAGGATTTTAAAACGATATTCCACTTGCCATTATTCTTTCAAGCATGGCAGCATCAAGTGTTGTTACTGCGTCACTGTCACTAATTCGACTGTAAGTGTATCAATGTGCATAGTTTCCTTTGGATACTTCGTGTAACATCGCAGTCACATTCGCATTTCCTGGACCTTGAAAAGCTTTGCATACGCCTTCCACAGTTAAAATATCTTGTATTTTGACGTTCCGATTTTCATTAGTCAAGCGCGCTACCAGTTACTAAAGGTTTTTCTTTTCCATTCAAGGAAACTATTTCCAACCAGAAGATCTGATATTCTGCCCGAAAACGTTTCAGCCTTGTTTATTCACAGATGCTGCAATGATCGGGAATAGCACATCAAAATGTCCCTGTTCCTTATAGAAACTAAACATTCTGATCTGCTGATTCGAGTTTGTTTCCTCTTCTACAGTTTTCGTGATATTAATATTCATTAAATCACATTTTAAAGTACTTTTCGCAAAAATCCGAGTAAGGTTTTCAAGCATTCCTGTAACAAGTTTATTTCAAAATGTTCGACATCTGTAAATGAGAGATTTTACTGGATGTCTTAACTCCTTCCATAGATACTGAGTTAGTGAACTATTTGTGTGAGAATCAGTTTTCAGCTTTACTAAATCAAAAACAGTGAATTTTTAACACTTTTGCTCTTTAGCTTTTTATGCTCTAAACAAAAATATGAACATTGAGAATTAACGAGATTTCGTATCAAGGTTTACGTTCTCTGGAATAATCTGCCATTAAATTTACGGAGATGTAATCTTCGACTGGCTTATATTACCGAGGCTTCTATTTTTATTTCTTCCATCGACATCCGATGAAAAGACTAATAAACTTGAGAGATAATTCAGAATTATTATTACGCACAGAATTAAACCTCTTTAATTTTACTGTTAGTAATTAAAACGGGATGAAATTACACCCATTTGCTGTCAATTGCCTCCGGTTTAAAACATCCTGTCCATTACGTTCTATTAGCCATTTTGCGAGGCTATTAATTTTGTTTAAAACTAACTAAATACATTCAAGATTAAAGCGAAATGCCTAATTAAAAGAAAACGTTGGGAAATTGACTAGCATTCCAAATGGAGCGAAGTCGGGTCGGCTGTTTACAAAAAGAAATCAAAACTCGCTTGTGGAATAATTCACACTTCCATTAAGGTCTAAAAATGGCTGCGTGTAAAAATTCCCGTTTGGCAATTTGCGTGCGAAAAGCGATTCGAAATTGAAAACCTACTGAGCCCCGGTCCTTTGCTAAAGCTTTCCAACGATTTGAATTCGGAAAGGAAGAAAAAGAAATAAAAAAACAAATCCGAAAATTAAAAGGAAAAGACAAGAGGAGCCTCTCTCTGCTGAATATTTTTGCATGTTCTTTTGCATCGTCGTCGTCATTCCGAGTTCGGTTGCCTTGGAGCGAATCAATTGCTCGGCATCTCTTGGCACCGGAGATGAGAGAAGGGGAGCGGAATCCGAGTTGGGGGCCACTGGGGCCTCCTTCGCCGAGGCGCCGCTCAATCGATAGCCGGGCACCGAGTGATTGCCATTTAGCGAGGCTCTTATTGGAGCGCTCGCCCGGGCGAGCCGAATATATTTGAATAATTATACCGCGTAACGCAGCAATTTGGGATCCATTACTCGACGTTCATTCTCCATTCGAGGTCGATTTATTATCAGTGTGTTTACCGGAAAGAGAGAGAGAGAGAGAGAGAGAAAGGGAGAAGAGAAGATGAGATAGCGAAAACGAGTCGAGCGAGTTGTTCTCCAGACTGGTAGAGGGTGAAAGTGATCGATCAAAGCGAATTCATATCAGAGTAAAAAGGAAAAGAAAAGAGGCTTTCACTGCCAACAACTGCCTAGTTCAATGTATTAAGCGAGGAATGGTAATTTATTATTGAAATAATGGGAAGGATTACGTAATAAAGCTTTTAAAAGAGAATTGTTTCGCGGAATTAGACAGAAGTTGCCTAAAAAAAGGCAAAATATTCAGAAATGAATGGTAAAAATTGATTTTAAAAAAATAAATCTGCTCTTTTAGAATGACATCGATTATAAAGAAATTTAAATTGAAATTAGTTATTATGCTGCATCTCTCAGCTATTCAGGCTGTATCACCATTGTTCAAATATATTGATAGTTTCGACATTCCAAAAGCAGACAATCGCTTCCAATTCATCTTCAAAATAGTGTGAATCTCTTAAACCTAGAAGGCTAATGTTACTCGAATTGTTTGGTTCCACGTGAAAACTTACTTGACACTTAGCTCTTGCAGAAGGCAACATGCACTGTTCGGATAAGCACCGCCTTTTTATTTATTTTTTTTAAATTTTTTTTTAATATTTTTTTTAATTTTTTTTAAATTTTTTTTATTTTATTTTTTTATTTTTGTTTGTCGAATTGAATGATGATTAGCCTTTACGTAACTTTTGAAATTATAAAATAAACTTTTCCTTATGCAATTACAACTATATTTTAACTTATTTATGATTGTGGATTGTGCTGTAGAGTTTTAAATGGCTTCTAGTAGGTTTTCAAGCAATAAGAGATGATATTTGAAGAGTAGACAAAACTGTGATTGCTAGCACCTCAGTTCACACTCCAGAAAAAAATACCAATCATAAAGAGGGGAATCTGTGATATTTGCTGTATACAAAAAACATCGTATGACAAAGTTGAAATAAGTTCTAATTTTTCCTTGGAAAAAACAGACGTTTCATGTTTTATTATTATTTTTTTTAAGTTTTCGTGAGAATTTTATTTTGATGTCAAATAATTGTATTGTTCTTATTAATAATACTTTACAAATAAATAGATTATGAAATTAACTTACTTTCATTCAGATTATATAGTGAGCCCATTTTATAAGAATACAGAGCCCATTTATATATTAGCAGAAAGATTTATATCTAAATTTCAAGAAAATTAATATAATGAGGGTTATAAAAGAGTTAGTCGAACTCTACTAATGATTAACCTTTGTGCTTGTATATTCAATACAACTGCATGCAATTCAAACGAATGTTACTTAAAGCGTTTAACATCAACGAGCTCTCCTTAAAATGGTGCAGCGTTTAAGAAATGGAAAGCTTAATTCTTAGACATTACGGAATGAAAGAAACATTGTTTAAGAAAACATTCAAAAGTATTACTATTGTTTATTCAGGAACTTTGAAGAACTTGTGATAAAAAACTAAACCACTCGCGATATCCATTAACCAGAAATTTATTGTAGCTACAAGGAAACGAGTTGTACTAACCTAACAAACTGAATTCATGCATATCAAGGGATTGCATTTAAACCGATCTTGCGTTTTTTTATACTACTCTCTTTTTTTCCCCGGTCATACTAGTTTTTTTGTGAGGCCTGTTAGAGCAAACACCTTTCATTCTAATACAATCAAGGCTCATAATGCGGGTAATGGTGGTCCTAGTCTTTGATCTAACATCTTTACAGCGCATAATCATGGATGAATTCGAAGGTTACATTGTCAGCTCAGCTATTAAAAAAAAGACACACACACACGCATACAACTACAAAAAGAGTAGTGTAAAAATAGGGCAGGTGGGGAGAGACGTTCGAGGTGGTGTTATAAAATCATCTCAGTGATTGGGGAGGCGTTTTCTTGCCTTGGGAGGATACAGATTTCCTCTCTTAACCCCTCCAAACCTCCCGAAGGTTGACAAGAGAGACGAGAGAGAGAGAGAGAGAGAGAGAGAGAGGGCGATACCCTTCTTCGTGAGGGTCTTTGAGCAACCAATGGAGGTTTTCGTGACAGGAATGGGGTGTTGGTAGGGAGAGATTTTTACGACCAACGAAAACGAAATGACCCCCTTAAGCGGTCGTTGTGTTTTGTGCCACTCGTCTCCTTCCAGATAGAACAATGGCTGAACCAAGACGAGCGAAAGAAGAATGAAAATTGCTCATCCTAACGGATGCTACTTTGGATTTTAATCCGTACAATATAATAATTCGGTAGCAAATGCCAGTACACGTCTTTATAAAAAAATATTTATGTAAAGAAAATAATTATGATTATTCATTTTATTTCTGGAAAATTTAATTTCAATATAATTATCTTATAGCTATTTGTTTTTCATTACCTCTTTAATGTCTAGGTTCAGTGTTAATTCTGTACAGCCAAGACCCGATGAGGGCTAGACCACCTAGACCGAGAGCAGTGAGAGTGACGACCAAGAAAAAATATGGGAGATCTATATCGCTCTCCTCTTCTTCTACATGCAGTGGTTCTATTTCTGGAAAATAATACAATAATGATTTAAAAGAAAAACTTTAGCAGCCCCCCCCGAGGAGGTAGTTGCGGAAAATCCGTTGCATACGCTAACATTATAATATTTTGCGCTAGAACATTATTTATAGGCAAAAAATGGGCCCGTCGAATTTTCAATACGTAAATACTACTGTAGTAAGGAGCCAATCACAGACTTACTACTGCAGTCATGTGCGAATTTTGCGCAGGCAATACTTTAACTTGTCCTGCATTAGTTTATTACTTGTTTAGAAGAAAGATGCCTGTGAACGCGCGGAAAAGATGTCACCGATTTCCGAAGGGGCAAATTATTGGCCTATTCCGAGCAAAGAGATTTCGGCAAGGACTGGAATTGCAGTAACAATTGCTCAATCGCAATTGCATCAAAAGCTTGGAAAGAAACATCTGAGCCGTCTTCCTCGGGAGCAACTGTGGTCGGAAAAAAATTCTGAATAATCGTGACCGGAGATCATTAAGACGCATGGAAAAAACAAACCGGAGAGATTCCACAGTAGAACTGACAGAGAAGTTTAACAAGGGAATCAAAAGCATATCCACACACACAGTGCAACGGGAATTTAAAAGAATGGGACTAAGCAGCTGCTCTGCCACAAGAAAACCGCTTTTTAGTGAGACCAATAGGAAAAAAACGATCAGTGTTCGCCCGGAGCACAAACTTGGGTGTGTGTAGCAAAGGGAAAAAGTCATGTGGTCTGATGAATCCAAGTTTACCCTATTCCAGTGATGGATGCATCAGGGCAAGAAGACAACCTGCAGTGATACATGGTACTCAATATCCAAGCTTCTGTCAGTTTGGTCTGGGTTTTGCAACGGTATGCATCAATAAAATGACGTCAGCTGAGTATACGAATATATCTATCCATGAAGTGTTCTTTCCTGATGGCACTGGAATATTCCAAGACGACAAATCCATGATTCACCGAGTTCGAATTGTAACTAACTAGTTCTGGTCTCATAATTTCAATTACTCTCTAGTTCTGGTAATTTCAACACATGAGCTGGCCCCCACAAAGTCCTAGTCTATAGAAAGTCTTGGAGAATAATATAAGAAGTGGTTTCATTCTTCCCGCATCACTGTAGGATCTGGGTGAAAAATTACTGGACAAAAATAGACGTAGAGAAGATCAACGAACTGTCGAATTCTTGCCACGATGAATGCGTGCCATCATCAAATCAAAAGGGCGGCTCAACTAAATATTAAACAGCGCAGTTGACTTTTTTTTTTTCCAGACAGTGCAATTTATAGGACATGTCACTTAGAACATAATACATTCCTGAGTAAAGGTATTCAGGAAATCATCTAAATCAAGTGTGCATTTCATAGAAAAATCTATCTTTATCAATCTGCAGATTTTGCTATAACCTAAAGAATTTCAGCACTAAGAGCGCGAATTATCTAAATAAAACAGGGTAAACTGTATATTTATTATAGATTAAGAAAAATTGAAGTACAGGCGTCTGCAAAGTTGCTGTGTACTGCTTAATAGGCGGTACATTTCCAGTGCACAGCAACTTTACAGACAACCTCTATCGGAAAAACCATTTAAACTTAACACATTTTATCAAAAATATATTGAATGAAGTAATGAATTAGACATTAACAAGCAAAGCATAACAGCGGATGGGTTA
Organism: Rhysida immarginata; assembly: GCA_023313115.1. Lineage (NCBI taxonomy): Eukaryota > Metazoa > Arthropoda > Chilopoda > Scolopendromorpha > Scolopendridae > Rhysida > Rhysida immarginata. The sequence goes on along the minus strand of JAHWFO010001556.1, from coordinate 2,991,460 downwards.
TAATGAGTAAGGCTGGCACCTTTGGGAGAAATTTGATTTTTCCCCCTTTTTCCCAAAAGAATTTTTTAAAATAGAAATGTATAACCATAGAAAAGTCATAAAAAAAAATCACTGCATTACAAACTAGTTTTACAGTCTTAGTTTGTGGCCAATAAGTTATGAAAACTCCGAAAAATGTGAGGAAAAAAACTTGTGTCGAGTCTGATAATTTGTACTGTCTGAATGTTTATTTGGTAAACTTCACTACTGATTACTTTGACTTAGAAACTAGTTCTTAGCAACTATTTTTAAACGTGGAAGAACTTCCTATATGTATCTTCTAATTTTGTCGTGTCTGTGTTACCTTATAATCTCTGCTATTGACTTTGGACACTTTCGGATTAGTGTGAAAACATTTTTAATGCCATTATTAAAAACACTGTATACATGTAGCTTTCATTATAGATTCAAGAATTTATTTAAAATTTTTGAAAGTTGCTATCTAATATTTATTACCAAATGTTAAAGATCAATAAATCTGTGTAATAAATACATTATCTCATCTATTGCCAATTATGATTTAAATTTCTAATAACACAGATTTCCTTTAAACTAAAGTATTTGTCGCCGAAATATTCAGCTTAAATTTATGCAGTAAGTTTTAGGTATTCTTATGAAGTAGAAACAAGTTTTGTCGGACAAGAGTGTTAGCTTTTAAATTTACTTAATTGCTTTATTATTCCTATTCATGTGTACTACTCGTTTATTTATTTTGTCTGCTATAAAAGAAAGTGTTAAAAGAGGTGATATTTGCACACGAAACTATTATTCACCAGAGGAGTTCTTGCTCCGAGGTTTAAAGCCACTTTTATTTCATTCTTTGTTCTCTAATAGCTAAATAGCCTTTAAATTTGAAAAAAATTACATCTAATTTTAATAATTTATAATTTATATCGTTTTGAATCTATAAAGGAATTTCGCACATATAATTTTGTAGTATCAAATAAGGATATTAAACAAATTTTTAGAAAATGCTTCTGTGGACTGACTTTAAGGCATGAGGTTGGAGAACCTACATTGTCATTCTCCTTTACAATCGTTACGTTTAAAATTTTTAATTTTATGGCGGTTTTTTTATATTCATTTAATTCGGTTATTTTAATTGATCACAATTTTTCTCACGTTACATTTGAACACGACTGTAATAAAAAAGAATTTTAATAGGCAAAATTCCAAAGAGAACGCACACAACCACAAATAATAAAATAAGGAAGCTTCTTTCCTATCATTCTTAGTACATATTTACCAGCGAAATGGAACTGCAAGTAAGGAAATAAATTTCTCTCCTTCACACTAATATTTTTCTCTCTCGAGGCTATAGCTTGCAGGTGAAGCAGCGAATAATTATTATTGGCTAATGAACCATTTGCTCGAAGATTATGACAAAGTCATAAAAGTGAAGCTGGGGATGAAGCTGGGACTTCGCTTAGCGATGATCTCGACTCGGTAAACGGATGGTTTCGTATATCATCGCCAGAGTAAACACCGTAAAAGTGGCGCCCGGTGACTCCGAGCCATTGTTAGGCTCGCCTCGTCCCAGTTTGTGGGGGCAGATTTGCGACGGCCACCGTCATCGTCGAGCTTTACTTTTTGCCGAAAGGGAAATCAACTCTGAATGCCGACGAGCCCCGTGTATTCACGACGTTTGCTTTGGCAGCCAGAGAGACGAGAAGTAAATAAAGCGAAGCATTTTAGGAGTTCCTGTTAAAAGAAAGAAGAAAAGAATCTCATGGGTCTGCTATCCATCCTCTGTCTCTGTTTTGCTTAGAAATTACGAAACAACGATTTCCAACACAAATGCCTTAACGATTCTTTCCGTGACGAATTTTTTTTCCTCCATTGTGAAGCGAACAATGTTCCCGTACCGTTTAATGAAACTTTTGTTTAATAGGCGCAAACATAACGTGAATAAATCTAAATGCCTTACTGATGAAATGTACTTGGAAGACAGTTTTAGTACCTGACTAAATTAACATCAATTTTTTTCTTTTCTTCCTTCCTTCGAGAATCTATTTTGAAAATTGCACACAACTGCTGCTTCTCGTTAAACAACGACATCGAGTGTTAAGTGCGTTCGTGCAATGATGCCAGAGAATTATTATGAGCGCTTATCGACACTACCGCCCGCTGTTTAAATAAAAGAAAAAAAGATAAACTAAGAATTTAAAGAGAACTTACTTAAGTTTTCGTGTTTTGTACAAACATAACCTTCTGGTGTCGCAAGGCAGCTCAGTCCAGTATCTTTGCAAGGGTCATCTTCGCACTCTGGAATTCCTAAATAATGGATATGGTTTTGATATCATTTTTCATAAGCATTAGCTTGGAATATTTTATTCTGCAATTAATTACTGAAAATGCCATCAAGCCAATAATAAAAAATAGCTCATTTTTTTTCTTAAATTGTGAATAAATATATGTTCACTCAAGTATATTTAATTTGGGCTCTTCTTTGCATTTTTAAAGCAGTTTACATTAGAGTCATTGTGAATTAGCTCATTGAAATAGTTTTTAAACATGTTCATTTTCCATTCAAAGTATTAAAATTTCTGGAGATGATCTATCGCTAGCACAAAAATAAACCTATTAAGAATATATATATAAAATATAATAGCTATTAAGAATCAGCATATGGCGACATAGAAATCTGTAATCATATAATAATATTTAGGTATAAGGTAAAACTTGTATCACTAAATAATACATAAAAAGGAATGTTTATAAGAAATGTTTATATGAAATGTTATGACGGCTTAAGAGAAGTAATTTTATTTAACGTATTCATGAATATTAATTTTTAAATGTATAATTATTTAATACTTGAATTACGCTTTTCTGCAGTATTTATATTTTACAGAATTGAACTCCGGAAAACAGAATTACTGTAATAGTTCTACTTTTCGTAAGAGACCATTAGGGTAATCCGTCGTTCATTGTCGGTCTTTGTTGCAAACTTTATGATGGTAAGAAGACTTCATCCAGTAATCAATTTAGTTTTTCTAACGTTTGAAATTTTGGCGATGACTTGAAGTTTCTAACAATAAATATTTCTGGGTGACATTCTAAGCTCATAAATATAAATTAAAAAGAAGACGAACTTTCAAGTGATACTTTAATCTATAAAAATCAAATGAAAATATAAGACATATTGAAAACTTTCATGGAAACTTCTCTTAAGAAAAATAAAACACTATCATATTTCGTTTCAGTTCTGGCATGTTGCTTTCTTTTGCCAATACAAATCCTCGAAATTGAAAAAGACTCATAAAATTTGCCTCATAGTAAATATTGAAATTTTCAAATCAAAAAATCAAAACGTATTAAAAACCTAAACTTCTTTCGAAGTAGACCCCCCTGTGTAACATTTTAAAAATTTTGATTTAAATTTAAACTTTGCATTAAAAAGAAAAAAAATTAATTTAATTTTTTAATCTTAACTTCGCTTGAATTTTATATAGCTTGTTATCAATTGTTAAATATTTCATTTATTCCTTAATGATCTTCAAATTGTCCTAGGAAATTGCATAATTCACTCATCTTGTTTCATTCGAAATAATTGCTGTTTAACCCGTTCTTCATTTAAATCACGTTCAGTGTGTCATTAAATTCCATTTTTTAAATCTTCAATTTATCTATTATATTAATTTGATTTTATCGATTAAGTCGCCTTCTTTTTAATTCATATAATATTTTATCACTATTAGCTTAGAATATTATATATGTATGTTATTTATTGTTAGAAAGTCATTGCTAAACTTTCCAAAGCTAGAAAAAACTATATTGATTGATTCTTAAAATTAATATCCATGAATACGTTAAATAAATTTATGCCATAAACATTTTATATAAACTTGGCTCAATTTTATTTTTCAATTTTTTCAAAACGCATTGGAAAGGTCTTTTAGTTCCAAATTTTACAGTACAATCTTCCAAAATTATTGTACAAACAATAATTGGTAACACTTTTGAATGTTATCAATTTTTTTTGTAAAAATAGTTAACAAAAATAGATAACTAAATTATTGTCAATTACTGTTGAAACTGCCTGTCAATTTCTGGTACATTAACTGTCAACTACTGGTGATTCCTGCATTAGTTAGGAAAAAATTTAATTACTTAACAAAAGCTGCCTAGCATTAGGATATGGTATGGCAGCGAAGCCTAAGAATTTCAACCCAATTAACTTCAGGAAAACACTTATCCCAAGTTTTATGTACAGATTGGGAGGTTATATCGATTTTTATAGGGAGTAAAGAGCAGAATAATAAGATAATTATTTTTTCTAGCTTTTGCAAATAACTTACTTCTGCTGCAACGAGGCCCCGTGAAACCCAGTTCACAGATGCAACGGTGTCGACCTTTGATATCGTACAAACAACGACCTCCGTGCAAACAAGTTGCTATATTGCAGTCAAATCTGGCTACAAAAGAAAATTCTTTTATATAGTATAATGTCAAGGAACAGATAAATAAAATTAAAGTTTTTTAGGGATTTTTTTTCTGGAATTTTTAAAAACTGCGAATTACAATTCATTTTATTCAATTATTATTCACATTAATAATAAAAAATGAAAATTGAACACAAGGGTAAGAAAATATAAAATAGAAATTAGCAACAAAAATCGAAAATACAGTAATTGGCCAGAACATTCAAATACATTAAACATTTCCCCGAAATAAAACATTATAATAGCAATAATGAAGCATGGTTTTTATTTTAATTTTTCTAGATATTATTAACATTTTCTTTCTTGTAAAGAAAAAAAGAATAACTATTGGCGAAATGGTGGGAATCGCGTAAACTGAATTCGCATGTACAAGACCTGTTAACATATTGTTGATAACTATTTTGACAAATAATATTTAATTGTACATGAATTAAAACAGGTACCTGAAAACTTTTTATTTGATGAAGCTTTGCAATTTCTCGAAATAAAGCATCCTTCTATAACAATGATACCAGAATAGTTACACAAAAACGAAGTAAAGTAAAATGTTTCTAAACATTCATTTACGAGAAAGACGTATTAAACCAAATTATATTAATTGGTTTCTTATTTGAAATTAAAGGCGTTTAATAAAAATACTTTTCCAGTGAAATCTATTTCTTCTTTTAAATGGCTAAATAATTTAAGTCACCGTGTTCCTTGAAATTAAGTCCCATTGACTATAACAGCGTTCCAGTCTGCCCAATTCATTCAGAACTTCTTCCGGGATCTCTGCATGCAAGTGAGCATGAAATAAGAGCAAATAAAAGAGAAAGGAAGATGTCCCCGCTGCACCTGGCGATTTCATCATTGCCTAGATTCTATTCAAACGCCTTTTCAATATTGACACCCAACTGAATCATTATCCGTGGCCAGCCGATCTATTCAGAAGGGGCTGAGGTTTATGGCTCCTGAACGCGATCAGAGTATTGAGATACAGAAACTGTCGTCGGTGGGGTCTCGAAAGAGGGGTAAGGCGTGACACTTATTTGACGGCGGGCCAGAATGGCAGGGAGAAAAGCCTAGCACGTGTCGCACTACCACAGGAGAGAAAAATTGCCCACTGACAAATCGTGTAGAGAGTCCACGACTACAATGAGTTTCACTGACAATACACGTGTCGCACGAGCCATAATTTCTGACCTTATGCTCCAGAATGTGGGGATACCAAACGACCAGCTCTTCTGTTTGCTAACAATGATAGGCATACAATGATCCATAGAGAAGACAGGATCTCTCTGAATAGAAGGATGAGACCAACAACGATGTCTAAATAAGCTTCAAGTCTTTGAACAGCCCTGCTGTTAACTTCTTTTATCTCACAGAGCAACAGCAACAACTGCCCGTAATCCGCTAATTTACAAACCCTGACAATTCAATTTTAAATCAAGCCATATATAAAGGAGGAGAATGGTATTATGAATTATAGAGAGAATGATGAACGCTAAAATCCAATTAAAGGTTGTTCATTTTTAGCTTTTTCTTCCAAATTTTAAGCTTAAAAAGTTAATACATTAGATCTCAGAAATTCTGGATAGGGGTAGCTCATTTTCATTACACTTTAAAAATGCATCATCACATTTAAATTTTAATCAAAGCCACGTAATCACGAATAATCCTATGCAAAAAAAAACTATTTGTAAAAGAAACAAGAGATCTAATTTAGTAGAACCTAATTCTATTTTGATCATTTAACGTGTCTCAAATTATAAATACATGTCTGCAATCAGGATTTTGAAACATTTATTTCGAACAAAATAGTTTTATGAACAGAAATTACATTTTGAATGTCTGCACAGTAAATAAGCAAAATATCACACATTTGTGGCAAATAGTTTTCGATTAAATGGAAAAATAGGAATAATGCAGAATTTTGCTGTCAAGAAATTATAAATGCACCCCTTCCAGAAGTGGTATAGCCAACTGTAGTAAGCTAACAGGCAAGGGAGCCTAAAAGGCAAGCCACACAGTTTCGTTTTGTTTGCAAACGAAAATTCCACAATGCCACGTGGTACACACTTAAATCCAGCAGAAGTGAGAAAAGTTTACTTTCTGAAAGGACAAAATACAGATATATTGCAGCAAAAGTGGGACAATCTGTTGGCGCCATTCAGAATATCTTCAAAAAAGGTGACCACTATGGGAAAAACAAAAGAAGTGGATGAAACCTAAAACTAACAGAAAGGACCAAGAGGAAAGATTTTGATCTAGCAAGCAAAAAAGGAATGTCGACAAGGTCAATTGCGAGTTAAATAGGTTCTGAAATGTCACATGTTACTGTGGCAAATACAGGGTCTTTATAATTAATGTTCCATTTTGACATGGCCATAAAAAAAACTACTGGACCAAAAGCTATAATGCTTGGTAATATTATACAAGAGAGCATGGGAAGTTCATACTCACCAAAAAAAAAATTAGTTCAAAAGGTAACCACCAGCATGGAATGGGCGCTCTATGCAATATTCGTATACGAAATTAGACACGAAGATGGGTGGTAATAAGGGGTATTGGCACGGTTTAAGAACAGAAACTAAAGAACATTTCAGTAGGCAAATGGATGGTGGTGGTGTTCTGGTTTGGGCTGCATTCAGCTCGGGTGGTAAGATCTTGTTAAATTGAATAGAAAGGCTGGACTCTAAAGAGTATCAGGAGATAATGTACAATTACTTAATACCCTTTGGCCCATTATTTGGCGGAAACTCTTGGACATTCCAACAAGACAATGCTCGATGCCATACAGTGGTTTGGAGAGCAACATATAACTGTCCTCGACTGGCCATCCAGAAATCCAGACCTAAATCCGATTTAGAAAGTGTGAGTAATGTTAACACACCTGGTTTTAATTAAATGTGATTTTCACATGTCAATGATTTAAAGTAGCCATTTATCGTGCATAGGACAAACTGAAGGGCACGTAGTTAAAAAAAAAAATTGGTTGAAGGCATGCCTGATCAAGTATTTAAATTGATTGGAGCAAAGGGTGGCTTCATTAAGTATTAGCAGCATTAATTAAATGTGATAGGCTGTTTTGACGGGTGTATTTATAATTTCTTGACAGCAAAATTCTGCATTATTCCTATTTTTTTCCATTTTTTCGAAAACTATTTGCCCAATTGTGTGATATTTTGTTTATTTACTGTGCAGACATTCAAAATGTAATTTCTATTCATAAAACTATTTTGTTCGACATAAAAGTTTCAAAACCCTGATTGCAGACGTGTATTTATAATTTTGGACAGATCTTACTCATATACAGTTAACCCCTTCAGTCACCTTGGCAACATATGTTTCCAACTTGTATCTTGGACGTTTACCTTGTCAAAAGTGCGGTATTTTTTATGTTTTGTAAAATTTCGTACTAAATAAATGACATGAATAAAATCTGTTGATTCTCTAATAAATATGTATATTTCGGTAGCAAATATAGCCATACATGTAAAAAGATAATAAAAAATGTTAATAAATAAAAAACTGCTGGTTATGTTTAATGTAATAGTATCAATATAATAAATGTAAAAACAAAATTTTTACAATCGAATTTAAGGTCTGTGTCTGAAGGGGCTACATTTTTAAAAAAATCTCTTGGTGTGGAGTAATGATCAACAAACGCATGAAAACACCAAAATTGGTTGCATCAATTATCGAGTAATCATCTGAGTAAATGATCTTCTTAACTATATGTGCTATTTGTGTAAATAGCATAAATATACAAGATACAGAGCTCTCATATTGAATCTTTATAATAGAAATAAATAAAATCTTGGCGATTTTTCATTCTATTGGTGGCTTACATAGCCCTCTAACGTAAATATATTATCCGCAATAGATGTTTAATAATATATTTTTTACTCACCATATGAAATATACTATATATTATTTTTTACAAATGAAAGATTTAAAAACCTGTTATTTCCTACCGATACATTTTCCATTCTTCCTGTAGTAACTCGTATAACACCTACAATAATAGGAACCTGGCGTATTAATGCATCTCTCGTTGAAGCCGCATGGACGGCGAATTAACTCGCATTCGTTTACATCTTCTTCGCAAAAGTCTCCAGCCCAACCCGGGAGACATTTACACACGTAAATTCCAGTTGGTCGGAATATTCGACAGGAACCTCCATTTTTACATATTTTAGCACATGCCTATTTTGAAAGCAGATAAAAAATAAACTTAAATTTGTATTTAAATGGAAGCAATTTGTTTCCTTTTAGATATATAATTATAAAAATTTATTTAGAAGACTATTTCTAGCATAAAGTTATTATCTATTTACTGACTAGATTCAATTATCAATTTAATAGGAACCACAATCTCGGAACGGTGACTTGTAATATGTAAATTTTTAAAACATTAGGCTGAAAAGAAGTTCAAGGAGAGCGCATCAGAAAATCAACCGGGGTGATATGATTGACCTCTAACCAGGAATGACTGTGGGCAGTCGAAGTGCACAAACGTTCTTCTGAAAACGCCATGCTGTGTACAATGCGCGGTGTAAAACAAGAAACATGTTTTAACCCTTACCTGCACTAGGAGAAAGGTTGATGATATGGTCACAGAAGTCTTTCCAAAAAAGTTATTTTTTTTTTTCAAATGGATGAACAAATAAAGAGTGCGTTACAACCGAACAATTTCAAAATACAATTATCTTTAATTTAATTCGAGCAAGATTGATCTAGGCTATAAATGTGATACAGTGCTATTAGGCCAGTTGCTGGAAAAGGTTTTGTGTCGAGTTATCACCAAAAATTCGCCGATTTTGGGAGGACTATAAAATCAGTCCTTACCGACACCAAGTGTACGCATCCAACCATTGCACGAGTAAAAAGGGGTACAAAGCAAATGCTTAAAGGTAAACTCCGCACTCAAAATAACTTTGTTTAAAATGAAAGATGAAGGTCTCAATAACAACCTAGCATGTATAAAAATTTTAAATTCGAACTCAAAATTAATAAAATTTACGAAAAAACTTTTATTTTTTCCCTCTCCCTGCGATCGACACTGGCGCCATAATTTCGGCAATCTGTTACGTCACAAATTGCGGAGAAGTGCGAAGGAGTTTCGAAATCGTGACGTCACACATTGGACGGTATAGGTTAATTGTCAGGGCATCGTAATGGATTATGAATGTGAAAACTAGACAGATAGTGACAACATCGATTTTGATACAATTTCTTCGATATACAGTCCTATGGATTTCTTCTGCTTGCCGCGTTGTGTGCACATCCCTACACAGCATATAGGTCTACCTCATTCCTTTGGCGATTAGCACATGACTGTGGCAGTCGGTTGTTCTTGAAGAACGTCAGGCCCGTTTAGAGTTGGAAGCATGTAGTTTCACCTTATACGTGATCTAGTTTCAGGAAATTTTTTCTTTGAATTGATACAGAATTTAAACGGCGGATGCGTAGACAAAGCATGACGCTTCAAAAAAAAGAGCTGAACACACGATGCTGTTTGGAGTTGGATACCAGTTAAAACATGTAGGCCTATCCACTGTTTTTAATCGATTCTGATTGTCGAAATCTATGAAACGTGAAATTTCTATCCGACTGTCCATTTACACATCCAAACGAAGATCAAATTGAAGGGCACTCTGACATACAACAGGTTAGCAAAATCTTACGATATGTAGAATCGTTCGAAGCAAAACTAGTCTCGGCGACGAAATTCCCCGATGTTCTCGCGGCAGCAAATGACGTCCTGTTCTGCCGTGTTCTCTGGAGAAGGGATGGGTGATCAGTTGGCCAATTTTCAATTTTCCGAGGCATTTTTCTTAATAAAATATTAGGATAAATCGAAAAATTTTGAATGATATATATTTTATTAACCTGGATTAATGTTATGATAAAAAAAAAATAAATAAATAAAATAAAGTAGATTTTTTTCGTGGAGTTTACATTTAAGCATTTTGAAAATGAGAATCAGGGATGTACGCAAAAATAGAAATGCCCCTATATTAGCAATGTTGGACAGACTAGGTATTACCATAAGATAAAATAAATAAACATTTAAATTTTTATATTATAAATGTAGGAGTAGTGATAATTATATTAATTAAGTTGAATAGTACTCCTTTAATTAAAATGTGATAAAATTAAAATAAATAATAACAAAAAAACAATAAAAAAAGTCACCCGAATAAAAGTTTATTGTTTTTTTTGTTATTATTTATTTTAATTTTATCACATTTTAATTAAAGGAGTACTATTCAACTTAATTAATATAATTTAAATTTTTATATTTAAATAAATCTTATATAATAGCAACCTTATCGCTAAAAAGAGAAAAAAAATATCAGCAAATTCCCACCCTATACATTGTTCTTCGAGATAAAGCTTCGAGTCAAACCTCGAAGTCAACGCTGGAAAAAAAAACTGAGAATTAACTGTTTGAAGATATCCCTATACATCATGTGAACCTTTTGGAAAAGGCGACCATTTAGTTTGGGCAGTCTGCGGAAAGCCTGCCAAGAGAATTTGAAGAAGAGTGACATGAATGCTTTGCGACATATATTGAGTGGCCAATTTATTATGATCACCTGACATGTTAAGCAAATTCAAATTTCACTAATCAGGCCCAAACTGTAATAATTAAATTTTGTTAGTGAGTAACCTTTCTAAAATCTTTCATGTGATTCCTATGTAAAAAAAAAAACAAAAAAACTAAACACATTAAATTGTTTTAGTAAATAAAGCCTATCTAAATGTACTCAATAAAAGTGGACATTTACTCTAATTATCCTAAGCTCTGCAACAGCTTCATCTATCTCTTTTTCAGGTGTGGTTACAGCTTCTATTTTTGTTACTCTTTCTGGCAATTCTACGTGCTCATTGCGCCAATTCAATAAATATTTCATTAAGTTGTCCCGGAATGCGTGCGACTCGATGTCATCCATGGAAATGTTTGGAAAAAGTCTATATAAACCAAAAAATTATTATCAAAATTAATTAATCACTTATCTTTTTTATAATATACAGGATAATGTATCAGGTTCGATAGTCATAAAGTACCTAGCGTTGTTCTCCGCAAAATTCTAAGCATAATTTTCCTTATCCATTTTTCAAAATTCTCAAAAAAAAAATGCTTGAAATCGTTATCCAAAGTTTGCCTATTATGACGTAATTCTAAGCCTTCTGACGTTAGAGTCCTAATTATTCCTGACTATTTACGATATTTCCTATCAGCATTGAATCAATTTAGCAGCTATGATGATTTTTTAGCTATGAATTTTCGTTAATTTAAAATATCAAGTTCATTTAGAGCTCATTAAATTAGAGCAACTCTTGTTTACTTTCGAAGTAAGCGAGTCTATTGACTCTGTCTCCTACCCTTTTATGAATGAACTTGCCTTCAGCAGGGACAGTAAATGGCATAGATAGATTACGTCAGAAGACTTAGAATTACGTCATAATAGCCAAATTTTGGATAACGATTTCAAGAATTTTTTTTGAGAATTTTGAAAAATGAATAAGGAAAATTATGCTTAGAATTTTGCGGAGAACAACGTTAGGTACTTTATGACCATCGAACCTGATACACCCTGTATATAACCTTGGAATCGAGAAAACAATATAACAATGTAATTTATACTGTTCACAATATTAATAATATCTACTTCTATTCATAACATAAAATCTATCCATAAGATAATTAATGTGCCAATAATAAATTTTAAACAGTTAAATAATAATATTTGTTTACCTGGTACGATTGGAAGAAAACAACTCCAGTAATAACTGCCTTAATGCTTCATCTGTGTCATTGACGTCTTGTGGTAATAGTGAAGGAATCATTGTGTCTATTGTGGTCTGAAACGGAGTCGCTTTTTCTTTCGTCGTCAAGTTTTTTTCTGGCAATTCTTCCCGAGTAGACTTTGACATCCCCTCCTCTTCTTCGGTAGTTACTTGGGATGGTTTTTCTTGTGTAGTTACTTCGGATTTGGGTATCTCGGAAGAATATGTTGACGTTTTCTCTTCTGTTGTAGGAGTTTTCGATTCTGGTTCGGTCGTTTTTTCTTCTGGTCCAGTTGGTTTCTCTTCTAGTTCGGTCGTTTTTTCTTCTGCTCCAGTCGGTTTCTCTTGTCGTTCGGTTGTTTTTTCTTCCAGTCCAGTCGGTTTCTCTTCTGGTTCCGTTGTTTTTTCTTCTGGCCCAGTCGGTTTCTCTTCTGGTTCCGTCGTTTTTTCTTCTGGCCCAGTCGGTTTCTCTTCTGTTTCGGTCGTTTTTTCTTTTTGTACAGTTGATTCGCTGGTCGTAATTTCTAAATTGTTGTTAAAAATAATTTAATTAAATACTTCTTGAGGTATTCAACGCAGAATAGACTGAATTGTATATACAGGAGTAGATTTAAAAGTTAATAATAATATTTTAGGATCGACACCAACCCATAATAAGGTGAAGAAGTTGCACAGGGCGATCCAAAAGTCAGAAAAGACTTTAAAGCTCAATAATTCGTGCACGAATGCA
>JAHWFO010001556.1:2864669-2943467 GCA_023313115.1 Rhysida immarginata | reverse complement strand
TCTCGTAGGCCTCGGCTTTGTGAATGTTAGTAACAGTATACTATTCATTGAACCTATCTTCATTATTTTGTTTAATTTCGTTAGTGTACGACAGGTGGCAGAAGCGAGGCAGTTTGACAAAATGGGTGCTATCACAAATGAGCGTTCGAAACAAAGGTATAAAATTGAATTTCTCCATGCTGAAAAAATTGCACCCATTGACATTCATCGGCGATTGCTGAAAGTTTATGGAGACCAAACCACAAATGTTAGCAGAGTGAGATGCTGGGTTTTAGTGGTGGCAACAACAATGTCAAAGACAAGCGATGTTCGGGCACCAGCACAAAATGAAGAGCGTCTTGATCAGTGTATCCGAACAAGTCGACGAATTTCGATGAAGGACCTGCATGGAGTTGAATATTGGCTTCAATGCATTGACTAGAATGATATCACAAAATCTGTGCCAAAACAAAAGTAATTCCGATTGCACGTTTGTCAGGACTTATTGAAGCAATATGAGACTGAAGGTGAAAATTTTCTCAACACTGTTGTTGCTACTACTAAAACGTAATTCCCAGTGTATCACTATGCTAACATTTATTGTTCGGTCTCCATAAACCGGAATGCAATTTTTTCAGCATGGAGAAATTCAATTACACACCTTTGTTTCAAATGCGCATTTGTGACAGAAGCCATTTTGTCAGACTGCCTCGCTGCTGTCAGCTGTCGTATACTAATGAAATTAAAGAGAAAAATGAAGAAAGGTACATTGTATACTATTCTATTACTAACATTCACATGTGACGTCTCAGGCCTACAAAATGAAATAGGAGGCATTACTTTCGGAGTGCCCCTTGTAAAATACATGTATCTTAAAATCTCTCAAGAGCTTTATAGAACAGACAAAAAAAAGCGCTACCGAATTATTGGTATGGGAATAAGTTTCCACCCTTTTGCGCAGGTGTTATTAATTTCGTGTTTGATGTAACGGCTATACTTGTGTTTAGAAGGTGCATTTGTGAGCCTTGAACCTCAATAGTACACATTCGTTCGAAGCTTAAACATCATTTTTTTCGCATAGAAAATGGCAACATTTACCCAAAGGAAACAGCATTTGCGGGAAGTGTTACTCCATTACTATATTCTAAAGAAAAGTGCTGGCGAAAAGCATCGAATACTTTTGACATTTACGGTGATCATGCTCAGTCGAGTATAGTAGCACGTGTAAAGAGTGGTTTCGTCGATTTTATGACGAAAGTTATGTTATGGATTTGGTGGAATCAGAAGGGCGTTATTTATTATGAGCTTCTACAACTATCCGAAACCAACACTGGGGATCGTTACGAATTGAAGTTAATACTTTGAACCGAGCTTTAAAAGAGAAACGACCGGAATGGGATAATAGGCACAACAAGCCGATTCTGATACACGACAACTCTAGGCCGCACATTGCAAAACCATCCCAAAACTACGTGGGAAGATTGAATTGGAACATCTTACCCCACTCGACGTATTCACTCTTTCGGATTTCCACTTATTTCGCATTCATGCAGCCAGTCCTTTCTGAAGAGCGGTTCACATCTCATGAAGGTATCGAAAAATGGCTTAATGATAGATCAAAAGAACCTGATTTTTTTCTAGGAAGAATGTGTTTACTATCTGAAAGGTGGGAGAAAGTGGTCGCTTCCAATGGGGCGTACTTTTAATAAAATCATTTTCTATTTTTTGGTTAAATAAACGACTAATCTATATATTTAAGTTGCAAGGCTGATCCTTTAGACAGTTCGTTGATGAAAAGGTCTTAAATGTAAGGTCTTAGTCTGTAGATTTGTCAAATTTACGGAGTTTTCGTCTCTAATATTATTATTAATTGGCGCTTAATTAATAATCTGCACCTCTAATATTCATTTTGGTCTTAAATGAAAGGTCTTAGTCTGTAGATTTGTCAAATTTACGGAGTTTTCGTCTCTAATATTATTATTAATTGGCGCTTAATTACAATTAGAAATGCTTACGCTGGCAAACCAAACAATCCTCTCCACAATGGCGTCACAATCAACAGCTTTGCTACCATTGATGATCAAATCAATAACAATTACGTAAACAATTAACGACGATAACATTAAACAATATTACAGGAAAAACAAGATAGAGATGGGTTGTTTTCCGTCAAGTTTTGACGGGATCTCTCTAGTTTTTACTTAAAACGGGCGGAAGCTTATTTCCATATCCAATATAAAGAATAGATGATTTTTCGAATGATAATATTTTGAAAGGGATTTGAAGCTTGGAATTTTTAATAATAGGGAAATTTAATAGGGATATCTGATAAAGTCTAAGTCGAATTAAGTAAATTAATTCATGACATTATGATTAAGAGAGCCTGGAATAGTATATAGTTGATTTTTATTTAAATTACATTAATAGAAAACAGAGGATGAACAGCTGAAGAAAAAAAACATGCAGTATATAGCTATCAATGATAATCTAATATCGAATAGTCTCCAGTTATCGGTTACGTCTTTATCCAGAAAGCAAAATGTCGTTCCGTACATAGGGACCGTGCAGTAAAGCAAACCAGCTGATGAAACGTTGGATGAAGAAGATAGTGATGCAAGAGGCATGACTACGACCAATGAGCGAATACAGCGCTACTATGCAGAATATTTGAGCAAAGTGCTGGGATACTGAAACTGAATTGTATTGCTAAACGTGCAGTTGGTAATGGCTCAATACAAACAATAGCGCACTTGATGAATGTAATTTGGTTAAATGAAACTCAACATACTACTTCAAAATACATATTCAGAAGTTTAGGGAGTTTTTCTTTTGTGATCAAAAAGTGCGACTCCCTTATTTAAATTGGGAACAGATTTTAAAAAGATTTTGCAAGACTATTTTGACAGATATCAACAAGCTGATGAAAACGTACCACATTAGAATTTCCTCTCTCCTACGGTGTGATTACATATCCGTATGATTAGAGTTCTAATTTATAAGCGGTCTCGTACATTTATAACTACTAAAATTGTCGCCTATGACGAATAACTCGTTATTCTCATCGGAAGCGAATTATTTCTCTTCAACAAAATAGGCAGCTGTAGCCAGATTCTAAGGAAATTTCTTTATTATTTTTAGTGGTAAAATTTTCATTTGACAGATCTAAAGTTGATTTCTATTTGAATTGTTTGTAGAATTCTCGCTATTGTATACGTCTAGTACCGTCGTTATTGCGCAAACGATTAGCGAGCTTTATTCAGCTATCTAGGTTTAATGTATTAAATTATATTTTGGGAAACATAAAGCGCGTATTAACTTGGAAAAAGTAAGCATTTTAAAAATAATTTATACTCAACTTTTGAATGGTATTTTAGAGGTTGTCCATTACGAATAGAAGCTGCTAGTAGAGTGAAGCAATGCAGGGATTTCTGACAAGGAGCACCCTCAGGTTCGAGCAAAAAAAATAAAAAAATCACATTATCATACGCGGAAATTTAATTCATTTTCATGCCATCTATTTACTACTTCGGACGTTATTACAATTCTTTAGTCTAGGCATTTTGTTTCTGAATGGTCTGTACAAACTTTTAGGATATGCTGTATGCTGTTATAAATGTCCTGCAATAGACAAAATTAACGTTAAAGCGCAGAGGAGTTGCAAACTGTGTGATTTATTTCTATGGTCTAACAAGGCAATAGACTTGCTATAGCAATTGCTCAAAATGGCCTCCGTTAGATTCCAAGAAGCCTGCGCACGTCATCGCATGAATCGGCGAACCTGTTGGAAAATACCAGGTGTATGATGGATGATCCACTGACGAAGAGTTGCAACATCTGGTACTGGGGTAGCACCAACAAGACTTTCAAATAACCCCAGAAGAAGACGTTCAATGAATTCATGTCGGGTAAGCGTGCTGGCCTTGACTGTCGTAACTTTTCTTCTACTACAGAACATCTTCAAATCGTTACAACTCTAGAAAGAAGCGTTTTCGACCCCATGTTCATATATTTTCTGCTTGTTTTGGTCCCTGGAACATATCCTGAAAGTTTGTACAGACCATTCAGAAATATCCTATATATGTAGCTTTTTCAAATTTGACCTGGAATTTTTTTACCGAGGAGTTTTGCACTTGAATAATTATAATTTCCAAATGCTATCGTGTGTTTGGTAATACTGCTAGCTCATGCTAACTAAACCTAATTTTTTTGTTGCCATGACAACTAACCCAATGCAAAAACCAATGGTAATGGAATCTGTTATCGTAAATGGAAGTGAAATTCACCGTGGACTTCAAGCACAGTTTGGTGATTCCTGTCTATTCCGTTCATTAAGTTTGAGTAGTGTAAGAGCAGACAGCGCGTCGAAAACGAACTGTAAGACCAGCAACAGGAACATTTTGATACGTAAACTGGCTTCAACATTTAACATCAACTTATCAGTGTGAACAAGCTGCAATTCACCAAGCTCGTACTTAAAGTCTATCCGATGATCAAACACTAGGTTGCAATTTTCAAATATATTGCTGTAATGACATCTCAGAGGAGGGGACAACTTTCCCAGACATTTCGTAGCAGTGAATAAGACATGGTTCTATCACCCTACTCTAAAAAGAAAGCGTGCAAGCATGCAATGGAGAACAAAAACTCTTCCCATCAGTCACGAAGGTAAGCTTAATGGTTACTGTATTTTAAGATATTAACAGCGTTATTTATATTGGTTGTCTGGAGGATTGTCAAACTATAAATGCTTCCTACTATAGTGATTTCTTGAAAGAAGCAACCAGAACTCCTCATTAGTGGGGGGGGGGGGGCCTGCATTCTAATAGATAACGCAAGGCACCATAACGCTAGATCATCATGGATAGAACTATGATCTAATGTTCTACCTTTACCTCATTAAAGCCCGATATATCTCCATGCGATTGGACCACTGAAGGAGTTCCTGGTAAGGAAGATGTTCGGAATGAATGAAGAGGTGAAAACCCAAGTCCTGACATACAGCAGTTCAAATAATAGAAAAAAGACTTATACGAAACTGAGATGCAGAAACATTTCAGAGCCCTAGAGAAATTATATTGATAAAGAAGGAAAGTGCTTCGAAAAATAGCAGTTGGATTTTCGTCCAGTTTGTACCTAGTTGTTTAAAAAAAAGTCCAGGTCAAATTTAAATAATCCTGGTATCTCTAAAAGATTCTTTCTGGAATATGATGTATATAATAGGACAAAGGTTTTAAAACTTTGAATTGTAGCTTGATGGATTTTCCTCTCTTTATATTTTTTTCTAAAACTCTGAATAGGAACTCAGTTGTTTTAATTTGATTGTTAACAATTGCGCAAGACCAGGAGTGGGCATAGATGTTTGTGCTTGTTTCTTTAATTAGCTTGGAGGACCAACCAAGCCTCAATAGGCTGATCTCCTACTAGAATAAATTTCCAATAGCTCCAATGGTTATTTAACATCTTCGACACCGATTAGAGGATGGCTGGTTGGTTGGTTTGTTTGGTATTGACGTCAACTGCTATGGTCATTTCAGGACGGCATTATAGGGGGCGCAAATTTTGCCTCGCAAGGGTTCTTTAACGTGCACCCGCCAAACGACTACACTGGACCGACGGCTTTACTTCCCTTCCGAAGGAAGTGCGTGATCGCAGGCTTTTCCCCCTGAAAAAATCCTCGTCGTCCTCGGCCGGGATCGAACCCGCGTCCTCGGGCCGATTAGAGGAATATAAAGAACACAGAGAGAAAAGAACAATTGTTAACACATGATCTCTTCTCCCATTGGTCATTTCTAATTTAAATTTAATTATTTTTAAACTATTCACTTTTATGCCTTTGTTAACAGCTCTCTAAATATCCTTAATAATAGAAGTGTTAACGCCCATTTAGGAGGTGCCATCGTTTCTCACTCTCAGCACTTGACTAAATAATTTTCTTAGAAATTGCTCCACGTTTGCATAAACAATACAACTCCAGGTTAATTTGACCTTAAACGCTTTTAATTCATTTATCACACAAAAAAAAGTTTTATTTCAAGAGCTTATAAACCCTCTATCCTCTGCGGATTCCAGCCATACGAATTTCAGAGACTCTTTATTATTAGTATATAGTAAAGCTTAAGTTTGTCTTTCTGTCACGTTACAACAATGAAAGTGGCAGCAACAACATGTTTCACCATAGCCTTATTTTTGCTACAAACAAAAATCCTCTATGTTCGCTAAGGCGCTCTGGGACTTTACAAACATTTCGAAGAAGGCAGCGAAATAGGTAATTCAGAGAAAAAGGGGAAAGGAATGGAATGAGTAGATGGAACAAATGGCGAAGAGCACAGTAAAAGAAAATAGTAGAAGGCCATCGAAATTTCGTCCAAATCATAAATTATAGCCACAATAATTTACAGGAGGTTTGGTTATTACTACTAAGTAATTTGCTTAAGTTATAGGTAGTATTTTAAATGGGAGAATAATTATAATTTTCTCATCTTCCGTTAGCGAAGCGACCGCTGTTGAATCGGTATATGTAATTTTAGAAGCTGGATTTCCATAAATTAATATGAAAATCCATTTCGTTATAGAAGGCATTAGAGAAAGTGTATCGGAATTCAAAGTGCTACTCCAGGAAACCTATGTTTCTAGTACGTAATAAAATTTTCTTTATCTTCTTTGTTACCTTATTGAAATAATAAATAAATTTCTTAGGGGTAAATTTTGCTTAATGGAAATATTTAATTGCAAATCTGATCTATTACTAATTGTCAGTCTTTATAACGTTAAGTTAGTTTTCGAAGACGTATGTTTAAATGAAAGTATCAATGCATTTACAAGGAGTAAGGTTCAATTTTCTTTTCTCTAAGTCGATTTTATCCTTTTCTCTCTCTCTATCTCTCTGAGAGTGTGTGCGTTTGTTTAGTTATTACAGTATTAATATTGCTACTGGTATTATTTCGTTTCAAGAAAGGCGTTGCCGTAATACAGTATAACTTCTCACCCTTTACGAACACGACAAATATTAATTCTCATTACGCGCACTTTAAGCACATAAAAATTTAAAACCCTGCCGAAACATTGTTTTGCAAAGAATACGTAAATTTTTAATAAAATTTATAAATAGCAGGCTGTATATGCTAAATTCATTCTCTTATATAGTAGGCGGCAACTATTTCTTCCTTCTATTTCAACTATGCCTTCTCTCGCTCTACCTATCGCTCTGGAATATTAGGTGAACAAAAAGAGATATTGCTTCAGATAATTTTAATGATAATGCATTTCTCTCTCTAAATAAGGTATTCTTTCCTTTATGAAAGTTCCTAACCTCTGCATCCGGATCTGAATCTATCAAGGGAGCAGAAGGCGCCGTCAGTCCGTGGATGCTTTGTGAGGGAGGAGGGGCATATTCTCCTCACACTGACAAAAGTGTTTCAAATAAATGTTAAATCTCTTAAAAACTCGTTGAGAAGTCTTCTAATGATGATAGAAATAAATTTTTAAATAATTTTGTATTTTGAACAAATTTTTTTTTTCTATACTGCGTTATAATAATGAGTTTTGGAATGGTGCTTTCAAACTTTAAAATAATAAAATTACCTTAATAATTAGAATAGCATGCATTTAACTGCGTTAAATGAAATATCTATTTTTTATGTTACACGTAATATTATGTTAAATTCCAAAGCTTCACAAAATTCATACGATGGAACCCGTATCACAAATAAGTGTCCATTCATTGATTTTTTTTAAAAAAAATAAAATTGAGAAATATTAATAAATTAAGAAATATCTTAAACTTAAGAGATTGAGAAATATTTCTTAAATATTCAGTTTGTGGTATGTAGGTTCGTAATTCAAAATGTATGTAAATAAATTAAATCAATAATTTTCTTTTTATACATTATTATATATATCCTCAGCGTGTTATTTACGGATTTTAGTTTCTGTAGTAATTTTTTCATGTTTCTTCTTAAAATTTTAAAGTAAACAGGGAAGTAGATATTTGTAGCAGAATGAAAATTATTGACCCTGATTTAAGTTTTAAAGAGGTCATACGACAATTTTACGAAATGAATCATGCTTATCGTTTTAAACACTTTAAAAGAACATTGATTGCAAACTAGGAGGGGCATTTCATTGAAAAAAATAAACGAATTGAAAAGTGATGAGCAGTAATGATTAAAATCGCTTCTTTCTATTTATAACAACAAAAGCATTTAACTTTTGACTTTCTGACTTTCCTGTTAAGAGGGGAAAAAATCTTTCAGGGAAAGATTCAATCCTGAATTCCTCTTAAGATATTCAGTAGTTAGAAAATAACATTCTGCAAAATGTTTATAACCGAGAGTAAATTGAATTAAGAAATTTATATTTTTTTAATAGATTAAATGATTATTATTAACATTTATGTCGATCAAAATTTGTGAATTCTAAATGATCAATGTCCAGAGAATTTAAATTCAAAAGGCGACTTAAGTTCAAAATGTTCATTTTCCTCGGTTCAAAATAAGATAAACGTAAAGACCCTTTTGTTATAAACTAATTTGTAGAATGTTCAAGCTTATAAAATAGGATATTTTTAAAAGTATTTTGCTAAAAATAATTAAAATCAGAAAACTTTTTAAATTTGTAATTTCAATGTTTATTTACACATACAGTAAAAAGTTTTTATAATTTTAATAATATTTAAAATTTAAAATAGACTGTACAACTAGTGAAAAATGAGAAGCAATATTAAATTATGGTGGTTTATTTTTACAAGTTATTAAAAATTCATGTTATGTATAGATGAAAATTGACTAACAAGAAAGATGATTGATTTTTTAAATATGTCAAAGATATTAAAATGGATTTTTTACAGTTTGAATTCTTCTATATACATAAAAACTTAAGTTAGATCTAATCCTTATTAAATAAAACTTTAAGTCCATTTTTCTACTACAGATTAGATTTATAACTTTTTTAAATCTTTGGTAAACGGTATTAAATATTAATTGACTTATGACAGAAAATGTCTTTAAAACTTTATTCAGAAAGTCTCAACTGAATAATGGAGATGATGTCTACGTCCATTAGAAAGTCCTATCTAATGAGTAATCATTATGAATAGGTTTGACGTATTTAGATACAATTATACGCACATATTGCACAACCCAGGTTAAGTTTTAAATTTCTTGCTCTGTCTCTCTGTACAAGTTTTTAAAAAAAATGTTTTAAAATCAATCATCATCACGCCCGTTCAGGAACATCTGTTTTATAAGGCTGGAAAAGAGTCGTCCTACCGGCGTCGGTGGAAGGCGATGCCGAGCAGGTGAGGGGCGGCGGTTGAAGGCTCGATGTTCCCAGGTTCAGGTTTGGGTAGAAGAGGTTGCAACTTCTGCACGCGTCGGCCACGGAAGAAGGAGCGGGACAGGCGGCGAAATGTCCGTTGACGAGCGGCGTGACGGGCGTCGTCGTCGTCGTCGGTGGTGGTGGTAAGGGGCATGTTGATCCTGGATTCGATGGCGTCGGACCAGACAAACCTCCGGCTAAACTTCCCGTCTCTGAGCCGGGAGATCGGAGGTAGGTGGGGGCTAGCAAGCTCGTCTGCGGCCGTAAAGGAAGAGGATAGGGCGTGTAGCGATTGAGACTCAACGGGCCATAGTAGCTGAATGGAGATGCACTCGGCAATGGGTACGGGTAGGCACCTGTCGCCGCGGCCGCCTGAAGAACGTAGGCGGCGAAGTTGGGATCGGCGTACGGCCAAGCCAGTGCCATTCGCTGACGCTTGTCTTTCATACGACGATTTTGAAACCACACCTGCAATAAGACAAAAGAGAAACGAACACTTTAGTTTTATTTTCCTAATGCAAGACAATAACTTACATGTTGCTAGCTTCGGATAATTTAAATAACCTTCTAAAATTTTTGACTCACTTTAGGGCTATTTTGATAAACTCTATTTTGCTATTTTTCGATACAGTATTTGATAAACAAACCGTAAACTAAGCAATTAAATCAAGAACTCAACACAATGATTTATATTCTTTTGACGCACTGACTCATTATATTTAAGATGTAAGGTTCCCTCTATTTTTTGACTAATATATTTACTATAATAACCAATTAAGAGGTAAAATTCAACAAAGATCGCTTAAGTAAGGATTCAGATGAATCTAGTAAATTTGTTAGATGCGAACCTATCAAATTTAAAATTAACTTTTTGAATTAAATACCATACAATTATGACCCCTTTCTGTTATAATTTCTGCTTTCTAGTGAAATTAGTTATCGTTAAATTAAATTAAATAGCTGACAACTGAATTCTTATCAGTTCCCAATTCTAATTAGGTAGGATGACATGCAGATCTAATAATTTTAACCTAATTAAGATTATAAGGATTTAACAATAAAGCAGTAGGACTCAGATTAAAATATATATTTTTTTATTAGCTTAAAATAAAGCAATGTTATTGGTATCGTTGCCTTATAAAAAAGGATCATAATGCTGAGACAATTTGCCTTTATATGGAATCAACCTAAAAGTGAAAACTCTAATCCACAAGGAGGAAAAAGGAAATGCCGGATACGTATTTCGAATACCAGGTACCCATCTTCAGAAGCCAAAGACAAAAGAAAAACCTAAAGCTAGAGAAAATATTGACTGGGGGGGGGGGGGGGTTATTAAGAATATTTCCCGTTGGTTGAGCGCGAAAGATGGGTATCTGGTACCTGAAATACGTATCCGATATTTCCTTTTTCCTCCTTGTGGTTTAGAAGTCTCCACTTTCTGGTTGTTCCATTCCACAGTATTTGCTTATTTTTTGTTTATATAGAATGCCTTAAATTTTTTTAAAAATTAACATATCGTTCATTACACTTATTTTTAACTGGGTGTGGATATAAATTTTTAGTTCGCATATCAAAGAAAATTCCTGTGCGTTCTGGCGCAAAAGGACAATAAAGAATCATTGGCGACACCACACTCGATGGTAATTGCACGGGAGTATTTATTACGGATGGGTGGTGAAAGCAAACGGAAAACCTTTTCTATGCTGAGCCGGCAATTAGCCAATGAATATCATTAAGAAGGGGGAGGGGGAATTTGAGAAATCGGTCGTCGGGTGGCGCTACAACGGCAACCGACTCGGTTATTAGTCCGCGTCTGGCGATCAATGAAATTATCGTCCCATTCATTGTTATTGGAGGCGAAAACAATCCGCCCGATCATTTACCCTTATGATTATCAATCTCATGTCAACCTTAATAACACTGGCTAATTGAATGTTGCTTAGTAGCCAAATTTGCATTCGTTTAAGCGAAATAATTGAGAGACAGAACGAAGCCGAGCTTCGAAAATTCCCTTTTCCTTTTCCTTTTGCACCATGCAGATTGTTTCTTACGCCACAATGAAAATCGATTTGCCTTCTTGGGTCTTGCTAGAAACTGCCAATGATATAATTAGCCAAGAAATATATGAGATGCAATCTGTGGAAAAGGAAGAAACCCTTCTCGGCAGCTTCAAAAGTGCCTTTGGGCTAATTAAAATTGCCTCCTAGTTATGAGAAGAATTTTATACGTCATTGGAGATAATTGCTTTACGACAAATCTAGAAAGGCAAACGCTTTCTAAAAAGTGATAATTAAAAATTAAAGCAATTTTCTGTTGAGGTAATTCAATAAAAATTATTTTTAAATTTCATTTAGATTGGTAATTTAAAAAAACAACATCAACTTCATATTACGATTATCTAATAAGCTGAATGCAAACAGAAGCTGCTAATTCTTTTATATTTTCCTAATTTAAAGCCAGCAGAAGATTTCGATTATTTTAAACGGTGAAGATTAAACGAATGTAATAGTAAGTATAAAAGTCATATAAAAGTATTTTATAAATTCAATGAGATCCTATTTTATGAAAGGGTTTTTTATTTTAAGAAAAATCTTATTTCGAAATTTAAGAAATAGGGAACAGCTAAACCTTTTAAAAAAGTATATCTAATCAATATCTAAACTAAATGTGTTTAGGATATTCTAGATAAAGGAGAATATATTTACTTTGATAGTGCTTTCGGGCAGGTTGAGAGCAGCGGCGAGTTCGCATCGACGCGGTCGTGAGACATAGTTCTCCCGGTAGAACTCCTTCTCCAGCCGGGCTATCTGTTCTCTGGTAAACGCTGTGCGATACCGCCTGATCTGACTTGCGTCCTGGCTATTGGGGGAATCTACAAATAATTAAAAAATACAATTAGTATTGCGAATAATACATGCTTCATCAAGTTATCGTTTTAATAATTAACCCTTTTTTATATGGCTCCTCTATTTCAAACAAATATTTTGCATAACATAAATAATGAAGGAAATGTTTGCTATCGTTTACTTCACATAAGTAATCTAAAATATTATGATAGCTAGTAATTTTACGTCTTTAATTATTCCCTACTTAATATCTAAAATTTTAACCACGGCCAGGATAAGAAAAATTTGCAAATATTTGTTTTATTATTTTATTTTTGCATTATCGAACTTTTTCTAACCATACAGTTATAGTGGAAACATTTTTGATTACAAATTTGCAAAACAACTTAAAGAATTAACAAGTTAATCCTAATCTAAAATGTATGGAAAATATTTCTCCCAACACCTTATAACAGAGAATTTAAAGGCTTTATTGGTTCGATAATTCATCGATTACGAGTTAATTACGATCAGCAAAAGTTGCGGGTTCGAATCCCATTTGAACATTGGTTTTTGTATATACCCTTCGCCATTGTTTCTTTTCTTCTCCATAGATCAACTTCCTATCGCCTCAATTGCTCATATATCGTTTTTTTTTGGTGTATAGATATCTAGAAATGCCAATTTGTATATTCAGTAGAGCTTTCTATAATATAAGCTATTTTGATGCACACAATTAACCAAAAGCGACCAATAAAGGATTACATTTTTACATTTTACAATTGACTATTACAATTACATTTTACAATTGACTATTACAATTTTCAGGAGCTATATCCAGCCAAATGTTGTTTGTTTGATATGCTTAATGTAATTCACTTTGTATTTTGATTTAACTTTTTTTCTCTAACGCACAATTAATAAAATCGGATAACATAGAATTTATTTTTTTTTTTTATTTTTACCATCAATAGATGATAAAACAGGCTAAATTAACTTTACAAAAGAAGATGTTCTATAAAAAGAACAAATATAAACCAAAATTTAGTACAATAAGAAGTGTGGATTGCAATATACAAAGATAGAAATATGCATCTCTTTAACCACAACAAAATATTTGTAGAACAAGGGATAATAATAATAATTCCTACTCCGATTTTTCTACCCGAATAAGAGCACTTTTGATATTTGAAAGGCATTTTATATAATTATTTTAAATTAAGCTGATTTCGAATTAGAATTATATTCATACATTAAAATGGTAGCGTTAATTCTACCCATTTCATTGTTATATCTAGCTTATACGCCATTTCGGTTTGGTTTGACAGCACTAAAGAGTTAGCGATTGCTCATGATCATTATTACACCGCTAATAAACAATAACTTAACAACAGAATTAGGCATCCGTACTGCTTCAAAATGATATACCGAAACAGAGGAAAGTGAGGTTATATTTTAAAGCGCATGCAACAGACTCGACAGGCAAATGAGTGTTAAGTTGTAATTTAATTTACGAAAAAAAAAAGGCTTCATAATGTTTAAACAGCATTGGCTTCTCAAAGCTAATTGCTTCGCAAATACATTTTCATGCCCTTAATAAAAAACACATAGTTATGTTATCGCTTCTTAAGAAAGAAAAGGAACCGCAGTCTATGAAACGCGCCAACCGACCCGGATAGAAGGATTAGAGCCCCAAAAAAGATCTTTCTAAGTCAGATAACCCTTAGATAACTGTGAGGGTTGAAGGCGTCAACCAAGGGGTTTCACTGTCGAAGCTCTTTTGCCTGCTGGCACTTCAAAAGAGAGAACAACCCCATTATCAGCAATAGAGAGGACACACTTTGCATCCCAAGAGTTTCGCTTCATTTCTCTATTGGAAACCCCCACCACTTGAGATAAGAGTCTAGGTTATACCGACAACTTGGTTTCAAAGAGGCATTAGTGTTAGAAAGTGGTCGTTCGGATTTTCTATTGCATTTCATTTTTTTTGCAGCGAATAAAGAAATGAGACAATTTGGCGATTCTACAAGTGATTTAACTTGATAAACAATCAGAGTATGAGAAAGGAAGCAAAGCTCCTGAGTTTATGCGTGCTATTTAATAATAAAAGTGACACTTAAAATTTAAATAAACTAAGTTTAAGTATGTGTTTCGCTTTGAGGTGAACGCATTGGAAGTGCGTGGATGGATCGTTTTGAACGACATTGCAATGAACATTTTGAACACCGGCAGCACTTCACAATGGTATTAGCTTAAAGCGAAAACTGGATAGTATAAGATTCATAGTATTTGAAGAGATATTTACCTTTGTTCTTGTCTTTGGTGGGGCTATCGCATGATAGTTTGCTGTCGTCCAGCGAAGTTTTATCATTTGGACTCTTATGAAGAAGAGTGGATGAGAGTGGAGAACTGTAATCGATGTCAGAAGGAGCACGACGCAAGTCCATTATGGGATTCGGTGTAGGTGGTGAAAGAGGTTCCGGCGAATGACCCAACTTGGAACCGCTGCTGTCGTCAATGTTCACGGGAAAATCTGAGGAATCGTCTGCGGTCGTTGTATCCACGGTCAGCCGAAATGACTGCATGCTTTCGGTTTCACCCTCTTAGTATTTTTTTTTCCTCTCTCAAAAATAGAGGGTGGGAAATAATAAAAAAAATAAAACTAAAAAGAAAAAAAGCAGCAGCGAATCGAAAATGACCACTGTTGGTATGAGACGAGCCGGGAAAATGTATGCCGAAAATTTTAAATGAGGAAGGAGTGCTGTATAACGAGTGACTGACGGGCTACTCTCTCTCTTTGGGTTTTCGATAGAAATGAGAGTTCTCCTCTGACCGAAGCCGTTTAAATCACGGCGAGACACGATGCCCAGCGGCCAGAGCAATTACAAGAGGCAGATAGCAATTAGGTTGAGCCGAGAAAGCCGGTTAGGGGGAGCAGCGTGCAGAGACGACGCAGCCGCCACGCTCATTGGACGAACGGAACGGCGATGGCGGTGACGTCAACGACCACGCGCCTCTCTTCATCGGGCATTGATAGATGTATAATGATAGTCGGCGCTCCCATTAATAGCAAGAACGCCAGTGAGAGCGCTTTTCATACGATGGCGGCTTATCTGATTTCAGTGAAGAGTAATGCTCAATTTTGAGCAACATTAAGAGAACGGGAAATAGCTGGAGAGTGGGGAAAAAAAAAAATTAAAAAAAAAACAAAAAAATAACGAGGCGTATTTCGGTATCGAATAAATAAGAAAACAAATTTAATTCAACTCTTCGCATAAGTCTTAGGAAAATGAAGATGAAAGAGTGATAAGATGAACAAAACGAATTTACATTTTATATTACGAGTCCCATGTAATAATTCAAATACAGAATCCAACTATCGAATCATCCGTCATTTTTGAATCGAGCCTGTTTGGACGTTTCGGGAATGGGATTTATTTTGTCGGGTATGGCAATGGAATACGAAAAAGAAGAAACGTATAAAAATTTTACTTATTTTTTTTATTAATCTTTTAAAAATTCGAGTCTAGCAGAAAGTCAGTTACGGAAGATTAAGTTTACAAATGCTAAATTGTTTAATTCTAGAATCTTGCATAATAGAATCTGTGTTCATAATAAGAATGGTATTTTAATAATGACTAAATACCAAGAATACACACGTGATTTCTATGAGGTGAAGCGATTCGACGAGTTGATTATTTTAAAGACTCAACATTCAGCGCATCGGTTTAATAAATAAGATTACTGGAAACATGAAGATGGTGACTGTTTTAGTAAACTTCTTTTCAAATAATTAGACGACGATTTTAGTAATACTAATTTAATATAGAATCAATTGAAGAACCTTCTCAACATGTTTCGCCTGACGGCATTATCAAGAAAATTGGAACAAAATTTAAGGATGGTTTAAGAATTTATAAACAAACGTTTAAGATTTTGAAAATATACAATAGATGTGAATTAACAATAGTCTGGATGGTGCAGCAAAGGATTGAGATGCAGTTTAACTTAATTGTTACAGGTGTGATTTTATATTGACGCATCAATTTTTGAAATATGAACTAGATTATAATTTAAGTAATAATAAATTAATATTAAATAAATCACACAATAAAATATGATATAATTTTAACGCTAATTGATTTTAATTTAAATAAGGAAGTATGATATAGAAATATAGGCTTTATAGGTTTACATATCTTTTGTTCCTAATTAACTATCTTAAAATTTTGTCCACAGATCTTGTTGAATTTTAGCTTATCGTTGATGATGGTGTCCAGTGCTGATGTTTAGTATTGAAGCCAATTCTCGGACAAGAATCCGCCTGTTATCCCTTATCAGCTCATTTGTTCGTGCGATGATGCAAGACCAGGATGACCGAAAACATCAACAGATGAACAAAGTATGAAGCTTGTGACAGATGCTATTGAAGAAGATCGTCGTATGGCATGTGAGGAACTTTCTGCAACCACGGAGATTCCAATTCTCTTGAACAAGCCTTGAAGCGAAACCTGTCGTGAAGATATTCCAATTGATTCGATATTAGTATTACTAAAGCCATAGCCTAATTATTTAAATTCTAGTAATACAAAACCTTTCTTCTTCAAAAACTTCTTTTCCCCACAGTAAAATACTGAGAATTTGGAATTGAGATTTGGGGAAATGTCCCGAAAATATACAAAGAAATTTTTCATTCCGCCTTTTCACGAACTACAAAAAGCTATTATTGGAAGCAAATGAACAGAAATGAAATTTATTCTAACATGTGTGTTGCTCAATCTCTTAAATTTCATACAATTGATGAGTTATATCAAGAACATTGTCTCAAATATATTTCTAAGATTATTAATGCTGAAATTAAATCATCTGATTTTACTTAAGTTACCTAATTGTCTTCGTAATTTGCGTAAATACCGACTGCTTGATGAATGAATTTGGAAATCATTGTAATTATTAAGGCTTTTAATGAAAATGTTTGATGTCCTTTTCTTGGGTCACCTGTCTGGGAGATCTCCCGTTTGGTGATCCAGCCTCCATTTTGGCAAATGGTGACAAACATTTTAATTTATTTACTTTAATAATCCGAATGTCACCATTCAGAAAGAGACAGAATTCATATCTTACACTGATAGAGTTTCTTTCTATTTTTTTTTTTTAATAAGAAATCATATATATATAAAATCCTTTTAGCGATTTTTAAAACCGATATTGTTAGGTTACAATTATAGGTTACGTTAAAAAACACCCAACTTATTTTAAGCATATAAATTATATAAAACGCCTATTAGCTCATCCAAAATCGCTTTCCACGCTCTTATAATGATTATTCATGGGCTTCCTTTATGACAATAACAATCAGCATTCTTTTATAGCTAACAGATAATTTCGAACTCTACAACTCTTTTACTCATTAAATTCGTTAAACAAATCCGCCCCCCTCCCTTTTTTTTGTGAGGACCACATGAAAAAATAAACTGTAAAAGGGTAATCTTGCAATTTTTTCTTTTATTAGGTCAGTACCCGCCTTAAATGATCAATAATTGCTTCGGCTGGGTCCTGATAAGATCTTAACCTTGCAAGGGTGTGAACGCCTGTGATGTCCTATTACGTTTCAGTTACCTGGAGGCCACACGGTTTATTTTGCAATAAACTTAAATGATTGAAGCAGGAACCGCCGACAAGACGTGCGAATCAGATTAAAATCAAACAATAAACATCGGAGGAAGGTTATGACCACCAATTTGTTTTAATTAGCTTTAGATTTTGTATATAGTAAAGTGGCTATAAACGCATTTCTTAATATACGCTCTCTATTCGTTTCTTTATGAAGTCAATAAAAAACCCGCTAAGGTTTTGATTAGTTAAAGGCACGTGTTTATTTTGACTGGAGTAAAAGTGGTTTTTTAGGGATAGATGGACTTTAAGCAGTGTAAAATAAGCATGGGGCTAAAGAAAAGATGCTTACAGGAACAGCTCTTTGTCAGGTAAAAATTGAGAAATGTATAGACATTCACAATTAACCTCACTTTGGCCACTCTCAAATAAAATCATCCAGAAAGTTCAACGCATTTTGTTATTAACTTTATGTAATAGCCTACATGACATGCTCTATTTATTATTCTTTGAGTAAGAAAGAAGCTATAAAGTGATTTTGGCAATATTTTAAGCAATTAGAAATGTCAAATACAATTTTTAAGAAAACGAACTTAGGAATTTGCGAAGTCGATTTGAGATAGATGCAATTTAATGATTAAAGCAAAGAGATAAGTATAATTTTAGATTAAACTAATCTAAGTATGATTCTTTGCGTAGAATCTTAACCTAGTAATCCTACTGTATACTGCAATTATGCCACTATCGTCTGCTGTAATTTTGTTTTTTTACAACTGTCCTGAATTTTTTTATTTGATTCCTTGCCGAATCCTTTGAGTTGAAAGCATTGGATGTACGTGTAGTAACGACTGTTTTCAAAACGATTTATTTTATTATACTTTTATTTGATTCCAAGGCCAAACACCTGCAATTCACTTCTAATAGTTGGAAAGAGGAGGTCGTTTGGTGCCAGGTAAAAATCTTAACCAGTGGTGATCTGTTGGCGTCGGCGGCTTCTGTGACAGAGACTTTCTTTCGATTGCTATAGGGCTGGACACTCGTCTCATTTAGGGCCGAGGGTCGCATCACCCCCGCCGGGACCCAGAATTAGACACGCGGACGACCGATGTCATCTCTCTCTCTCACTTAAAAAGGTACGTAGACAATAGGACGCTGCCAGCATTTCAAATAGCCTTTGAAAGCATGTACAATATTAATACATTATAAAATAAGAACCCCAAAGGATAAGAATTCCAAAACATATTCAGCTAAATCAAGAAGATATTTTGGGAGTCATGATGTTGAATTCGAAGTATTAATCCGTGAGGACATCATATCGACTCCATATTTTTTATCTCCGGAGTTATTGAAGGAAGAAACATCATTTAGACTAGCGTTATTGTATAATTTACATAAAGCAATGAAACATGTTTGCCGATATCTGTCGAATGTGTTTACAAAGATCTATGAGTTTCAAATGCTTAAACTTAATTCATTGCAGTTAAAATTAGAATTGACTTATTTTTAACTAAAAAAAGATTAACAGTGAAAGTTTTGAATTTTTTTCAATGGAGTTTTGAGTTCAGGTTTTAATTATTTTGTCAGACATATCTCTTTTCACGAAGATTAAGCTATTGCTTTCAAAGCTTAAATTCCATCAAGTATAATTATTTATCTAAATAGTGGTTGTACTGGGGAGAGATCCACAATTAATTTTAATTCTCAGATATTTAGAAGCAGCATGTAGGATATAATGAATTGATTAGTTTATTGTATTGTGACTATATAATTCCACTTGGAATACTGTATTATAGATTATATTTTAACCAATTTAGCAATTAACAATTTTATATCATAAATATATATCAAAAATTCTAATATTAATGCACCTAAAATTTGTTTACTCTTAGAAGGCTAAAAATATTTAATATTCAACATTTCTTATAGTCATCTTCATTTTCATGGAAAAGATTTGCATTGATAATAACATAAACGCCAAAGCGTTCATCTGCGTTTTATTTAAAATGGAAAACATAAAAAAGAAAGTGAAGAGAACATACACACACAAAAAAACCTTTCAATGCGGATCTATTATTGTTTGTTGGTGAACTGGTTTCATCTGGTGGACAGGCTTCTAGTGGAGCCGGTTGATGGCGTTTTGCCGGCCGGTTGGCGTCGATCCGGTGATCCCCAGAGTGTCCAAACGTCTGATGTCGTTTGTCTCCCTATCGGAGAGTGAGCAACCACTACTTATGTAACGGCCCTTTTGAAACTCTCCTTTTGGGATTCAAAGGCTTCAGACCCCATTATGGAGCCGAGGGCATCGGAGGGCCTCTTTTCAAACTGAAGAAGCCAAAAAGAGACCACGTGCCTCAAATCCATCATGGGAAAAATTACGATGACTCTCTTTGATCTTTTTTAAACTGTAAAATAGAATTGAAGAAACCGAAGGAAAGAAGAAAAGAATGAACTTTTCAAAAGAAGACGAAAATCGCTTACGGGGATATATTTTTCGGATCCTTTTGCACAAAGAGATAACACACTAAATAATCATTGCGTTGCTATAACACTGAAAGAAAACACGTTTTAGTCATGAATTGTTAATTTTTATTTAGAAAAAGAAGTAGTAATACAGATAGACCTTAAAGGTCTAATATTTACATTTTATTGGAATTAAACAAAATATCCGTAAATAGTGGTTTCCTTAGGAGTTATTTTAATATATATAATATTACGAAATATATTTGAATCTCTTACAAGAAATGTAAAAAGTTCTTAGAGTCTATAGAATTTTTTAGAATTATATTGTATAATTTTTTTTGCGCTGCGGCTTTTTTTTTGAGTCCACTGTTATTGTGGGGATGAATTGGAAAGTTGAGAACGCGTGGAACTGAATTACCATAACGGTGTTAATTAAAAGCGGTCGTTTTGTCGCCAATTTTTTTCGAATTTTTTGATTTTGATTTAAGGTTCAGATAGAGCATCAAAAAGTAAGTATAAGATAAGTTATAATAGGAACACATATCCTATCTATTCGGGAACATGGCCAAAATAATGGTTAAAGTTAAACATTTTGTTAAAGAATATCTGAAGATTAGTCAGTTGGGGTTATCTTATGCCAAACCTCAGATATTTATAAATTATTGATGAATAGGATTAATGTTTTGGGGGTCTGCGACTTCTCAGAATCTTTCCAGGATATTTATATTGCAGAAATGGTTCCTTAGAATTTTCTTTCGATTACCGAAATCTTCTTCGGTGACATCTTATTTTGCTGAACTAGGTTTGTTAACAATATATCAGCTATATTTTATACGGGTTTGTACTTTTGTTTATAAGGTTTCTACCTTGATGCTACTGGCTTTCCCAATGAAACCATTAAGTAGTATTTTAAACAATCATCGTTATCCTGATAACTAATCAATATAATTTTCCACTAATTAAGCAAAACTACCGACGACGTTGTCTAACATATGGAGGTATTAACTGCTGGTCCCTTTTACCAACTAGGTTGCGTGCCGAAACTGATTTTCGAGTATTTTATAAATATTTCGGGTATGAATCAACCTTTGAGATCCAGGTTTATGATCTATTGTTTAATAATCAGGTGTTGGTCAATTAGCTGTTCCTTAAAGATTAATTGAAGTACTGTATATTTGTTGGTAATTTGTTGACTCCCGGCTGTTTGGCGGTGTTTTGTTTGTTTTATGTTTATTGTTTTATGTTTTTGTTTTATGTTTTATATTTCGTTGTATATTTTATCGTAAAATAGTCGCGCTTTATTTGTCATTTTTGTTAACTAGATTTTGATTATTTGTTAGGTTGAATGTAATTTTCTTTATTGATAAATGTTACCAATAGTATTTGGACGTCAATACCCTCGGGTACTTACTAGTCGGCCAGTTATGGCCATACCTGATTCCCGAGTGGTTTTCTTGTATAATTTAAAATAAAATTTAAAATAAAATATTAATATAACTTTTATTTACTTTTTGATGTTATATCCGAATCTGAAATCAAAATCCAAAAAATCGTAAAAAAATTGGCAATAGAACAATCGACTTCGCAAATCCTATAACGATGTTAAATCTGATTCAAGTTGTATTTTTTTTCACCACATTCCCCTTGAAGCTCAATATTTAAAAAGAAAAGATGCCGAAAGATGACTACCTGGTAGTCGAAATATGCATATTAAAGTACCTGATTCAATATTTCTTCAACTTCTCGATTTCCTTCCGAAAATGAGTTTTTATTTTGTTCTTCAAAAATAACTCCTTACAACCTCGATTACCTCTTCACTAGACTGAAATCTCTTTCCAGTCAGGAAAATTTTGAATTTCAGAAACAGGTAGAATTCTGAGGATGCCAAATCAGGCAAATATGGTGATTTGCGGAAGTCTTCAAACCTCAATTCTGTCCACAGGAAATAATCACACAATATTGTTTCACTCGAATGCTCTCAAAACTAAAGTATCAGCCGGTTTGATTTCACATTTTCATTCATATGAAAGTTTTGCCGTGTAAACGATATAATATTTGCGAACGAGACGAATCTTTTCAATCCTCCTTCGTATTAAAGTCTGTTCAACAAAAGAATAACTAGAAGTAACCATTTAATTTTCCAATTTCAATTATTACTCATTGTTACAATCAAAATTTAAAACAATGTGCGACAATTAAAATTGGAAATTTAATTGGACACGCCGTGTTTCCTTATCGTTGGATTATCAAATGAAAGTTTATATACAGGGTGAGCTAAGACTTTGATGATCATATTTCTGAAAACAGAATTTGAAAAAGTTAATCCGTTTTCAAGTTATCGTGCAAACGGCGGCCGGCCGGATAAACGTACAGACCAAGGGCGCATTCTTATAAGTAGCTTTTATGCTAAAGCTCCTAATAATGGGATTTCAATTTTTTTTATATTTTCAATACATCGTGGATTATTTACAAGTGCGTATACCTAAAAGACATACTATCTAAAGATTTGGAGACACTAGAAAAAAGAGTCGGTTGTAATAATTTAATGACTCATTAGTTTTATTTTGGATTTGTGTTTTGATTAATTGTTATAAGCACATAAGTCTTTTCCACCCGATATGATTGTATGGTTTTTTGTAGTTCAATCTTTTACGGATTCCAAGTCTTACTTGTATAAGAAATAAAAAAAGCAAAAACCATACAATCATAAAGGGATGAAAAACAAGAGCCATGAATGCTAATTATTTTTTTCTTTTTTTATATAGATGACCCTTTTTTTCTTGCAAAATTCATTTACCGATCTAACTGGTCCTGAAACTCATCTCATTTTATTATTCATTCTTTTCCCATTGGGCGTCACTCGAGACCAATCTATTCTTGTTTCGATGCGCCATCCATCATCACGTTTTTTGTTGTCTGATTGTCAGGTGTCTCCGGGCGACTCAACACCTTGATGGCGAAAACAAAAGGCTGTTGACAAGTTGGGCTGCAGCTACAAACTCATTATTCAGTCGAGGGTGACGTTCAAACGAATCGCCATTCCCCTAGAGAGAAAAAACGCTGAATGGCTTCCGATCATGGAAGTTACAAGAATAAAAATTGTAAGTGAATGGATATCAATCATGACATGTTTACCTGAAATGATTGAAGAGGTTTGCACCGTATCTGAAATAGGATGGAATTTTTAAAAATTCTTCGCTTACTGAACACGGTTCATATTTTTAAATACCACGACTATTGGCATTATTTCATAACGTCTTAAAGGGTAATTAAAGGCCCAAAGAGTTTTATTTTATTTTGCCTTTTAATTATTGCCCGTAGTTATAATCTAATCTTCGAGTTAAAAACACTGGATAAGCCTGTTCTAAACTATTCTTTAATTCATCATCATGGAAATGACTTTTTTATTGTTTTTCAAATATTAAATTTGTTAAAAAAAAAGCCAAAATATTAACCAAAAAGATCCGTAAACAAATTAAACATTTGTATGTAATTAGCAACAATTTAATTTCTTATTACTAGAAGTGACCAATAAGTAGGGTGAATGATAAAAAAAATCTTACATTGGGTAGATCTCACATGGAAACTGTTTACAATCCTTCAAAATAGTCCCCGTCGTTAGATATGCACCTCTGACAACGTGTGTACAAATCGTCGAAAGCTCTTGAAAACTCTTCCACTGGTACAACTTTCGGTTCCTGTGTCCAAAGCAGCTTGAATGTGCGTAATGTCTGTAAATCTTCGCCCTTTTAGAGCCACTTTAAGTTTAGGAAACAGGAAAAAGTCCGGTGGTGCCAGATCTGGGGAATACGATGGGTGCGACAGTTCAGTAACCCGATGTTGAGCCAGAAACCGCTTTACAAGCGCAGCGGTATGCGGCCGTGCATTATCGTGCAAGAGAAACCAAGAGCCAGGTTGCTTCAGATGTGGCCGTATTGATTCTCTGCTCCAAGACAAGCCACAAAACCACCGCATAGACAAAAGTCGATCATAAATTTATCAAGACTCACAGACGCACGAAATCACACACTACTGAATATTACGGAACACAACGAAGGTGTCGCTGACAATCGGGTTGTTCCCATTTTCGATTTGAGGGGCAATTCACTCTACTTATTGGTCACACCTTGTCTAACATGCAAGACAAGAGAAACACATAAGAAATCGATCTTTAAGGGTCTTAAAAGTATTCTCTGAAAATTAATTTAAGTGAAGAATAGAAAGAATAGAAAGTCATGATATGCGACCTAGATTGGAAAAAAGAACCACGAGTATACAGTATGTCTCGCCACTCTAATCAGTTGAGCCATCGCGGACACAGGGACTGATGTCACTAATGTGTCCTTTTGTGCGTACTTAAGAAATGTTTATTGCTAGCCAAAAATTTTTATTAAAAAAAGTACGATTATAACTAACGCACAAATAATTTGTACGTGTTCCACATGTCCCATATTTTATGGTGCAGTAGAACTCGATTTTGAGGTCGGGACCAGAGGGATAAGAATTTGAGAAAGAGATGGAAAGCTGTCTGATGATTTACGAAGGTCTTCAACAATTCTTCACTTGTGAGAATTGTAAAACAATCGCCGTTTTGGGTTTCTATCACGGTCTAGAATATATTAGTCCGAAAACTCCATTGTAGCTCCATTGTTAAAAAGTGGTTAATGACAAAAAAGCTCGATGGCGGCGCTCCATGTAACAAAATTTACTTTTTTTTTATTCCTGGGTTAAAACTGTTATTTCTGTATTTATTTAGCCTAAATAGTAATTATAGGAACAGTTCTTTGCTTTTGCGGTTAGGAGATTGATATACTTGGCATCACACATCTTAACAGTAGTGGAGACTAAATATTTTTTGCACTTGTCCTACTAAACTCACCACAAACAAAGCAAAATGCATCAGATAAAGCAGATAAAATAAAATTAAATGTAAAAGATGGGATGCATAATTTGTTTATGTAAAAATTGTTCAGCTTTAATTAAAATTGGAAATAGTCACTTTTTGAAGACAAAAGATGATGAGGTCAAATGTTGCCGTTGATTACTGAGATGGTAGGTATGACAACTTGCACTTTTTGAAGGTGTTCTTGGATGAACTTGATGTGACAATGATGTTTTTCGATATGTTAAACAGTTTTCTATTTTGGACTTGTATTGGGATGTTGTAATCACAGTCACTGAGATGATAGATTTCGGTTGGGAGATTTCTTGAAGGTAAATTTCGGACGAATTTTGATGAGACGCTGATGTAATGCATGCAGATGTGATTCTATAACTTAAGTAACACAGGAACAAAATTTGTGTTACATGGTGCAATCGAAACTTACAGCTTTTGTCAGTCGCTTTAAAGCAAGCTTCGAAACATTTAAAGCAAGTTTCGAAATATTTAACGCGAGTTTCGTTGGAAATAACGTAGGTTTCAAAATATTTAACGCAGACTCTAGTGCCGCGTAGCGGTATTACAGTAAAACGCTGTCGTCTGCTGCTGTGACATCTGTAGTAGCAGAAAATTTGATAACTGCAAATGAATAATGGCTGCCAGCCTATTTTAAACTCACTGCCAAAGGAGGAGGTGTAAGAAGAAGAGGAGGAAGAGGAAGAACAAGAAGTATATAAAGAATAAGAAAGTATTGTACTTGAGTGTAAAATACTGTGAATAATGTTTTGAAACCTACGTTATTTCCAACGAAACGCGCGTTAAATGTTTCGAAACTTGCTTTAAATGTTTCGAAGCTTGCTTTAAATGTATCTCACCTTGCTTTAATGCGACTAACAAAAGCTGTAATAAATATTGCGATTTATTTTTTAGTTCTGAAATAACTGTTGCAACTAAAATACTAGCATATGATTAAAATGGATACTGCAATTTAATCCTTAATACTCTGCCGGCAAAAAATGCAACACTTGGAAGGAATGGGTCAATTTTAATGGAGGTGCCAATGAGCATAGTGTGGATGGCATATAACATGATTTAAATTTCAACACAATATATTCACGGAGAGAGAAAGTTCATCCTTAATCTAAATAAATCATCAATCTGGCATCTGTATTATAAACAGAGAGAGTAGTCTCAACACGTGCTCCACACTCCAGCCGTACGCCTGTGCGACAAGTGACGGAGTTTGACGGATTGTGGGACTTCAAGAGTCTGGATGGTCTTATCAGCAAATCGCAATCCACAATAGATATAATGTTACTGTAGTCGCTTGATGTTGGCATCAGTGGTCTAAAGAAGACACTCACACACCTGATTCCGGACACCCACGCATTACTAATCCACGCCAAGACCATTGGATTGTAAAGAAGCACTACTGAACACTCGCACAGGATTCACAGCAGAGATAAGGGTCAGTGTAGCACCAACCGTATAAAGACGGACAATTTGCAACTGTTTTCTTGCAGTAGGACTGCAATCACGTGTCCCTCTAGCCAGACTACTACTTCTGCAAGAACACTGTTCTGTGCTGTTGCAATGGTATCGCGAAAGATTGACTGACGAACTGAATGGAGGTCCGTTGTCTACAATGATGAGAGAAGATTCTGTTGCACACCAGTGATGGACGTCAACGTGTGAGATATCTATATTTTCCACAATGCATTCGTCACGGTACGTTGGTTCAACACTTGGCATAATTGTGTGGGGGCACAAACAGTTACAGCTTGGGCTGATCCTTGGTGTTTATGAACGCGTTCTCCTGCCTTTCTTGCAACAGGTGGGTAATGTATGTTCCAGCAGAATAACGCAGGTCCACAGATTGCCCGTGCTACGTTTCAAGCTCTCCAATTTGTGACTTGACTTCTCTGGCCAACGCGATCTCCAGACTTTTCTATAATTTGTGCATCTTTGGGATATGATGGGACGGTACATCTATTGTCACATCACACCAGCCGTGACACTTGCATAACTGGATCAACAGTTCTGGACGCTTGGAAAAATTATCCCATCATCTTGTATGCATGCAAGAGTCGAGGCCTGCATTCATGCTCATGGAGGGTATACGGCATATTATAAATTGTTTTATTGGAACTTTTGGGACACTCTGTATCAGGATCCTGTGCACATATCGTGTTGAAATTTAAATCATATGTTTTATTCCACCCACATTATGCTCTTCAGCAATTCATTATCTCTTTCCATGTGTCGCATTTTTTTTGCCGACAGTGTATTTATGAATGATAAATATCAACTACCTGTGCTGTTGAGATGCAAATATTTTGAAATTTAATTTGTGAATAAAACTTAAATTTTCTGTGACAGTTGCATGCAAAATATAGACAGATAATAGAACGTGACGAATAATCGAGGTTCTATTTTATGTTTCCTTTTTCCGGTTTTCTTTCTCAGGTGTCATATCAGATATGGAGTATCGACAATTTCCATCTTAACAAGTGGCATTCTCTTACGAGCAGGTTTTGCTTTTCAAGATGGCTTTTCAAGCAGTATACTTCATATCTTGAGCAAGGCAATTGTTATCATTCTATTGTTGCTATCAAAATTGGTAATAGGAATTCTTCTTGACATATTACTTAGGTTAAAGGAAGATTTCAATAAATTGGGCAATATGTGAATGTGACTGCGAAATGGTGTAGATGTAATAGATTAAATGTTTGCATTGATAAACGGAAAATAATTTCTTTGAACATGCAGGATTTGCGCAGGACAATATTGCATTCTTAACATATTAGAATATCTAAGATTTTTTTTGTGTATGGAAATAGAATATTCATTACAAATATGCATGATATACTATATTTTCAGTTTTTGCTTTAGGGAAAAGTTATACAAATTTCGCCACGTCAAACATCCTATTTTAGGTTGCCATCTTGACCATCTGACAGATTTTGGATAAAATGGCAAGCAGATATATCACTTTGTAAATGAAATCACAGGTTGGTTTTGCGTCTTCAAAGATATTCCTCAGCCATTGTATCTCGATTGTTTTATGCCTTTGTTTGATTGTTTAATGATCTTGAAAAGTTCGACCAAGTCTCGAAGTAATAACTAAAGATACCAAGAAACTGCGGATACCCACGAATAACAAAGAAACCACTTTTCCACAAAGAGATAATTTACTTCAACGAATGTACAATTTTACAGTTAAGCTGTCTTTTTCATTATAAGTAGAAATGTTTGAGATCAGTAGCCTAGCAAGGGGGGAGGAGAATCACTTTTTTAGAAACGAAAAAATATTTTTTATCAAGAGAAAAGAAGTTTACAAGACGTCTGACTGACTTTATATGCAGAAATACATTAGAAAGTGAAATAACCGATATTTTTTCTATAAATACGTTGAGAAATGTTGTCTACTGAACAACAATTGACAGACTTCGAGAAGTCATTAAAATTTTGTTAACAGAAAAAAAAATGTAGATTCTTGTGGCTGATTTTTTCACTTAATTTATTCGAAATAAAGGGGGTGTCATAAATTTTTAACAGATTTTTTTTTTTACTGTTTTACTCCTTTATTTCGTTTTTACGCTTTGTTTTAGTAAGTTTGATGAGTATTGTGTTATTCGAGGGAAAACTGAAAGGCCACACTGGGCAGCCTAACTTTTAGCGACGCCACTGCTTGTGAGCTATTGTGCATTCTCTCTTGTAGAACTTTGGCTTGATTCTTTGCTAATATTGCAAATAGGCGTTTCTTGATTTAAATATCTCAGATTAACTTGTTAATACGATAAAGAAAAACCCTGAACTATAAGCGGTATGGTTACTATTTTTTATAGTCCACGCGTTTTAGTATT
This sequence comes from Rhysida immarginata, assembly GCA_023313115.1. Lineage (NCBI taxonomy): Eukaryota > Metazoa > Arthropoda > Chilopoda > Scolopendromorpha > Scolopendridae > Rhysida > Rhysida immarginata. The sequence continues at coordinate 2,914,530 of JAHWFO010001556.1, read as the reverse complement.
ACCCCCATTCTTTTACCTTCTCTCCCATTAACAATTTTCTTTCATTTCTCCCCCATTAAATAACTCATCCGATACTTTGCAAGTGGATCTATCACAGTTTTTATGGAATTGGTTTTTTTTATCCTCGTGTTAACGTTAATTAGCGCTAGATCGGCTCCCATTCTTGCAAGTGGATATATGCAGAATGTGCATAGTTCTTTGCTGAGGGAGGAAATGTTTTTTTTTTTAAAGCAGTGAGAAGACGGGAATTTGCATATCTTAATATGAGGTTCTCATTTAAAGAAATCAACGCTATACTTGTTTGGCGAATGCAGACGTTCCATTTGATGAGCTTGCATAGTTTCATAATTGAAACCAGCGTAGTCTCTTTTAAAGTAAATGAGTAGTTTTTCGCAAAGTTTCTTTTTGCAAAATACGAGGCACAGCCAATAAATAACGAGGCAGATGATATTGACCAAAACTATGGTATTCATCATCAACATGGAGACGGGCTGGAAATCTAGTTGTTGGTGACGAACATGTTTTACCCGCGTATCTCTCGCTAGATGCGTTTTGTGTCCGGCTATATGATGACCGAGCAGCGGCCGTGTCCATTCATTTCGGTCTTGAAAGCGACGCGTTATGGAGACATCCAAAGAGGAAGTGAATACTCAGGGGTATTGGAAAGTTAAAGAAGCTCAGGAAGGCAATCAAATCGAAACGTCCCGGTAAATTTTCTGGTGGTGTCTTCCTGTTGCACGACAACGCTAGACCGCACACAGCTTACGCAATAAAAGAACTCTTCAGAAGTTCAAGTGGGAAGTCCTGAGCCCCCCTCCTATATAATTCAGGTCTGTCCTATGTGACTTCCACATCTTCGATGAGCTCAAAAAAGCACTGCGGGGTCAACAATTTCAAACGGAGGATGAAGTCAAGGAGTGAATGCGCATTGGTTCAAAAGCAGCCAAAGGATTTCTACGAGCATGGGATAAATGCCTAAAAAATTGCGGACAATACTTCTCAGGTTCGTTAAATAATTACTGTGAAATATCTTTTGCCTCGTTATTTATTGACTGCACCTAATACTTTCTGGTCTGCATCTAATAGTCAATTTACTGAATCGTTGATTCTTTGATCAACTTAATTTATTAAGTACAGAGATGATTTTTGAAATTCGTATTCTAGACGTCTTGATTCTCTCTTGTCATTCTCAAGATCTCGCGAATTTATTTCAGAGAATCTTCTCGCGAATAAATCTCAGATTTTTTTTATTTATTTACAACTTTACATCCCAATGGGACAAGTACAAGAGGTTGCAAACAGGTTATTTAAGTAATCTAGCATGATGAGACGAGTTAATATGCGATTTAAACATGAATCAGTAATGGAGGTTAACAGATGCTTTCTTATAATTGAGAGGGAAATATGAGGGTCCAAGAAATACATAATCTGCACAATCTGGCCCCAAAATATCCATAAAATTATTTAACTACACTTACATTTTGTATTAAGTTATAGACATGAAACTTGTGATTTGGACATGATTCTCGAGTACAATTCAAAATTTCATTCCTAATATTAAAAGGTAGGTTATTCCAAAGTGAACAAACATTATAGGGAAAAAAGGATTCAAGAAAATTAGAGATCACTAACTTTGGCCTAAGTTTATATTTTTGAGTAGATAGTCGTCTTCTTGCAAATGAAAGATTCTTCCATTTTCAAAAAAGGAAACTCTTATGTGTGACGTACCTCAAATAAATTCTTTTTTCATATTTGAGATATTTTTTTAATATGCGCAACATTTTTCAAATCTTTGAGAAAGAAAAACTATCTAAATAATCTTCATCATCTCTTCTCATTAAAGCAAAGATTCTCTAAAAGAAAAAAAAATTACTGATGCTTGATCACTTTAACCTTACTTATTGAATATAAAGAAGCTTCTTATGTCTTCATCCAGTTTCTTTATGATCGTTTTCAAGTAAGAACACCAACGTGTAGTACAAAAGAGATTACTGTGTGATGACGGGACGAAAGAAAAAAAGAATAATTCTACTTATATTTAATTACTTAATAAATTATATTGTCGTAAATTTTATTTAAATTAGCCCATATCTTTCTATAATTTCCTTGGTATTAGGATTTCAAATTAATTTATAAAAATTTAATCTTTTAACAATCAACTAACCTAACTCTGTATTTTCTTAGATAGATTTCTTGTTTCAGGTTTTGAGTTCAGTCTTAATAATCCACAAATTGGTTTTATGGATTAAATTTTATACTGCTCGCATATAAAAGATTGGAAATTGAGTAAGGAGTGAAAAAATAAAGACTGCATTAAAAAAGTTACTATGTTTTGAATTTCTTTGTTTGTTTTTTTAAATTCAGGACCAGGTTCAAAGCCGATTGATAAAAGTCGAAGAGTAATAAAATAAATTAATTTGAATTCGTTTCATTAATTCAAAAACAAAAAAAAAATTATCTAGAAAGCATAATTGTAGCAAAAATAAAGATTTAATTTTTCGAAATATGAACTGCATTAATAAAACAGAAACATTTAGGATAGTCTTATACATTTTTCTAGGTTATTAATTGGAGAATAACACTTATTTAATATGCTTATATAATTTACCAGCTATTTTTAAAATTTAACTACTTCTGCTGGGGGGAGAACATGTAATATTCATAAATTCGTTTCTATTTTTGTGAAATTTCTTGTGTTTAATTCACAATGTGTTTGGCTTATGTTCACATATAACCTCTTTAAACTATGTGTAATTTGTTTTCAATTTTCAGTGCTCGTTCTGCAAAGGTTCTAATAAAGAGGCCCTTATCGTCGTATGTTCGGAGCTTATGCTTGTGTACTTCACATTATGGAAGTTTATTATTCATTACTTGGAACAAATTGACACGTGATGGCCATCTTAAAATTTTTAAAACGCCATCCCCTCATTTTAAAATGTCATTTAAATTCTTCCATGAAAGCGAGTGTAAAAGGTTTTCAAAACGGTGACGCTGCTTGATCCTCAATCGATTACCATTGAACGAAATTTATCGCTTTTAATGCGCCATCAGTTAGGAAGAGCGAGCGCTTCCTATTCTATCTCTCTCTCTCTCTATCCCTCCCTTGAAAAACGGCGATCGAATTCGGAGCAGCCAGAAGATGAGAGGAGCTTTTCGGTCGAGGATGTGTCATGCACTGAATAGATGTCCTTCGATTGTTATCGACTTATAATTAAATATGAAAATTGCTCCCAGGAGAAAAACAAGGGGGAAGGGTGCCGTCTAACCTCCCTCATCCCTCCTTCCTTCTGCCCTGCCAATGGCCTCTTCGGCGTTTCACACTGTCTGTCTCCATCTGTATGGAAATGGATTCGTTTCGGTCGCGTCGCAACGTTGCTACTAGCTCTTCCCGAACCCCTCTATCCCGCTTCCCCTCCTCTCCACTTCTCCTTCTTCACGACATACAATTGGTTCCACGAGAGGAACGAGCCCTGTCTTCTTATTCGCCAGTCCTCTTTTAATGGAGGATATCAAAAGATGTCCCCTCGCGATTACCATGTAATCACTGTGTTGTAATTTCCTTATTAAGGATCGTATCAGGAGCCGAGGGCTCCGTTCGTTCCCCGATAACATCGCTTCCACCCGAGTAGTTGGAGTTTGTTATCGCAGATTCATTCTTCGTAGCTTCTGCAGACTCCGCAATAACGAACTTTGACGACCAAACCCCTTTTGCACGGAATGGTGCGCCAGGGAGAAATCCAACGAGAACCGAATGGAAAATGAAGGCTGCGCCATGAAAGAGTCATATTTTGCTAGGCTTGTAAGAAACGAGCGCGAGAAGAAAAAAAAATTCTCCTTTCTCTATCTCTCCCTCCCCCCCTGTCAAAAAATCTATATTGTATATAAATATATAAAATTAAAAATTTTCATTAATATTTAAGGCATTATGTAAAAGGTCTGGCATTAAATTCTAAACGATTTCATGTAAAGAATTTTCAGATTAAACAAAAATATAAATATGTATAAATAAATAATGCATTTAGTTACAGTAAATATAATGTTCCTCTATTGTTACATTGGATTTTTTTTAGGAAAAATCTATAAATTTGGATTAATTTTAAACATAAGAAGAAATTAGCTCTTCATCTTAATGCAGGTGTGAATACATGTTTTTTCAGCTTTAATAAACAAAAATTCAAAAATGATGAAATATCTAGAATTCGTAGTATGAGGAATAAATGAGAAAATTCTTATCTGTTCCTGATAATATTCTGGATGGGAGTGAAAGATTGTTTTAATTTCGAACTGGAAAAGCCAGGAATTTTTTTAGTCCAAGCTTTAGTCCTTTGCTCTAATTTTTATTTATTTATTTATTTATTTTAGTCATTTGGGTCTATTGATGTTTTCACAACTGGTGTAGTAATATTTTATTTAAAATGGCGGAATTATGGACTTACATCAAAAATAAGTTGTATTTTTGACATAGATAACGAATTTGTTAATACTTCTTCTATGTGAGACGTTTTTTTTAATGTCGCATAATGATAAACATTCGCCCATAGGAATTGTGCCAGGTTGGAAATATTCCGCAAACGGTCAACCCTTCTATAACACGATTCATTCGTAACGCGTTACAAGAAACTCAGAATTAGTACATACAAGTCAGGTTAATTCTACCGTCATATAAGAATCTCAGTATTAGTAAAACAAAATCAAAGTAATTTGAACGCGTTATATGGAAACCGTGCATCTTTTTATATGGAAACCGCATTATTAGAGACTTACAATGTTAGTACAATTAGATTAAATCGTACAGCGTTAAACGGAAACCGCGTTATATAGGCAATTTTGAGATGCAATTGGAGAATTCCTTAATAACTGAAACTGAAATGTTGTGGCGTACGTGCATGAAAAAATAGGGGAACTCTTCATTATTTTGACCATAAAAAATGTTATAGAAAAATTTAAGCTATAGGGAGAATGCTTACAATTGCTCTAATTAACCTGTACGTACTGTACACAGTAATTTAGAAACCATTTTATAAAAGTATCGTTTTAGGAGGACTGTTGCATTTTTTGTTCCGCATTATATGGAAACAGGCATTGTGGGATTTATGTTGACTGTAAAAGCATATGCAGTTTTACCATATGGACGTAGAATCCTTGCCGATCTACCTTATGATATAAAGAATAGCAATTGAGAGTACTGTTAATAGTTTTTTAGAAAATGAGAATTTGACTTAAAAAATTTTCAACAGCAGCTATAAAACAACATCTTTAAAACTGCTAATTAATACGCTTTTGATAAGAACAAGCAAAGTGAGTGATAGAGGCTGGAGAAATAGAAAGGAAAAAAACAGGTTTTCGAAAAAAAATAAAAAAAAATTGGAAAGACTTTTCTCGTTATACAGAGTGTCCCCGAAAGTATATTGGATGGAATGGGAGTCATTGGAATCGTTTCTTTTCCAATTTTTCAAGCGTCATAAACGATCTGGGATGGAGAACGAATGGCCGACCGCCGCTGTTGCTGCGTCATGAGAAAATCGCTCGCCGTCGCCGTCTAGATAAAAGGAAAACGGCAACAATAATCTTGGGCGGCCATCTCTTCGAGAATTTTGCTTCCAGAAAATGGTGTTTTTCTTCTTTTGGCAACGATTCCTGCGAAAAATGAACAATCTTCAATGGCTCTGTCCCAGAAAACATAAAATTTGAAATATGTTGATTAGTATTTTGATTCAATAAACTTGCATATTAAAAGATAGTAATAATTTAAACATGAAATATGACACGGGAAACTGGAATTTAATTTTAATAGATCGTTTTAGTTAATCTTCTAATTTTTAATCTTACTTTTCAATTAATGTAACTCTGAATTCTTCAGTTAGATTATATATAAGAGAACTCTATGTACTGAAGAATTTAGATTATATTGAATTTTTTTCTTTTCAAAAAAAGCTAGATCACAGCCTAAAGATAGCCATGAACAGTCATATCGTTACATTAGTAATCACTTGAACAGCAATATGTGATAGCGTTGCAAAAGTGATGGTCAAAAATTAAAGGATTAACTCTCAAATCAACATAAAAATCTTATTCAAAGCTTACGTAATAATGTAAATTTTTATATTAGAACTGTCACTGACTACTTAAGTATTACTGTAACAAACAAAAAACAGACAACTGAATAATAGCCCTTGCTAAAAATAGTATTTCATTCGGCATGATATAATCCAGTTTATTGATCAAAAACGCTGGATTTTATATGTTATAGGATGTTCAAATTTCATCCGTTCTGAATTTGCTGAATTCTCCCTTTCCTTTTCTTTCCATCCTGCATCTCCCTGTAGGGTGGTAGACCAGCTCATTTCGTATCTTTTTTTCTGGATAGTCTTGTCACTTCAATAGTTTCAATTATTTAGGGGAAAGTGGATCTTGGATTTTCACCAGTAAGTTCGTATTTGACAAGAAATCCAATAAAGTTTTTACAATTAATCTTCTTGTTTCCTTTTTTTCCTTACAAAAAAATTCTTTTAAACATGGCAGGAGTGAATTCTTCAACGTGTTAACGATAGAGTAGTGCAACTAAACTTACACATCACCACAAATGCTACAAATTTTGAAAAGCTGAATGTTATGGTGGAGAGAATATGATTTTTTTGTTCTCGGGATCACTGAAATTGATGCTGAATGTTATGGTTAGCTCTTGTTTACGAGATAACAGCACATATTACATCTCACTTCACCGCATATATAGCAGAAATTATCGGGGTTATTTACACAAATTATCGGGGTATTTTTCTACTTCTCCATAATAGCAGAATGTCAGATGAAATTCTCATGGAAGCACTTCCGTACACATCAGCAATAAAACTATTATTGTTCGTCACTTCATAAGAATTGAAAGCCCATCCAGGCGTCACCACTACTGATCACCTGATGAACATGCGAGAACACGCAGAGACAATATCCGATCACGTAATGGCACCGTGCTGTGATAATGCTGCCAACCCTGTAAACATGGCCACCCACTATTTGGTGGAAAACTGTAATTTGAGGTCGGTCAAGGCTGCAGTGCGAAAACTAGAGATAAACTAGAAATCTCAATGTCATTTTTGAATTCAGTGAATTAGTCAAAATTAGCTACTCTCGTTTCCATAACATTTTGTTTGTTGAACAGCGTAATCCAAAGATTTTTAGTCTGGTGATCTGGTATATGGTTCACTTGCAGATCCATATTTAGTAAGCTTAAATTTTTCCCTTTTTTTTTTTTTCTTATTTGACCAAAATATCACTTTTGAAACAGTCTGCTTTGTATGGGATTCAATTGGAATATCCTGTTAGGAAAAAATGTTAATAAAATTATCGATATTAATTACTGCGAAATCATAAATCCAATAAACCCAAGATCATATTAATCGTTAATCTGATTTGTTGTTTAGTCTGTCTCAAAATTAGTATTTAATGCTGCCTTTTATCGAAGATTTCTTTCAATCGTATTCTCTAGACATTTTTCGGCGGGCAGTTTGATATACTTCTCTTGTAAATCGTAATGTATGTTTTTTAATACGTTTAATGTAATGTATGGTTTATAATATATAGTTGTTTCATATGTTATAGGCTTATATTTAAAAAAAATGAAACAATTATGTAAATCAGAAACCATCAAGGAGAGATTTTTTTTTTGCCCTTATCGATTGTGACGTACTAATAGCAATAAATTTCCTAAGCAAAAGACACGGATTACCATTATTGGTGTGCTCTCATTCTCCCTTTTTTTGTGTGTATCTAAATTGCAAGAGAGCTATCGAGATAATTTGTCTCGTTCTCCATGGAACACGAGGCACGAGCGGCGACAACACTGGAGATAACCATCTGTTCTATGGAACGCTCTTCGTTCCCTTTGCCCTCGTCCATGGTAGCTTGGAACTCCGAGAGAAAAGTCAAGAGAGAGGATATGACCATAATGTTTACAGCAGCTTTAGAGATGATCCAACTATTAATGTCCACTCCATGAATGATAAAATGACATTAAGCAGTTAAAGGGAATATTCACATATTCAGCCTACTTTCTCCTACCATAAAGCTTTATATCTGCGGTTGTGTAGTTATTTGGATTCTTTTTTCACTTCAATTTATTTACTTACTTATTTTGTACTAATTCAGTTCCTTCAGGTTTAAAACCTCTTGTTCTTGTATTTTATTTTATAATTAGGTTTATATTTAGCCAACACAACAGAATAGAATCTTCAAATCTATCCCTTATAATTTATTTAAATCAATAACAAAAAGTTAACAAATCATTTCAATAATTTCTCCTGTGCAGAGCGAAAAATATCAAAATTGGCATTTTTTTTATTATTGTTAAAAAAGCTAATGAATTTGGAATCAATTTTTATTTGGAAGATTTCGTTTGTCTTTCACTTCATGGTTTTTGTTGTGTATTTATTTGCACCCATATATATATTTGCCTCGTATTCCATTACCATTTACAACATTTAAAAGTTGACTCTTAATATTTATTTACCTCTTTGTTTATTTTTATCGTATTCATTTAAAAAGATCTCCACTTCTCTTTTTCTTTGGAATTTGAACTGTTTTTACTCGAAGATTGTTTGTTTAGTGAATAGGGAAATTATAATTCATCCAGATATTCAGCTATTTCATCGATAATGCATTTTTTTAATCTCCATAATCAGATAATAATTAGCATCCTCAAGTAATTATTCAAAACTATATTTTTATTATAATTTGCGTCTTAAAGGTTTAGTGTCTCTTTATTTGGAATTCTCAAATATTGTATGCAGTTTATGTAAAGAAGAAATCCTAATAGAATTTTGAGAGAAGGACTTATATTTTACATATTTTTTCATTATTATTTTGCATATACCAAATACAAAATATCAAATGCAAAATACAAAAGACTTTAAAAAATTTAACGATTTCAATTTCCGTTTATTTCTTAGATGTATAATTTTTTAAAAAAATAACATTAAACTTATAACATAATATTGATAGACTTGTGTTTTTTTATTACTGAATTATTATAAATAATGGACTTAAAAGTAATACTTGATAGAAAGTATTTTATTCAAATGTTAAACATAATACACAGTTATCATCTTCACTGCAAATTCAGTTATTATTTATGTTACTTTATTTTCAAAAAAAATGGAGAATTTTGGCCCAATGATGATATTTGTATGTGATGATATTTTAATTAGTCTAGCGTTCATACATTTGGCTCATACATTCCTCCTTTTGAGTCTCGTCTCCCATGAATAAAATCGTTCTTCTTCTTTAACCAGATAAATTTTTTTTAGTTCTTCGACTTCACTTTTCTTTCTAGTTTGGTTTCATCTTTTCTTCTTTAATCCGATTTTTTATCCTCGTTTTTCTCTTCTTTTTCTCAAAATTTATTTCAATCCTCTTCACTTGTCATTTTTTCCAATTTGCAACCCTTTCTCTGTCGCCTCTCTTCTCTTTCTTTTGGCAAAGACAAACGAACAACTTGTCCGCCGATAGCATTACTCGTTGTATTCTCCTCGCTAATAAAAACGTTATCATTAGAACTATCCTCAATTTTATTATTTTTTGTAGCTCCGCTATTAGATAGAAAAGAACACTCATGCATAATAAATTTCATTAAGTTAGAATAAAAAAAAAAAAATTATTTTAAAAATAGATTACGCCCGTAGTCTTCTATACTTAAGTGTGTGTGTGTTTTTCCCTCTTCCCACCTCCTCGTATTTCTTTGATTCCTTTCCTTCCCCCTCACACACATTTTGCCTGTGAGTGTCAGGACCCATTCAGTGACAGTCTGGATGTATCTATCCTCCCACTCAACTATCGCAAAAGCACATGATGAATGGGGCCTACATAATGCATCCGATCCCAGCATTCGCCCACTGGGAACCTCCGACCATTGAGAACGGGGAAAGTAACACTCACATCTGTGTCAACTTCAAAGACATTTTTTGCTGCATTTTTTTAAAGGAACCTCTTCGTCTGAAGCCGAGAGAACGAAGAGGGGAAGGGAATGAAAAGTAAAAGTGTCCTTTTTTAAACGATCTAAAAAAAAGTGAAATGCATTCATTAAATTGTCCAATAAACGTAATCACTGAAATGTTTTTATTTTCAGTGGTTCAAAAGTTTTTCCTTTGTGATGCTGAAAAACAAATTTTTAATTTTTTTTTTTATCAATAAGATCGTAAGTTTTTTTTTACGTATGGACTAGCATTTAAAAAATGAATTGGAAATGAAAATTGCTTTGCATGTTTCTTTTTTTTAATTTAATGCATCTTCCAAATTTTATTGTAATGGATGATATCTCGTTATAATGGATTTTTTTTTTTACATCAAGAAACTTTTTAGGAGACTAATCTAATGATTTAACTCGGGAAACGTTTGCATTTGAAAAGTGTTTTTTGTGTTGTTGTTGTTGTTGTTGTTGTAGCTTAAAATTTCTAGAAATACTGTAAAAGTATTAATCACTTACATTTTTCTATCTTTAAAAATAATTATCACAAACATTCGTTTGAAATTTTTATTTCTTTTGGTTGCTTGATCAACCGAGGATAGAATCCATTTGTTATTGTATCCTGAAGATGCTTTATAATAATTTTATTTACAACTGATACAACTAATCTGATGATAATTATTTATTTATTTTCCAAAAATTGTTTTCGTAATAAAGCAAATTACTAGGTTATAGTAATAATAATTTACATTTACTTTAATATGTATATTAACTTTAATATTAAATGACCTATTAATCTTTTCAGTTATATAAGTAATCGATTTAGAACTTTCAGGTGAAATAATCATGTCTGTTTATAGGAATCCAAAATTAATTTAATTACTTTTAATGGAAACTATATTCGGTAACTTATATCTCTTTTTACAATCTCCTAAAGTCGTAAAACATCCTTTTAACGAAAACAACGATGGATTGATTATACTCATTACTGAACATTATCAGTTCTTCTTAAAGGAAGATGGTATGGTGTTTTCTTCATTGGAAGTAAACAGAAAGTCTGGTGATGTTGTTGTTACAATTGTGGTTGGTTGACCTGTTAACAGTGTGTGAACCAGGGCGGAAAAATACTTCGTTTTCCATTTCTTGATGGACCTTGTTTAGCCAGGCCGTTTTTGGTGTCCGACAACACGTATAAATTTAGAAGTGTCGTAAAAGTGAATGTGTAGGGTATTGGGTTAGTGAACCCTTGTACGTTGACCTTGTGACCGATCGAATTCACAGCTAATTGGTTTATTTCAGTCTTTCACTCACTAAATGCAACCATTAAACCTTGTGTGATTTGTTTCCAGAAAAGGAAAGATGCTGGTTGTAAAATTCGCAAAGGAAAAAAAGAAAAACTAAGCGTCAAAGGAAAGGAAGGATTGAAAGCAATAAAGAAGCGAGACAAATAACTTGTTTAGGAATTCCCATTTGAATTTCTTCTTGGGATTTCTAAGTGAAAATTAGCGGCAGCCTTTACAACAAAACAGTGTAAAAGTTAGGGGCTATTCATTCGTGAATTGTTTGATCATCATTTAAGATATTCATGAACGCCGTATAAATATTATGATAAACATGGTTTTAAGAAATAAATTCCGAGTAATTCAAGATTTTCTGTCCATTAAACATTTTAATTAAAATACGAGTACAGAAGAAAGAATGCGCTAATATTATTTTGAAGGATATTATTTAGCTCAAGAAGATAATTTATTTATTTATTTATTTATTTATTTATTTATTTATTTATTTTAAATCTTTTTATAAATTCTTACAAAAATATATTCTCTATAATTTACAATAATTCATACCATTCATGCTTTAGATTCTTTAAATTATATTATTTTAAAATCTTTTGAAGTAGCTATTATGTCTCTTTAAAACATCTGTTAGGTGTCTCTATTTTTTTTAAACCAATTGCTTGCCATAAAAACTTTTTAAACCAATTGCCTTTTCGTAGATAAATAATAGAAAATAACAAGCACCTATTGTTAATTTTTTAATTTTTTCAATTAAATCTAGGTTATAAGATTATGGGAATTTTAGTGATTTATGTTTGTTTATGCATTAGAAATTAAATCCAGAGTAATTAATATTTAACTTTATGTCTATAATAGGTATCATTTGTTTAGTAAAGATTGTTTTAAGTAAATGAATAAATTTAAAAATAAAAAAATACGAAACTAAACTCGTAACGTACCTTTTTGTCAAGAAGATTGGTTTGGTTTGGTTTGTTTGGAATTAACGTCATTTTCAACTGCTATGGTCATTTCAGGACGGCGTTATAGGGGCCGCAAATTTTGCCTCGCAAAGGTTCTTTAACGTGCAGCCGGCAAACGACTACACGGGACCAACGGCTTTACTTCTCTTCCGAAGGAATTGCGTGATCTCAGGATTTCCCGCTGAAAAATCCTCGTCGTCCTCGGCCGGGATCGAACCCGCGTACTCGGGCATCAGATTACAGATAAATTTCATACGATTGTATGTCAAGTAAAATATTGTAAACATTCCAAGGAGGAGCTTTAGCAGTGAAGCAGAGATACATTTATACATTTATTAAAAAGAAATTACCCTCTCCCCCGAGTAGGTAAGGCAAGTAGTAGATCTTGCGGTCATCTATTTTTACCCCTTTATATGCGCTTTTTACCTCTCCCCAAGTTTTTAAATCAAAAATTGATTTTCTCGAACGTACTATGTAGAAGATGTAAAAAAAAAATCGTATCTTCTTTCCTTTCTCATCATTTCCGAACGTATGATATATCACATGCCATATGTTGCCATAGTTCTAAGGACCAAGTGACTGCCACCCCCGTAAATCCGACCCCACTGGAACAATTGGGCCTAAACTTCATAATAATGTAGATCTTGCCTAGAGGAATCTGAATACTGAATTTCACGCCTTTCCGAACCTAAATAGCACATAGATATGTTGCCCTCTCTGAATCCAACTCCCGTAATTCCGAACCCTGTGTACCAATCAAAACCAAACTAAATAGTGCAGATGGACATGCCCATAGTAAGCTACTTTCCGAATTTCAACCTTCACCCTCAAAAAATGTAGAAATTATGAAGGGGTACCCATATGTTATCATAGTTCTAAAGACCCAGTAATTGCCACCCCCACAATTCTGAGCCCATTGGGACAATATGGCCCAAACTTCATAGTAATGTTGATCTTGCTTAGAGGAATCTGGATACCGAATTTCACTCCTTTATACACGTATGCATAAATAATCGTAGACCTTTTGGTCCCCTCTAATTTCTGGCCCCGAAACTGCGACCCCATTGGGCCAATCAAAACCAAACTTAATAGTGAAGATGCACATTTCCATAGTAAGCTACATTCCGAATTTCAACCTTCTACCTCAAAAAATGCGGAAAATATGAAAGGGACGGACGGACATTGTGAAAACAATAAGTAGCTCCATTCCTCCGCTACTTAATAAGCTTATAGATTATGAGCACTTGAGCAATCGTGCGTTGACAAAGCGATTTCACGTGCTGGCGCCGATGTCAATAATGCTTAAAAGATGAACAGAAAGTAACAATATATTCCTTCTTGACAAATCGCTTGTTATGGCATGCCATTATCTTTGTATTCTTTACACGCACTGTTTTAGCACGTGAATTCGACTTGAAGGGTTACACGAAAAATTCTGAAAAGTTGATACGGCCGAGCTAAGACTTTGATAGTCATATTTCTGAAAACAGAATTTGAAAAAGTTAATTCGTTTTCAAGTTATCGTGCAAAAGGCGGACGGACGGCCGGATAAACGTACAGACCAAGGGCGCATTCTTATAAGTAGCTTTTATGCTAAAGCTCCTAATAAGCCATTAAGGAATGACATAACCAAGTACCGAAAGGCTAAACTAAACCATTTGCGGAACCATATGTTTCAACTGCCTTTTGTTATCATTGAAAGTTTCTAATGATATTTAAAGTTTCTAAACATAATGATACCATTAAACCACGTACCTTTGAATCAATTTGGATTATCATTAATTTTACGGGTTATATTCATTCATAACACATCATTCCAAGTGATTTGATATATTAAATGGCATATCTTATCATTGAAAATTTTTGAGGGTGTCATAAGGGTACCATTAGAGCACGTGCCATTGTATCCATTATGCCAATTCTTCATAACAGATCATTCGTGGAACCAAATTTATCATTTGACGAAAACAGTAATTAATAACCACTTATAGCTCGTCGTTACGATTTGTTTGATATATTACTTAATATATCTTTCCATTGAAAATTGCTAGATGGTAAAATAGAGGTACCATTTATGTATACGCCAAAGAACTAATTTAGATAATATTTGTGATTGGTTCGTGCCATGAACCATATTACTTGACTGACGAAAACAGATTTTGAAAATCTTTCATAGCTTGGCGGATTTAGAGTTACGGACAGACAGACAGACACGTTTCCCCACACTGATAACAAAAAGCACATTTCCTTTCGCCCATCAAATGCTTGTATAAATTTCAAAACTGTTTTGGGGACTAGCCAGGGGAATTGCCGTGCGGCGCATAAAAGGTGTTAGAAAGTTTTTGTCTATTGTGGTTTAATGGTATGCCGTAAATGATTTTCCTCGTGATACTGTACTATTGCAGTTCTGAACATTCTGTAGCTCACTCACTGATGTCTCTCATTACATTTCAGAATGGAAGCACTAATGGTGAGATTGCAATACAGAACTGAAGCCAAATTGTGATGGCAAAATTGAAGCATCCTTTGATACGGGTTTTTATACCATATGGTAATTTTGTACCATGGTTTTTACAGGTTGGTGAAACGTTTTGAAACCACCGGATCAGTACATAATTCCAGGAAGGACCACTCAGGACGACCAACCTCACCACGAAAGTGATGTTCTTCAAAGAGTCACCACGGAATTCAGTTCCAGGCTCTTTACACGGATTGCAGAGGATAGAAATCACTTTGAAAACCTTCTGCATTAAATTTCACGATTTATGTTATAGCATAAATATGATAACAAGAATCTACACTAAGTGGCCAGTTTATTAGGAACACCCATGACTATGCAAATCCGTCGGCATAGAAATTACTACATATCACTTGGTCACGTGACAGTCGGTACCAATATAAAGCAAGAACACACTGGTCAACTGCAAGTGGTTTGACCGTCACCATGGAGCGTCTCCCTTAACTTGAAATGGTTGTTCGGGAAAAGCCTGGAAGACGTGCGGTTTCGGAAATACTCAGTCATCATCATCATCATCATCTTCAGGCAGACAATATGCACATCTGTGTTGGAATAAATTCTTTTGTGGGCAAGTGGAGCGTCTCCCTATTCTTCATCTTAACTAATCATATTTTTAATCATTTCAGGAGTTTACTAGGACTGATTAAACAACCAAAAAACAATCAACCAGAAACAAGCCTGTGGTCGCAAACGACTCGTCGATCCAAGGGGTGAGCGTAGGATGGGAAGGATGGCCAACGCAGAATTTGGAGACAACAGCACGAAGCGATGGACCCCTCCTGTCTGGTTTTCACTGTTCAAGCTGCAGGAGGCTCTGTAATGATGGCATACTTTTGGTCTGCTGATACCTGTAGAACAACGCCTTAATAGTCAGGGTCACCTGAACATTGTTGTCGACCACGTTCATCCCTTCATAACTACTGTGTTTCCCCCATCGGAGGGATACTTCCAGCAGGACAATGCTCCGTGTCACAAGGCTCGTATCGTCATAGAATGGTTCCGTGTAATAATAAATTCTACTCACTCCTCTGGCTACCACAGTCCCCGGATTTGAACAGAGTATTAGGCTGGTGTTCCTAATAAACCGGGCACTCAGTGTATAACCTTACACTGAACGACCAATGTATTAGGTACACCCCGCTAATAGCGTGTTGCGCCTCCTTTAGCGGCGAGAACTGCCTGAATACGTGCTGGCATGGATTCAACAAGGTGTTGAAACCGTTGCGGAGGAATAGCAGCCCAGGCTGACATCACAGCGTCCCGTAATTGGTGCAGGTTGGACGGTAGTGTGGGAAGGCATCGGATGGTTCTCTCCACTTCATCCCATAAATGCTCGATCGGGTTGAGATCGGGCGACCGAGCTGGCCACTGAAGCAGGTGGAAGTCCCCCTCATGTTCCTCGAACCAGTCCAAGACCATTCGAGCACGGTAACAGGGAGCATTGTCTTGCTGAAACTGTCCGTCACCACCAGGGAACACAGTCATCATCAACAGGTGCACCTGATCGGCAACAATGTTTCAGGTAGTGTGTCGCATTCAGGGATGTCTCTAGGGATATCAGAGGACCCTGTGTGTTCCAAGAGAAGACACCCCAGACCAGCACTCCTCCTCCACCCGCCTGTACGGTTGTCTGCTGACAGGATGGGTCCATGGTCTCCTGCTGTCTGCGCCAGATGCGCAGTCTGCCATCTGCAGATGAAGTAGGAACCGCGATTCGTCGGACCAGGCGACCTTCTTCCACTCATCCAGTTTCCATTGGCGATATCTGTGTGCCATAGCAGGAGCGCTTTCCGGTGACAGCGACGGTACCCGTACTGGCCACCTGTTGTTAAACCCAGCTCGGTGCAAGGTGCGCTGCACCGGGTGCTCCGAAATGGATTGGGATGTTCCCTCATTGAACTGCGCTGCAATTTGTTGGGCTGTTCCCGTCCTGTTGCTGTGGATGATTTATGCCAGCCGCCTTTGGCCTCGTTCATCCACGGACCTGTTTTGTCCGGAGTTGTGTTTGTTGGAGGTTGTTTTTTGGCATAACTGCCATTCACGGAATACCCTTGACACTGTTGCACGGTAAAACCCGAGGAAGTTCGCGGTTTGCGAAATGATCAACTGCGCCCGTCGAGCTCCATCGATCAGGCCTCGTTCAAAGTCGGCCAAATCCTTGGATTTACCCATATTCAGTCCACTTCTGCTGCTGACTGCAACTTGTGATCCAATGCATACCTTTTATACACTGCTTCGGCCTGTTCCATTGTTTGGGTATCACTGGGAGGCCGATCCATTTTCCGTAAGAGGTGTCTCTAATAAATTGGTCGTTCAGTGTATCGTAATAGGCAAAAACTTTCTAACACCTTTTTTGCGCCACCGGGTACAAACTATAAAAATTTAGAAAAAGAACCCCAAGTTTTTGTCTGTCACTGAGGGCTGCTTTTCTACCACCTCAATGTTTCGTTCCATAAGCTGATCGCAATTTTATGTAATTACCAATTACTATGTGAGAACAGTTCAGGACCTTTGCAATTAATCTAGGTTGCATTTCATCTGCCCTTTCTTAAACTGAGAGTGGAATACCTCTTAACATAATTGTTTTTACTTAAATGCATCGAATTTGGATAAAGTATTTGAATTTTCTACAGATAAAATATTTGAATTTTCTGGGGGAGGCCGTGGCCTGGTGGGCTTTCACTGAACACAACTGTGAAGTTAAGCCACATCAGGCACGGCTAGTCACCAGATGGGCGATCATCAGTGATAGACCATCTTCACCCCCCCCCCCCGGCTGCTGCTACCATCATACAGCAGTCGTGAATCCAGGTCCATCCAGGGACCCAACTCGTCGGCCTTTGGCCATACAGGCCCTGGATGGACGTATTGGATCCTGATTCATAAATTAAAAAAAAAAATAGTTTGAGTCATTTTACTGATAAAAAAATCTTTAAATTGCTTAAATGGAACAGGTAAAAAATTTAGTTTTTGTAATTTTTTTGTGTTTAAATTTTTTCCAGCATTTACTGAAACACTACAATACCTTGTTTCCCAATTTGTTATTTTTATTGATAATTTGTATGTAAATTTAAGTAATTCTTTGTTGTGGTCCGTGGACCATTGTTGTCGTAAATTTTTTTTGGAACTTGCATGATGCGAGTTCTTATCCCGTGTGGCGATTTTCCCTCGCAACTAATTAACTCGGTCGCGAGATGTTATGCAGTCTAATTGTTGATAAAATTAATGCGTAATTAGTGTTTTTTTTTCTAGAACATTTCTTCATCTTCTCCTTGCTTCTGCCACCTCACTTCTCCTGAGCAGCCATGGTGTCCACTCACTTAGCCAGTATTTCTTTCCCCTTGCTCCAGCCTTAAGACTGTACCTCCATAATTGCAATTACGAGTTTGCCAACGTGGTCCCCACGTTTCATGCGTGTCAATGTTTATTTTGACCCGTCGCTCGTTTTCGCAGTCTCTCCATGTTTAGGCCTGGCCACGAAACCCATTCGCTCGGAAAGTACAATCTCTGCTATCTTTCTCCATACCCGGATATTTCACCTGCAGAACCATGCATCTAGGCTGTTGAGTTAACTGTGCATCGCGAGATGCCACGGCTGTACTACCGCTTCACTAATACTTGTGCTAGACACTGTGAGTACTTGAATTTTATTTTTGATTGTGTATAATTTTTAATTTCTACCATTGTTACCCATGGGACACGCTTTGTGTTCTAATTTCATTTTACTGTCATTAATAAATTTTTTATAATATACTATGCAAGTGTTTGTTGACTTATTATTAGCCAAATATCCACTTTATCACCCGCCTCCTCACCGGTAGCAGATCGTGGTTTGTGGAATTGGAACTTTTGGGTCCAGCTATGGCTAGGTGTTTCTTTGATGACAGTCGTTCAATCCCTAAGCCCACCAGTGGTAACTTTCACCAATGGAAGTATCGGATGTTAGCGTTTCTGGAATCAAAGGGATTAAAAAAAAATGTACATTCTAAAACTTCCTTACCCACTTCGGATACAGAGAAAGAGATCCGCTGTTCGAATGGAACGGGCACGCCTAAGACATTATTTATTAAGCATGGTAGATGATGATATTGTAATCATGTTGCAAGATGACAATCCATTTTCCATCTGGGAAACCATCCGTCGACGTTATGCCCGAGCCGATTCTGTCATTCAGGCGGAAGTTATACGACGCCTTTCAGTTCTTTGCTTCCATGACACAGAGGACCCCAACGCATATGTAGCACGTGCATTGCAAATACGTCGGAGGCGGGTGCCGTCTCATTATCCATAGACGACAAGACCCTAATTGATCATATGGTAGTTGGTTTGCCTTCGACCTATACGCCTTTAAGGCTCTCATTACAGATTAACCCTAACATGTCCCTCGAAGGTTTTCATAGTCAGTTGAGCGTTGTGTTCAATGATAATTCACGTGGACGCTCATCTGGCGTCACCTCTTGCGTCACTATAATGTCTACTCGGGTACCAACTTCTCCCTCTGGTACCCAACAGCGCTCAGGGGTACTCTGTTACCCAACAAATGGTACCCAACAATTGTGATGGCCGAGGGCATGTCAGATGTGTTTGCACTTCTAAACGGTTTTCACCAGCATCCGGCACCTCCAACGTTCACGTTCCCCAGCCACCGCCTACATATAACGTACGTGCCACACGTCCAAAACGTAAATCTCGCAAGCGCGATGGCAAAGCCCAGGGGCAGAAACTTACATCAAACTGGGTCAGTTTTAACTTTATACGACGCGCTTTATGCCCCCTATGCGCGATTTAACCTTGTATCAATGAGTCAATTAACCAAACAGGGGTATACTTTGTCTTTTGGTCCTAATGGTTACTCAATAACTTCCGAACAAGGCGTACCCGTAGCTGCACAGGAGGAGGTCGCAGATCTCCCATTCCTTCCAGTTTTACATCAAACTCCACCCGATTGCCAAACGGCGCAGCCCGTTCATTCCCTCGTAGTTTCTTATCTGGATGTTCATAATGCCGTAGGGCATCCGTCGAGTAAAAAGAGCGCCAAAGCACTAAAACATGGCAGTATCCGTGGTCTAGAGAACTTTACAATTCCCTCTGAGATCACGCCATGTGTTCCATGTCTAGAGACAGGGATGACTAATGCACCTCATAGAACTGTTCGACGCCAGCAGTCTAACCGCCCTTTGTATCTCCTCCATGTGGACACGATCGGTCCCATGCTAGTTATCTCTGCTTTTGGCCACAAATACTTCTTGATCGCCGTGGACGATTATACCCGCATGATTTTTGTGTACTCTCTATCTCCTAAGGCAGAGGTACCGCAAGCCTTGATAAATTTAATCAAACTGTTACAACGATCGACAGGAAACCAATTGGTCCACATAAGATCTGACAACGGCACGGAATTCACCAACAACGAGTTAGCTGAATTTTGTGCTACAGAGGGGATAATGCAACAGTTTACCATAGCTGAGAACCCTCAGTCAAATGGTGTGGTCCGCTCCATCTGTGATGGAATAAGAGTCCTGCTTGCCTCTTCCAACGTTTCCCATCAGTATTGGGATCTTGTAACGCAAGAAATAGGGTGGACAATTATGGTGTCATTAAGTAGCATTTGTAAGAATATCACAAACATTTAATTTTATTTTGCTGATCTGATACCTATTTCTTGAGATATCGCTATTTTTCAACGATTTTTTACCCATTTTGATTTTTGTCGATTACAGCGCCATCTGTGACCGAAATGATCGGGTCAAATTCGGGTAATTTTTTCTGGAGAATCCGAATCTGCAATAAAAAATGGGGCTTCCCATTTAAATTTTTTAACTCCTCCCTCCCCCACCTCCAGGGGGGTGGGGGTGGGGGGGTCGAGTTTGGTATCATTAGATGTCCCCCTTCGAGACGAACATTTTTTATTCCACACTTTTTTTGATCCGATATGTGGTTCTCGAGATATTTCAATGTCTTCAGATAAATTGAACACCCGGTATATGTATAATTTTTTATATAGCCGAACTTGTTAATTCTTTTTTGTGCTCATTACATTAGTCGGGATGAAAGGGGTTCTAAACGCCCAGATGTATCTTTTATAGTACAATCTTTTTTGTAGTGCTTACTTAATGACTGAAAAGTTTCGGCATGGCATTTCTAACTGTATTGACAATTTTAAATATTATTTTTGCCTATTTTATAGTAATCTACATATTATTCTAATATTTTACTGAGCTCAGTATAACAGTCACGTGAATATTCATTTTTCAAGGTATACCACTAAACTAATAAACGTATTTATTTTTTGTAAGTTAGTGTGCGCACACGTACAAAACTGTATGCACGATTTATCCATTCACTGCAACTTATTGTTGCTTGTATATTGTATATGTTTATATCAAACAAGTAAAACCAGTAAACGCAGAGATCCCACCAGAGTAAATGCTTAAGGCTGTACTACCGCTCCACTGAGTAATTGATTCATTTTTTTTGTACTAATACTTGTGCTAGACACTGTGAGTATTGGAATTTTATTTCTGATTGTGTATAATTTTTAATTACTACCATTGTTACCCATGGGATACACTTTGTGTTCTAATTTTTTTTTACTGTCATTAATAAATTTTTTATTATTTACTATGCAAGTGTTTGCTGACTCATTACTAGCCAAATATCCACTTTATCACCCGCCTCATCACTTTGTAATGTAGTTATCCTTTAAATATATTGGCATTCTCAAGCATCTCAATGTTTTAAAGAAAACGGCATTTTTAGTGGGCGGCTTTATGCAATTAGTGCGCACCTTTACTATTTTCCAGTGGGATCCCTTAGAAATGGAAATTTCGGTTCATGATGTTAGTGACCATGTAAACAAGCTGTAATTAGCAAGTGAAGCTACGTAAAGTTCAATATATCAGCAACTTTATGCGAGGCACCATAACTGGATGCTACTTAAGGGAAAGTCTGATCATGAGATTACCAGATCCACCATGGGTAATATCATTGTTAAGTGGAAGTCAAGGGGCAAAAACTCTGAAAAAAAATGCAGTGATAGAATTCATAAAGGTTCGTTTTGATTGGCCTACTAGGATTGGAGTTACGGGAGTAGGAATTAAAGGGATCCATCTAGATTTTCTCTAAACAAGGTGTACATTACTTTGCGAGTTTGAGCCGGTGAGGTCGGAGTTACGGCGGTGACATGGTGTTTAGGAATTACAGTAGTAACGCTTTCAACTAATAACATGTGATACATCATTCCATCGGAAATGATGAGAAACGAAAGAAGGTAGAGTTCTTTTCTATTTTCTAAATACTATGTTCAAGAAAATCAATTTTTGAGTAAAAAGAGGGTCCAATTTCCTTGAACTCAATCAAGGCTTTCGTTACTTTTCTATACTCACTTTAGGGGGGAGGGGAAGTAATTTCTTGATGCTAAGTGGAGACACAATTGGAAAAGCCAATATTGATATAACCATTCAAACGTTCATAGAGTTAAATTCAGATTTCATCTCCAGCCACTAATGTACTTAAATTATTCTTTTTCAATATTTTCAAAAGTATTGACGTATTTTGGGAACATTTGAATAATTTTAGCAAGTCTTTCGATAATTAACTTTTCATAAGTTATACAGTTCTCCATGATTTCCTTAATTTGTACATAAACTTGATGTAGTATATTCACTGTTCTTTCAAAATTAACGTTTGAGATAGACTATTAGGTTGTTTCATAAGTATTAGCCGATTTCGCTTAGGCTACTTTGCATGAATCCTACGGTGCATAAATTATATCAGAAACTACGACAACCCCCTATAAAATAGGTAGGACTGGTCCAGAAGTTTCTCCAGTAGTTGCACGTGTAGCGATACAGACATTAACATCATGGAGTAGCGCGATGTCAGACTAGTAATTTTAGACAATACAAATTTGGAGGAAATGTGCTGGAAACCGTTGCTAATGTTAATAGAGCATGGGGTGAGTGCACGACGAGTGACCGAACTGTCCGTAGATTGTTTGCGAAGTTAGGCACTGGTGAGATGGACATTAATTGCAAGCCAGTAGTCGGACGTTCGGTAAAGTGCACAAAGTGGAACAAAAACTGCCTTCCACTGTATCTGAGCTATCCAACGAGCTTACTGTATCATCGGCAACCGTAACCCGATATCTGGCAAAAATAGGCAAGTCGAAAAAGCTCTCACCTAACAGCAGCAACATGTCAAACATCGTGAGGCTCTAACACCGTTTCTGCATAGCATCGTTACTGTTGACGCAATTTCTGATGAATGCCATCAGAAATTGCGAATAAAACAACCGTCACTGGTGAATCGTGCAGGTCCAATACTCCTCCAAGGCGGTGCTCGTCCACATGTGGTACGATGTTCTCCCTCATCCTGCATATTCACCAGACTTTGCCCAACCGATTTCCACATGTTTCGTTACTTGGACAATTTCTTGCGAGACAAATGGTTCATTGATCGAGATACTCTCTTTAATGATGCCACCAGTTTTTTGGAACATTGTAATTCTGACTTCTGCACCGTGGCATTTTTTTTTCACTGCCAACAGGTTGCGCACAATACATTTCATTTAATAATATGTATTCTTTTCTTTGTTTCTGATGTCTTTCCTTTCCATCAAATTTGGCCAATACTTACGAAAACCCAATATGTGATCAAAAGTTTCCAGTGACCTGTACTTTTCTACTGCAACAAGAATTTCATGAAAATTAATGTGGTGTTGAACCTCTCTTTGCTTTTATTACGGTCTCTACTCTCCACTACAATTTGGTAGATAGCTTCAGAAATTTTGTTTCATTCTTCTCAAAGAATGTTGATGAGCTTAATCATTGATGTTGGGCGAAGTGGCCTAGCCCGTAGTTAACGTTCAATGGAACAAGTGTTCAATGAAATTTATATTGGGGCTATGTGTAGGCCGGTACATTTCTTCAACTTCTGTCCATCAAACGCCTTGCTTTGTGACATGGAACAGTGCCATGTTGATACAGGAATGGTTCAATCCCAAACGGTTTCCACAATGAGGGAAATGCAGAATTGTATAAAATATGCATATACGTCACAAATCAGCGCCATACCAAGACACCGCCTCTTTCGAACTTCGCAGTGGGAACCACGTAGTCAGACATGAAGCATTTTCCTGAAATCCGCCAAACCCTAATTCAACTATCTGATTGCCAACATGTTTACAAGGTTAGTCGCTCCATAAGACATGTTTCCATTGTTCCATGGTCCAGGTTTGGTGAGCTGTACACAATTCTAAACGTCGCTTGACACCAGCGATACTTGAAGTTGTGACATTTCGGAATTGTGTAGCAACTGTTTCATCTGAAGACTTCTGATTGCATCGTGTAACATTCAACGATCTACGACTGCCATTTTCTTTGACCTACCACTTCTCGGTTTGTTCCTTGAAATTTCCACTTGATATTACAATCGAAACGATAGTTGCAGGATGACAGAAATCTCGCGTACAGACATACTGTATAAATCAGTCCGGTAAGGCATGTTTGTACAGATGTCTTAAAAAGGATTGATGGTTTTCAAAATGGAATATCAGACAAACGAAGGCAGTTATTAAAGTTATTCTTGCAGGAGAATAATGTACGAGGTCAGGAATTTGTTTTGGAATATTTCCTTGTGTTTTGCGGACGGTTCTTTTCAGACTGGGCGAAATGGCATTCTGAACGATGCTAGTCAACTTATCTGCATCACCACGAGCTTGGATGACTGTTTTTAATCTGACTGGCACAGTGTTCACAAGGGCAGTACATTGCTCTCTTGTTAAGTATGACTAGTATGCTTTAAGGTTTTGGCCAGTTCTTCCCTCTTGTTTGGAGATTGAGTTGAAGCTTTTTTTTCATGTCTCTCAGATTCTCAATAGGATCGCCAAGGGAGGAATTTGCTTTTCTTTAAGCCACTGCATGGCATGACAAGATGCACTGGTCTGTTGAAAAACAAAACATCATCACTGCAAAACGCTTCTGATGCTGGCAAGACGAAGTGCTCAAAGACCTCTTGAAACACTTCTGAATTAGACGTTCGGTGAAAATGCACAATTCTCCGACACCATCTGCAAATGTACTTCCCCACGTCATCACAGGAGCTTTAAACATTCTCTGTTAACCTCCTCCTTAAGTCGCCATACTCGAGCACCTTATTTACTAATGCTGACACAAAAAAGAATTTCATCACTGAAAAGTACTCCTTTCCAGTCATCCTCACCCTGTAACAGTCTTATTTTATATCATCTCACTCGTTGTTTACGTGTTAGAAAGGGCTTGGTTTTAGGGACTCTGGAATGAAACTTCATGGCATGCAGTTGCTGTACTGTTGTTGATCGAGATACGTCACGATTGTTTTTTCACAGCAAATGATTCTTCTTCGCAATCCTTTTGATGTCGACTTCTGTCTGCCGTAGTTTCGACGATTGTTTGATACATGTGCACTGTTTTTGTATTTATCAAACAGCGTGAAACAGTTTGTGAACAGTTCACTTGTGCAGCAATCTTCTCTGGGATTTGTCCGGTTTCGTGTAAGCGCGATTATAGCTTTTGCATTAGGATTAATTTTTTAAACTATAATTAAGATTAGAATTAAATTAAAAAGTTTTTATTATTGATTTTTCTTGTGATGTTCTTAAATATTTAAATTTTCATAATTATAATTTTGCTGACTGAAAAACATTCCTAAAGGCGAATGCATTTTATATTAAGAAAAAAAAATCCTTTTTTTTTGGATTCAACACGGAAGCTTTATGAATTTTTAAAATTTTTTTCTTTTTTTTCTGAGTTCACTTGATTATTTGTAATTACTCACTTGAGAAAACCTCATTCAAAAACTGAATTCAAGGAAAAGTTGCTTTTAAAGTTTAGTTAAAGTGTTCGTTTTTTATTTATGTGGTGTTGAAGGAAGAAGTGTGACCTTTGATGCAGGCCTAATGCCATCATTTCAGCAGTTAGAAGGCAGGGGAAAAAGAAAGAGAGAGAGAGAGGTGAGAAAGGTGGGTGGGAGGGTGGATAGTGTATGTGTGTTTGTGCGAGTGTGTGTATGTGTGTGTACAAGGAGGGGGTTCCAAAAGGAGAAAGGCAGCATTCTCCGCCGCAGCTTTAATGAGTAATGAACGGCGCTGGTGGCAACACGAGATGAGGCAAACGCCTCTCATTTATTTTCGCAGCGCAGGTTAATCTCGAGCCAGTCATAAGATCGTAAATGTTTCATGGCTTAATCTCGTTGCTCGTTCCTCACGGGATATTACGGCATATCATTGTTTAATAATTGAATATTATGATCTGGATGGTGTTATTTTAACACATCATTTGATTGCTCTGCTGTGGCGGGGAATGCCGGCGCGATACTTATGGACAAATTACAGGGGGATAATTTGAATATATTTCCTGCGCTTTCGGTGGACGAGGCCCGCCTCGCGCTCTTCGTGTGCCTCTCGCCTCGCCAAATTTGCAGCAAATAAAATTAAGTTAGGGCGAATGGAGGCTGGCATGGGGAGCGGAGGCAAATCCGCGGGGTACGCACGCTGCACTGATTGCGTTCGCCTAGCACTCAGCCAATATTCGGCTGGCATGATTGCTTCGGAGGCAGAAGAAAAGTCAGGAGGGTGGATGGGTAGAACTCAGTAGTTCTTGATGCTTCTTTCAACTGCTTTGCCTGGCTGCCTGGCGCCGCTCATATTGGTCGAGAGACGATGCGCTCGCCACTCATTGCAATCCGCGTCGACCGTCTTTCCCCCCACCTCCCACTCACCCCTCCGACTCTCTCCTAGATTATAAAGGGAAGGGAGGAAGAGTATCTCCTAGAGGAAGATAGGGATGGGAGGAGAGAAAAGTTTAAAAAAAAACTGAAAAGAGAAACTGAATAAAAAAGAAAAAGAATAAAAGCAGTGGGGTGAATAATATTGCTAACCCTATGAGATGTTGGGAATTGCAAATAGATGATGAAAAGGAGTGAGAGAAAGAAAACGGTGATGATAAAAAAAATTGTAGCATAAAAAACCCCATAAAAAACAGACTTAAAATTAAAACTCAGAACTAATATAATAATGGAAATGTAAACAGAAAAATTTTCTAAGTTAATATCGAACTTCACAATCTTTGGTTGTGCGTATGATTCTCGTATTTGAGTTTTCGATTTCGTATTTTAAAAAAACCACATAAATAAATTTATTTTATTTTATTTTATTTTATTTATTTCAATAAATTGTAGAAGCAATAAACCAAATAGAATCACAAATAACTGAAACACTGGATGATTGCTGCGGCCCCCCCCCCCCCAATTAGACGATAGCTCAACCAGGGGTTAATGATAAATAAAAATATTAAAACTAAGAAAACTTACTAAAACACACAGAAATAAAAAAAAACGCCAAAGTCATTATCACAAGAAATAATACGGTTGCTTGGATGTCCTTCCATATATTCTGAATAATATATACGAATATATGCACCAAATAAGGTGCGTCCCATGATTATAAAGCCAACGCAAAATCTTGGTATAGCTGCATAAAAATAGGAGATAACACAGTTTCTTTTGAGAGACAGCTTTATTATCATCTCATAAACATAACTAAAATGAATAAAACAGAGGAGAAAATTATTCTAATTTGAACAAGAAAAAAAGCATAAGAACTGCATTTTTTGACGTCCCAAAATGATAAAGCCATCGCTTATTGCTGGAATATGCACACTCACATAGCATGATTTAATGCCCAATTGGCTCTCCTTTATTACAAATAACTTTAAATATTCGATTTGACATGGAATTTATCAAAGTTTGAAGATCAGACACAGAAATTTCTTCCCATTTGTCAACAATAGCTTGTTTTAGTTCAGTTACACTAGAGTATTGTTTCCCATTGTTGTAAACTGCTCGAGCCAACATTCCCCAGACTTTCTCCATCGGATCCATGTCCGAGGAACGTACTGGCCAATCTATAATGGCAACCCCATTGCAAGAACCATTCGTAGGTACTGCGTGCGATGTGGACGCTGCATTGTCTTGTTGGAAAAAAACAGTTTGGACCGACAATGCTCTCTGCAAATGGAAGGAGGTGAGATGACAGAAGTTCCTGATATGCAGCTGCATTCATTCTTTCAGAAATGAAGGCTATCGGGGACTTTCCGTGCCATCCAAGTGATGCCCACGCCATCACTAACCCTGCTGTCTCTTCGTGAAGAAATTCTCCTCTCTTCGCAGATCGTGCCAATAATATTGCCACCCACCAGGCCCGTCTAGGTAAATTTCTTCTCATCACTCCAGATGATTTCATTGTACTTGCTGGTCCAAAACATGTGGTCTTTGGCCCACTTCAAACATGCTTCTTTATGCTTAGGAGTAAGAGCTGGAACAACTTTCTTTTTCTTGAAGACAAGTGAGATGGATGATGCTACAACCCGTCCAACAGTAGATTTTGATACTGCAACATCGGCTTGTCGTGTTATTTTTTTACGAATGGATGTGTGATTTTTCGAAATTGCTCTGATGATCATACGTTTTGTCGTAGGTGTAACTTTTGACAGTCGCCCTGTAGACTTTTCTTGACCATAATTATCACCCAAACGGATGAAATTGTCGATAACTGCATGTGATCTGTTTAGTCTCTTTGGCAATTTTCCGAGCAGAATAGCCTTCTTCTAATAAAGCATGGATTTTCCCCTTTTCTTCGTCATTCAGTGGTTTTCCACGAGGCATTGTTACTTACAACTGCTGTGGCAATTGACAAAATGATCTGCTAGGTTTACCCCTTAAAATTTTGGTATCTCCCTACTGATTTGCATAAGTTTTATTCGATCTTACTTGAAATCTTTTTAAAATGTAACATTATATGATGGTTGGCTTTTTTTTCCTTGAAGGTAAACAATTTTTCCTCTGTTTCAGATATTTCTTTAGTTTTATTATCAGTTAATAAAGGTACATCTCAAATGAATTTGTTCGGTTTACTTTTTTTGTGAATTTATAACAAGATATCCCTTTGGCTTTATAATTATTGGACGCACCTTAGATCATATTTTATAAAGAGCTCGATAGTTCTAGCTGCGTTTGGAAGGACTCTTGCTAGTTATTGATTTAATTTTTATATTGCAGATTTAATATAAGGAAAATATTAAAATGCTTCTTTATGCAGACGATTTGAAGCTTTTTTTTCAGAAATTAAATCTTTTGATGACGCAAGAGTTTTTCAGCAACATCTAACATTAATTGTGTAGTGATTATAAAAAAATGGTTTAAAGCTAAGTGATAACAAGTTCAATTTCGTCACTTTTTCTCTCAAGGTAAAAAAAGTATTTTTAAAATTATGTTATTAATTAGTTTGGTTTGATTTCCGTAGTATACTAAGGTTAAAGTCTGTGAATAACTTTTGAATCTAAAGGCTCTTTTTCGAAACTTGCGGAAGAGATTCTTGTCGAGAATCGGTTGCTTAATTCGTCTTAGTAAAATACTTTTGTATTGTTTGATATTCTTGTAGTTCTAAGATTTGTTTTATTGTTTTGTGATACTGTTTACCAGCAAAAATAGTAGTTCCTTCTCGAACATTATTAAAAAAATAAGTTTTATTTTTAGCTGGCTTTCTTCTACCAATTAACAATCTATAAATTCCGATTTTGAATAGATTTTTGAAAAAGATCTTTGCTAGCTACATTGATACTTCAGAGTTGCTTGCCGCCGTAGGGTTAAGACATAATTATTCTTTCCGTTTATCATCAATAATGTTGTTGAATGTTAATCGCCCTACAAACCCTTACTGGATCAATCCTACTTCTAAAATAAAAAAATTAATTCATCATACGAGGGGAAGTCAGTAAGCAAGTTACAAATAGATATAGAAATGGAACAAATAGAGTACTGATTTGAAACTATTTTATTTCTCCCTGTACATTGAGGCACTTAGCCAATCCTTTCATTAGCCTCTCAAAACTAGTAAGATAAAATTCTTTGGGCTGCTGCCTGAACCAGGCGGTGATTCCCTTTGCACAGTTTCATAGTCGCTTCATATTCTAAGCTTTAAATGCGTTGACAACCATATTGTCAGAACAGTTCATAATAAATTGTACTGGCACTCTTCAAACGTCTCAAATGGTGGTGCAGAAATATGAAAATCGTGGACTTTCAAAGAATATTCATTACTGTTTCCATAAGTGGATAGAGACCACAAACAAATTTACCAATTCTTTCATCAAGGGACTTTGTTATTCACAAGATTATTAAGTAGCGGAAGAATGAGCCTATTTATTAGTTTTACAATGTCCGTCTGTCTGCCCCCTTCATATTTTCTACATTTTTTGATATTATCTTACCATAGGCATGCCCTACCTCATATTTAGTTTGGTTTGATTGCTCCGCTGAGGTCGGAGTTACGGGGCTGGGAATAAGACGGGACCTTCTGGTCTATATGATATTTAGATATGTAAAGGAGTAAAATTCGGTACCCAGACTCCTTTATGCAAGATTTACATTACTATGAAGTTTGGATCCAATAGTTCTCATTCAATGTGAGGGTAGCAGTCACGTGGTCTTTATAACTATTAACGTTTTCAAATGGCTACATAATGCATGTGATATGTTATTTGATTGGAAATGACGAGAAACGTAAGATAGAGCTCTTTTTCATTTCTCGGGAAAATCAATTTATGGAAAAAATGGAGGAATTAATGAAAAAAAAAAAAATAGACGAATTCAGCGCTTCTCTTCCGCTATTTTGCTATAACCTTCTCAGGGGGCAGGGGATGATCAAATTCTTCTTGTTAATTATTTTTATATTAATTTAATATTTATAGTTAATAAGAAATAATAAATAAATATAATTTTATATAAATTCCTTACGTAGATATTCATCTTAAATTCTTTAAAAATATGATCTCTCTTTAGGTCCCTGCAGGCTTATTCTGTACTAGCAGAGGACCCGGAATAATTACACTTGTAGGTAAGCAGAACAATCTCAAGAAGTTAAATTATAACTCCAAATTGGTTAAATAATAACTCAATCAATACAACACAGAGCGAAGGGACTATCCATTCTAAGAAAAATCCGAAAAACAGGAATTCTATTTCAAGTGGCCAATTTTTGCTTCAAGACATCGAAAGAAGAAAGGAAATTGCAACAATATCAAGTGTACATCTAAAGTAAGATTACGTGAGTAAAAAATTATTTAGACTAGAAAGCATCCTTGGAGAGGTCCATCCATTGCAAGCCTTTAAAAATTTTTTTTTCGGTAAATCAAGTCCCGGTATATCAACTAGAATGGATTTTTACAGTGAAGAGGTAAATTCCTGTCTTTTGGATTTTTCTTAGAATGGATAGTCCCCTCGCTCTATATTGTAGTGACTGAGTTATTATTTAACCAATTTGGAGGTTTAATTTAGCTTTTTGAGGTTGTTCTGTTTACCTATAAGCGTAATTATCCCGGGCAACGCCGGGTCCTCTGCTAGTATATATATTACTGCTAAGAAGGATGTTTGTTTGTGGGTGGGTGGGTAGGTGGGTTTGTATTTTATAAAATTTATTCCGATCTTCCGAATCTTGATAAAATTCCGATCTTGATAAAATTTTGCATACTTGACCTTCAAAGCATGAGGAAGGTCACTGTCTACCTCAGATTTCGAAAAAATAATAATTATCGATAATAATATGATTGCAAGCCATATTAATGAAAAATATCTCATGACCAACAATGCAAGGCAAATTTGTGCAATATAGATAAGTTTCAATTTGTAACAATGCATAGAATTCCTGTTATTAAGGCCTTTTTTAGAATTGAGAGTTCTTGGTACTTCATAATTTCTTGAAAATCTTGAAAAATGATCAGTAACTGAAGATAATGGAGAGTTAGCAGACTATTGAGAAAGAGTGGAAAGACGACAGAGGAAGTACTCCTTTAGCACTGTGCTGTATTGAGTAAATGGGAAGCAAGTAAATAGGAGAATCGGCGACCGCTAGACGACACAAAGTGATGAATGGCCAAGTTTTGCTTCAAGACATCGATAGGAGAGGGAGAATTGCAACAACATTAAGTGTACATCTAAAGTAAGATTACGTGGCTAAGAAATTATTTAGACTAGCAGCGACATGCTTGGAGAGGTCCATTCATTGTGAACCTTTAAAAAATTTTTTTTGGAATTTTCATTATGAATTTTTACTGTATTAATTCTAAGCGTTTTCAAGTGTTTATTTTTAAGATATTTCAAAATTTATTTTAAAAAAACAAAGAGTCAGAACCACGCCAGGATTATCACCTAGCGTATTTGGTAGCACAGCAGATCCAAACATTTCATAAAAATGAGATGCTGATAATGTGATGATTGAACGTTCGTTTCCATGAATTATTAATAATGAGCATTAAATGACGATGCAGTGACAGGACATAGATAAGATAGCGTCTGTTGAGGAGGAAAAGGAGTCACACGTGTCTCCCTTGAGATCTCTCACGATTGGCAAAAATTTATGTGCCTAGAAAGGAAAGAGAAAGAACGAGTATTGGTCAGAGAAACTCTGCAGCTAAAACAGAGAAATCTATACGTGTATTGGAAACATCTGAACAACGGGAGTTTCGAATAGAGCAAGAGGGTTTAAGATCTTCTACGTCAAGGGGAAGAAAAACTTGGGTCTAAAGTATCCAGTGATGTTCCCCAGTGGTGATATCATTTTAATCTGCGGCAAGTCTACAAGAGGTAAATAAAGTTCCGGTATATCACCTAGAATTCCTTCTTTCGGATTTTTCTTAGAATGGATAGCCCCTTCGCTCTGTGTTGTATTGATTGGGTTATTTTTAACCAATTTGGAGTTATAATTTAACTTCTTGAGATTGTTCTGCTTACCAACAAGTATAATTATCCCAGGCAACGCCGAGTCCTCTGCTAGTTCTGTATAATATAGAAGTTTCCACCGATAAACATTCATGCAAGTGATTGCTTCGCAGCTTATCTCCCCTACTTTATAAATTTCTAAAAATTAAGAGGTAAATATAGCAAAAATGCTGTGTAGACTTCGTGCTCAAAGCTTGAAAGATTATAAAGATACAGTATATAAGTGAATTCTAAAGTGGAATGTTATCGGTTGAGGTAAAGTAAGATGTAAAAAAATATACAAAAAATAAAACCATTTTAAGGTGTACATTTATTTGCTTAATAAATAGATTATACAATAAGAACTTCATGCCCACATAAGAACTCTGTTACAGTTTTGTAGATAATGTCAAAGATTTTACTAATAGCGGCTCGCGGGTCACAAATCGCTACTTCCTTATTCTGTTTAATGGGAACAAAGATCTTAAATAGTGCGCATATAATAGTTTTACAAATAACTTCAAACTGAATGGTAACGAAGCAACAAAAGGTCTACTTGTAATAATTGTATTACATACACGTACGATAAAAATTTGTATTTATAAAGGTGTGGTTACTGATATGAAGTTGCTAGCATTGTCAAATAAAGCTGCTCGACATTCGTCAAAACCAATTTATTTCTCTTAAATTATTAAAGATATATTAATTTTTTTATCTTAATGAAGTAAAAATGATCATTCGATAGATTCACTTACGAGGTTTATTTAGATT
Source organism: Rhysida immarginata (assembly GCA_023313115.1). Lineage (NCBI taxonomy): Eukaryota > Metazoa > Arthropoda > Chilopoda > Scolopendromorpha > Scolopendridae > Rhysida > Rhysida immarginata. The sequence continues at coordinate 2,881,239 of JAHWFO010001556.1, read as the reverse complement.
AAACGCGGTTTACCTTTAATTTTTTTCAGTAAAATGATCGAGAGCACTCCTGCGTAGGAACACGATATTAGGGAAGTGGTCATTAACCGTTCATAAATCAAACGTTTTCATTGTTTTTAGACTGTGAAAAACGGAGAACTTATTCATTTACAGCAGGCTGGAGGTTTAGATTAAAATTAAATTGTACAATCAATCTGAAGAATGATTGAAATTCAAACTGATAAAACAAAAACAGTCGCATATTTTATCTAATTCAGTTAAAAGTGTGAAGAACTGGAAAAAATAGTGAAATGAAATTTCGAAAGATGACTTATTCTATTTTTATAAATGATGATAAATTTCTTCTAAGCCGAATTCTCAAATGATTTTGTAACATTTGATCTTCACCATCTTTTTTAATTTACTTAAATGTTAATTTGATATGCATTTGGATCTATGTTCAAAAATTTCAGTTTTTCAGCAATGTAAAAATGTGCTTTGCACATGAAGGCAATTTCCTGCACTGTTTTGCATTTCTACATCTTCAGAGAAGTACATAAAAACGGAAAGCAAGAAACGAAAATTATTTACATAAAAAAAAGCATAGAGAAGAGTACTGAAACACTGATTGAAAAAAATGTGGATAGATAACCAGAGTATTGATTGACTAGAAATGCTGTTATAGATCGTTAAAAATTAATAATGAATTGAATAATTTCATAGAACAATCATTTATTATTATTATTATTATTATTATTATTATTATTATTATTATTAACATGCGCTCCAAGGGGGGCAAAGTCACGATAAAATTCGATAAAAGTTCATAACTTCCTCTGTGTGTCAAAAATCCACATCCATAAAATATTCTCTATGTGTCTATGATGATCTCGACAATCTGGAGTCCGACAATTGATAACATCTCGACGATGATCTTCTGGCAAATTATTCCAAAATTGGATCGTATTATAAGGGAAATAACGTTCCTTCCAACCAGGAATGATTTTAGGAGGAATAAGAAGCAGTCGTGTAGATCTCCTCGCTAAATCAGTTTTGTTAAGCCAGGCATATATAAAGTGGGCTGGATGAGATTTATTAATAAAAGCCTTTACAAGTTCTTTAAGCTGTATGAAATTAAGTAACGAAGTAAAATTCAAACTTTTCCTTTCATTGCAAACAGCAGTGATAGATTGTCGGTGAGGTAAGTTCAAAGCCACACGAATAATTTTATTAAAGGCTACTTCCAATTTCACCATAGTATATTTATTCAAAGGCTTCCATACTAATATGGCATAGGTAAGTCTTGGGATAACTTTAGTTTTTAAGATGATAAGCAATTCCCTTCTTGATAAAGTTCTGCGAAGTTTATAAGCTAAGAAGGTGAGACGATTCGCAGTTCTGAGGATCTCCTGGAACTGTTGACTAAATATTAAACTGTTGTCGAAAATCACTCCTAATATTTTAAGAGTTGCGATGTTATTATTGTTAGCCTTTGCGATCTTAAGAATCGACATCTTATCCGGATTAATTTTCATGGCTCTTGCTTCAAACCACTGTTGAATCTTATTAACATCTAACTCAACATCTTGTTCTATGATGGAACATTCCTCTGGGGCATAGGCTCTAGTCAGAATATCGTCATCAACAAAAGCTCTCATTTTAAATTTTAACTGCAGTCCAAAGATAGGAGAAAGCAACGTAGCAAAAACAGTATTGCTGATTGCTGATCCCTGTAGAATACCTCTTTTCGCTGTAACGTAAGTAGTACGGTGTTCTCCGATAATAAAATTTTCCCTCTGGTGGAATAGATGTTTAAGAAGATCGAGTGTTTTTCCTGTAATCCCCATAGCTTGTAATTCCATAAACAGTTGCGGATGTGGAACAGTATTAAAGGCCTTGGCAATATCGATGCAGACTATGACAAATGTCTGTCTGTCTTCCAAGGCCTCTATAGTCTCTAAATTGATCTCCAGAAGGAGTTCTTGGACTGAAGAATTAGGTCTACCGCCATATTGAGCTCTAAATATGTGCTCCCTAAGGTATTTAGTCATAGGGTTAAATAAAATTTTTTCAGTTATTTTGAATAGCGAAGGTAGGATAGGTTTGGTTTGGTTTGTTTGGTATTAACGTCCTTTTCAACTGCCTTGGTCATTTCAGGACGGCGTTATAGGGGCCGCAAATTTTGCCTCGCAAGGGTTCTTTAATGTGCAGCCGGCAAACAATTACACGGGACCAACGGCTTTACTTCCCTTCCGAAGGAAGTGCGTGATCTCAGGATTTTCCCCCTGAAAAAATCCTTGTCGTCCTCGGCCGGGGTCGAACCCGCGTCCTCGGGCATCAGAGGCGATCACGCAACCCCTGAGCCACCAAGGCCGATGAAGGTAGGATAGCAACGGGTCTAAAAAATTTTACATCATTAGGATCCCCACCTTTATAAATGGGTCTAATCAAAGTTTGTCTAAAATATTTCGGAAATTTCACATTTTCCCTAATTTCACTGATTAGATGGGCCAGAAGATAAGTACCCGGCACGCCCCAATTTTTAATTACCACATAATTTAAAATGTCATCAATCTTATTATATTTTAGTTTGACTCTTTTCGAGATGCGGTCAATTTCCTGCACTAAGTTAACTGGTAATTCCCAGTCCATCTTGGTTTTGGTTAATTGCATTGGAATAGTTTGGGGTATCTCCTTTTGAAAAGGGTTATCAATCCATTCTAAATAATTTTTAATACTATCTTCGGCTAGAGCTGTGTTATTTTTTCGAGGACCTTTACTCACAAATTTCCATAACTGGAAATGGCCTCCTGTCGTTAAAAATTTTCTTTTCGCCTTCCTTATTTCCTGTTTAGAATTTTTATTGAGCTGCTTAAAATCTTGTAGATCTTTATAATTGTTAACCATAATTACGTTTTCTTAAAGTCTTTTCCTTTTAATCCATAACTCTTGAATATGTTTATTCCACCAAGGCGTCACCTTATGCTGTAAGGTCCTTGGTTTAATAATTAATCCAGCTTTCAAAATCAGGGCTTTAATTTGACTTTGTAAATCGCTAACAATATCATCTACATTATGAATTTGAAAAAACGAATTCCAATCATGCTTAGTTATCAATTTTCTGAAGGCGATCCAGTCCACACGTCGATAATCAACTTTATACAAAGAAGGAATTTGCTGATAAAGCACTGCATCCTGATTAAGAGGTATTTTCATAGATATTAAAATCGTCTTGTGATCACATTTGGGTCGCGTATCTAATTGCAAATTATAAATCCACCCATTTGAGTGCATTTCGGTGAAAATCATGAAAGTTGGGCAAAAAGTGTGCACGAAACTGTAAATCTACCCATTTGGGTGCATTTCGGTGAAAATCATGAAAGTTTGGCAAAAAGTGTGCAGGAAAGTGTAAATTCACTCATTTGGAAATCCCTCATGAAAGTTGGAAACCAAGTTTTAGGTATAAATACCTGGTTAATGATTGTTTGCGAACTAGGCGTTACACGTGTAGGATCATAAACACGGGATTAAATGCAGAAGCTTCATGGTATCATATATTAATTGGCGCGCTAAAGATGGCTGGGAAAAATCAAGGTTAAAGTCTCCAACAATAATACGAGCTATGAAAGCTAAAGTCTAAAGTCTCGTATAATGAAAGCTAAAGTCTAAAGCTATGATTATATCAATTACATTTTGGATATCTACATAGGTGGGTCGGTAGATGACTAAAATTCTTAAATTATTACATGGCGTATCAAGCTCCGCTAGGAGGTAGTCTAAGCCTCCCACCGAATTCTTGAAAACTGTGCATATTGAAAAACCTGTCTTTGCCATCAAGGCCACACCTCCACCCCTTGTGGGACGGTCAGAACGAAGGATGGTGAAGCCATCAGAACAAAAGTCTGGAGGATGCATATCCTCAGTAAACCAAGTCTCCGATACAGCACATAAATGTACTTTACTAGTTCTAAGCCAGATTTCTATGTCATCTAATTTGTTCACAATTGATCGAGCGTTAGCATAAGCAAATGTCAGAGAATAAACACTTTTGTTAGCATCTCCTTTATTCACGCTTACCCGACGCTGACCCTCGGTGCCTCGCATATAATTTGTCCTGGAAAGCATTGTCAAGCAAAGATGGAGTTTTGCCAAGGAAAGGTCTCACAGTAAGGCCTCTCGGCCATGGCCGTTGTTTCCAGGAAGGACTAATTTCATCTTGTCTAATTCTTACAAAAAAGTAATGTGAAGGTTTATAATCTTTTGTTTTCCATGTACCGCACTATAAGACATTGAGATTATGCAACAACAATTTCTCTGAGAATTTTCCATTTGTCACAAGTTACAGCAATTTTATTTAAGATTTACAATTTAGAAGATTATATAGGAAATCCTAAAAAGTTTAACAAAGCAAAATGAAGAACCTCTGACAATTAAGTTCGGTGAATGACTCACAGCCTAATCTGTGCGAGCTTTACCAACACCTCCTAAAGAGAAAGCCTCTGCACGGAAACGTCATACATTGTTACATCATCATAGTAGTGCATTGTTATTCGTATTTCTACCAATAATAAGCCCTGAATTTGCACTACTATGATGATGTAACAATGTATGACAGTTTCCGTGAGGAGGCTTTCTCTTTAGGTGGTGTTGGCTTTACGCGAGTAACAATGCATGTGAATACAAGTCCAGTCATTGTTTAAGCAAGTTCAGACAGGTCACGTTTGTGCGTGCAATGGTTTAGCAGATGCTCGTTTCTTCAGTTGAAGGTGTAGCGTACGCACGCAACTGTGGATAATGGATCAAAGAGGAACACTGCCGTAATCGTGCAACAGTTTCTGGCCAACAAAGGGGTCGCATTCATAGCTCATCCACCTTATTCACCAGACTTGGCACCGGCAGACTTTTTCTTGTTCCCACGCCTGAAACGGGCCTTAAAGGGACACAGATTTGCGGACATTCCAGACATTCAAGCAAATGTGACACGTGAACTTAAAGCCATCCCTAAGGAGCTTCCAGGACTTATACACCCGATCCCAAAAGTGTATTGCCTTCCAGGGTGATTATTTCGAAAGACAATAAAGTAAATGTGGCTCTATCTGTTTTGCATTTTGTTGTGTGAACTCATTCACCGAACTTAATTGTCAGAGGTTGTATTAAATCACTCGAGATATAACGATTAGCTCTTCATGTATTTAATTGAAACTGAAAGCTAAAATGCTTCGAGATTTAGCAGAGAAGGATTTAATTAAATTAAAATAATAATAAATTTATTTTTAAACAAATAAAATAAAGCTACTTGTTCTGGATTAGGAAAAAGAAGTCGCTTAATGTTTATGCCTCTTAAAACGTCAGAATAACTATTTGTTATTTCCGTTTACATCGGAGCAAGCAATTTCTCCCCTTTGCATTATTGTAGCGTGACAATACTAACCACAAACTCTTTGTCTAGCACGCAGGATCTTTTTTTGCCGTGTTTTCTCACGACTCTTCAATAGAGCTATTTAGTGATTTTGGCTATTCAGATCACTTCTTGTCCCCTTTTTTTCTGTCAAGTCTTTTCGAAATGTTGCTCCAATCCCGTCCCTTCTTTTCTATCGATCACCTTAGCAACAGTGATGACGTCGTTCTGTTGACACTTCATCAACCGAAGAAAGATTTTCAGAGGCCGTTTGGGCATCACCCTCCGCAGACGGAACCCTCCGAGCGGCGGAGCCACTGACCTTCCCTTGTAACCAACTGCAGCGAAAACTCAAAGGGGAAACTGAGAAGAACCAATTCGACATGGACACCGTCGACCAGAACAATCGATTCGATTTGGCTCGAGTTGAGAAAATAGACCAAAGCAAGCGGCAGACAACGCGAAAAGACTTTTTATTGCCGCCGAAAATGCACGTTTAAACACGGATACACAGAATAAATTGGATACTAACATCAATTAAAATAACCTATCAGCTTGTTGATTAACGAACAGAGCAAAGGATACATCGATATTTGTAAAAGAGTCAATAAAATATTAATACTCAAATTCAAGATAATAGCTTAATTTTGAGTTTAATCAGGTTTATTTGAAGCTTAAATAAAAAAATAATTTATCAATACAGGCTCACCACCGAGATTTTTCGGCAAATTATGCTCCTCTACTTTCTTCAGTGCAAAAAAGAATTATATTTACTTATATTGTATTTAATTACGCTGATCTACAGTCAACATCATTCAGAAAAGCTAAGTTTTACCAATTTGAGTGTGTTCAGTACGATTCTAATTTAATGATTATCAGTCAGTTTAGTTTTCGTGGTTCACACAAGAAATACCTGAAGATTCATACAAGACGAGAGAAAAAACGCCGTGCATACGAGTGAAGTCCTGTTTATAGTGCTACATTATGAGTATTAAAACAATTATGACTGATACGTTTTGGCTATAAGATACTGATGCTGTATGTATCTTATAACATACGTATATAGTCTATTTCAATTAAAGCTTGTTTAGTATATTGCGATAATCTGAGCTAATCCAAAGTTTTTATTGTTGTTTTCCAGCTCAGCTTATTGCGTACCTGAAGCTATAAAAAAGATGAATTTTATAAATTAACAATACAACTAAACCAGTGTTATTTATTTTCATATAATATTTACTAAAGTTTTTAGCGGTCCAAGGTGCTTTAGAGACAAATGTGGTGCATAATTAGGGAGCGTTGATGAACTGTTATTAAGTAATCACGGTTGATCCGGAAAAACGACTAATATGGTAACATTTTAGAACCAAAGGTGCCAGAAAATTGGTAGTGAGCCGTTTTTTGACATCTTATTAATGGTACTATATTGATTATACTCATATGATCTTGTTTATTTCAACGATTTCTTAAGATATTAAACGAATATTTTCCATAAACAAAAATATATATATATATATATTTAAAAAAACAAACAAACATTGATCATCACTTTGAAAATCCTAAGAAAAATTTTATATAAGGTTCGTCCATCTGAACTAATATTTTTCTGACTTATTTCAAAATTAATTATTCAATCATTTCAGTTACATCATTATTAAGTCGGATTCTTCTTGTAATAAAACCGGCCTGTGAGTATTTATTTTTGCCTGACGATGAAAACAGTTGTTTTCGAAAAGCTTAGCTGTAGTAAGATGTATCCAAATTTTTGCCATGGATTTTGATTTTGTTGTTGTGTTTTTGTTTTTTTTTGTGTGAACTTTGATTTAATAAATACGATTATAACACAACCTGACATGTTATTTGACTATCAAAGTAAGCAAATTTGTATTAAATGATCTATTATAATTTAATGCGCGTTTTGAGAGCATATTATTGTTAAGGTTCTAGACTGAATAAGATGAACTTTTTATTAATAAGAAATTCCATTATTAATATTAATGAAATTAACAAGCTTTTTGGATATTCAAAAATTTATACAGGATGTATCTGAAACCCTGTCACAAACTTTTAGGGGAGATAGCATGGATGTTCGTATGAACATGGGTTGGAATTTGAACGATAACATAAGAACAGAAATAAAAATGCTGCCACTAATGAATTCCAACGAGTAGTTTCCGAATTACGCACTCAACATCGTAATACTATAACAACACGTGTTACGATATTGACTACGTAACTCTGAAACTACTCGTTGGAATTTGTTCAAATTTTAACACTGTACACAATTTTATGTACCCTATTATTTTCCCAAATTTCATCGTCCTAGATGTTGTAGAAAGTGAGTTATTAACTTATTGATCTTAGTGGCGGCATTTTTATTTCTGCTCATATCTCAGTTATCGTTCAAATTCCGACCCATGTTCTTATGAACTTTTTTGTTTACAATCATCCATACTAACTCCCCTAAAAGTTTGTGACAGGGCTTCAGATACACCCTGTATACTCTTCAACTGTTTTAGCTGTTTTTAGCAGTTGCACTAACCTATCGGGCTGTTATCTTCAATGAAATTGATATACCCCTGTCAAATTCATGCTGAAGCTTATTATTTTAGGAATTATCTTAAAATAATGTACAGAGTCCGCCAAAAAAATGTATACACACTTCATTAGATGTCATCTATAATTTTTTCCATAATAGCAAAAACGAATGCTTACATTCAAATATTATTACATGCATTGAATGAAGACGATCCCGATAAAAAGCGACCATAACTCCCGCCTAGACATAGGAGATTGCTTGGCAAAAATTTGCTAGGAAAATGCATAGGCGCAACTATTCGACGTATTCAAAAGTATCTCAACGCTTATGATAATCACTTTGAACACCTGTCGTATTTGTAGAAGTCAAAGAAGACTTATATTCATCGCTTGATGCCTGTATGAAATTAGTGTTAACTTTTATATATTTTATCTTTTGCTGAAATGTGTATATATATTTTTGAAGGACTCTGTATTTAGAATTATTGGTAATCTGTATTTATATGTAATGATACATCTATATAAACAATAATTTAACGCAAGAGAGATGGACGGTAGGGTCTGATGTTGAATTCTCTTTTTATTTGTTTTCCTCAAAAGGTCATTTTTTGCTCGGGAAGAAAAGGGAGGAAAAGGGGAACAAATGCGTGAGTTGAAGTTGGTAGCAATAATTCTGCATTGTCTCCATAACGGTATGTTTAACTTTTGGATTCCCACATCAATTTCTTGGCACTCACGGTAGGAAGCCATTGTCTTATTTCCCCTTCTGGCTCTTTTAAGATCTTTCATTAAAGGAAGCCACAGAGGTCAAGAGAAGATTCCCATCAGGCTTTTAATTCTTCTTACACGGGTTCTTTTTTATTTACCCACACTTTTTTCAGTGAAAAAAAATGCTCCCTTCGTTGATACGGGTTTTTTTCCCACGTCCACTACACTGAAGTTAAGCGCGGTGGCTGATTGGCGAGTGGAATAACCATTGGCGATCGTAATGTCTGATAATGACGCAACCGGGATAACAAGAGCGTGAATGCTATGAGGCATCAGATGACAAGGGACGGATAACCGCACCAGTCTGCAACTGCGAATGGCTCTGGCTAGAATCAGGAAATGGAATGTTGGGAAGGGGAAAAAACTAGCAACAAATGAGAGAAAAATTACTAAGAAACTATAAAACGATTGAAAAGTCGATAGGTGGTCGTCTCTGTTCCGCTTGATTCCCATAAGGAAGTGCGTCATGCTCCCACGCTTCCGCCTTTGTGGCCTGTCAACGATAGTTGAAAATATCGACAGAAGAGAGTCGATCATCCGTAACAATGATCTCTCCCCTTCCCCCTTCTTCTCTTGTGTCTTTTGCGCTTTTTCTCCTTTGACACCGGCGAGTCCCAAAAACCGAAGCCCACTAACCGAATTCAGCTCAAACAAAGCTATTGAAGAGTTGTATCACGGTCACGGTTGGCTTCTTGCTTGGGGCTCCCGATTGGACTGAGGGCTTCTTCCTTTTCTCGCGTGTGAATTTGACTACCTTTTCTCAGGAACTTTTCGTCCATCTTATGCTCCCGGCTCTACGACCCATCAGTGACCATCACAAACATCTTAAAGGTTGTAAAAAAAAAGGTTTCCAGGATACAAGAAAGGGACAGAGGTGAATTCATAAAGGATGAAAACAAGCGCAGGACAAATCAGTAACGATGTGGAGTCTTGTGAATCTCAAGGTCGGTTGCAACTGCAATCATAAGCATTTCAAAACGTTGAATCCGGGAGATTTTTCTCTTGAATTGGTTTAGGGGAAAGAAAGAAAAAAAGAGCCTGAGAAAAAGTTTTACCCCAACTGTAGTGATGGAAGAGCAACCTTGACCAATTTCTTGTAGCTTTATTATTATTGACAATGTGACTCAAGTAAACACACTCTGGCGAGTGTGCCACGTATAATACAAATCTTTATTGAACAATAAAAAAACGAATCCGCGATAATTACCTCAATTAAGAAGAACGGATTTAAGCGCATTCTTAATTTTCAACATAAAAAAGCATTCCTTTCTTTGAGAAATTCTTGGCGTTCCTTATATATTTGCTGGAATTTAATTTCTCATTCAAAGATAGACAGAAAACTCGAGGAACGATTGGTAAATATCCATTAAAATAGGCACCTCCTGCAAAAAAAGAAAAACGTGATAATAGAAAGGTTTATAAATTACAAATAAACGAGCCACAAAATTAATAATGCCTTTTAAAATGTATTTAGCAGTAAATAAATTTAATAATACATATATATAATTTTTAACTACATTAATAAGAAATTAAAATACGTGTGGCAAAAATGCATCTTTAATGAATACCAATTCTATTAGAAAATATATATATATATATATAAAATACCCTCTAAAAATTGTGAACCTGAGGTGAAATTCAACACGTCGAAAAAATAAATAGAAGAAAAATATTTTTATAATCAAGAGCACAGTCTCTTTTAATTGCACAATCAAGACAAAAAATTTTTTTTTTTTTTTTGAAATAAGGGGAATCGTTTAATTTATTTTTCTTAATAAAGTAAACGCGTTTGTTTTATGATCAATATGAATTTTAACTTAATACAGTGTTCTTATGATAAAAAACGTTGAGGGAAAAGGTGATATTAATTACCAAATTACAATGAACCTCAACAAGATTTAACAGTTAAAAATTAAATAATAAAAAAGAATAGAAGAAAGAAAAAAAAAGCAATCTTAAATTTAACTTGCTAACATGAGTTTAATTACAAAAAAAAATTTGATATAAAAAATCTATGTAGATAATTTTTTGAAATTTAAAAACTCTTTCATGGAAGAAGAGACAGTTCGGAGAATAGTAAACCCTTGGAGATCGAAGACAACATTGAAAACTACGAAGTTTTACTATTATATATTAATTAAGGAGGAGATTTTAATGTTGAATTGATATTTTGGTGGTCTCCTTTTTAATGAAAATTAATTAAAATAAATAAAGAAATAAATAATAAATAACATAAGAGTCACCAAGAGTCAATAGATAGAAAAGTCTTGATGATCTTGAAAATATTTAATCTGAATATGAGGAAATGACCCCCGAAAACGTTAATTGCCATCACCTGATTCTCCAAGTTTTTCATCACCAAATTTGCTTCATTAGACTGTTCTTCGAGACTTTACATCTATTTTTTCAAGCTCATCAAGACTTTCTCCATCCGACTAAAATATTGTTTCATCATCAAGCCTTTCTTCATGTTCTTCAAGACTCATCTTCATTTTCTTCAAGATCATCAAGACTTTTCTATCTATTAACTCTTGGTGACTTATGTTATTTATTATTTATTTCTTTATTTATTTTAATTAATTTTCATTAAAAAGGAGACCACCAGAATATCAATTTACTATTATATTTTTGATAAGCCATTTATTTATGTAGATTTTTGAAGTCAAAGTTTTTTTTATAATTAAACTCATGTTAACAAGTTAAATTTAAGATTGCTTTATTTTTTAATCGACGTCTTTTTTATTATTTAATTTTTAACTTTTAAAACCGGTTGAGGTTTCATTTTAATTAGATAATTAATTTATACTCTTTACTGATAATAGTATAATTTTAAAAGATTAATATCGCCTTTCTTTTCAAAAAATCCTTAAAATATTGGAAAGCGATTTTCAATATAAACTCACTATTTAAAATCAATTTAAGTTTTATGCGATTATCATTATCTCTATTATTTTCAATTTCAATAATTTTCCAATTTCTGGTGTTGATAGCGAAGCGGATGTTGGCGTTACGCTTTGTTCACCTAGACGAGGTCAGGTGTAATCGTTTTCCCCATTCTGTCTCAATGTCAGGGTCGTCTGTCAACAGGTGAATTACAAACTAGAAAAGGAAAAATAGAGCACACGGAAGTATTTAACAAGTTTGAAGATTCACTCTGTAGCGTTTAAGAAAAAAAGAAAAAAAAACAACTTTCCCAATAGACACAATAGAAAATAGGATACCAAGAAAACTAGATTTTGAATCCCCTTAAAGAAAGCAGATTTTTTTTTTTGTATCCTTTCACTTTTTATCTGATGATCAAAGTTGATTCGATGTCATTTAAGAAAAATAGAATACATTTACATAAAATTGACTGTTATTATTATTATTATTATTATTATTATTATTATTATTATGAGACTTTCACAATCATTCAATTATTCACAATATTAACACATATAGTAATTATATTTGATTTTATGTTATCTAAATAATAATAAAGATAACTTCAGCATAATTCGCTAATATTCTTTGCTTTTAGAGAATTATCATCCTTTTTGCTTTGATAAAGGGTAGTCTCTATCCGAAACGTCAGCTTTTAATTTTGATTTTATTTATTAATTTAAAATTTTTTATTTTTTATTAATTATTATTTACTTGCCTTTTATTTTTTTAATTAATAACTTTTATTATATTCCAGGTTTTTGTGTCTCACTCTTCTCTCATATATATTTGTCTTTTGTTTATTTAATTTTTTCGACAATTATACAGGATAATAATTATTAATGTACAGGGTGAACATGAAGTCTTTACCTGATATAGAAAATTAATACAGAAAAAAACACTATGTCAGAGAATAAGTGAAAAGAATAATACATAAAAACTGTATGTATCTATCTGAGATAGTTTTTTTTAATATTAATTTTCTTTATCAGGTAAAGGCTTTATATTCACCCTGTATAATTCAGCGTCTCACTCAAACTGACTAATTTTGAAGTCAGGGGCTCTCTGGAATCGCTCCCACTGGACAAGTCGAAATTAATACTACTGCAACAAAGGTAATAAAAAAAAAATACAATTTTTAATCTAGATTCTATCCAACGAAAGAAACAATTTATTGCATTCAATTGATTTCAGACGATTAGCTGCATCCATCTAGTTTTTCTTTTATTGACCAGAGTACAGTATAATGTAAGTTAATGAATTTTACCGTCTTATTTCGGATGGCATAGTATTCTAATTCTAATTTAATTTTTGGAAAATGCAATTTAGTCTCAACTTATTGGTATCTCATTCTGAATTGTATGATAAATAATTTCTCAATTAAGCTTCAGAATAAACCTAGTAAATTTTAATTAATTTATTAATTTAAATAATTTTCAATATTTTGACTGAGCTTTTCAATCGCTTATTAAATTAAATTAATTCAATGTACTCAACGTTCGTATCAGTAACTGTAAATCGAATAAACATTTATTCTATGAAATAAAACAAAAATATTTTTAAAAATTAGCTATCCAAAACATGAATCCTGAGGAAAACTATTATCTAATATTTTTAGATAGAGATCAGAAATTGTAAAATAATTTTTTATTTTAAAGGTTAGATCAAATTTTAAAATGAAAGTTTTTGAGAAAACTTACGAAAATATAAAATTTGTGTAACACAACTACCGTTTTTGCCAATTTACACTTCATAAATTATTTTTTAATAGTCAGATAATCGAACTCATAAAACAAGTGAAATCCGGATGTTTCGAAGCAGTTAACAATTCTTACTTGCTGTTATTGAAGATATGACAGATATGAACTTTTTATTGGAGACCTGTGAGTTTAGGGAAATAATTTGAAACGAAATTTTCATCATTTACCATTCGTATGTAAACTATAGACTGTAATCTGTCAACGAAAGAAGAATGTCTAATCAAACATCTCAATTTCATTTTTTAGACATTCTTCATTATACTTAACATGTCTAACAATTGAATCTGAGTTTTAACTGGATATTTAACTGGACACATCCAGTTCTTTCGTTGGATAGAGCATTTGGATTTTCCTGTAATATACCCTACGGCTTAAATCATGTCAGATCTAAACTTTTACTAAAATATCACCCATTCATCATGATCAAAATAAGATATTTCATCCTCCTGCTCCACTTTCTGTTACAGATTTCATTAAGTCATCTCTTGAAATGTAGTGGCTACAGCCTTGAACTGAAACTCACACTCTTAATAATTTTGTTTTAGAGCGCTGGTGAAACTTAAATAATACGAAGTTATTCACAATTCTTCAGCCCTTTTCATTTTCGTCTTACGATAACAGAAAGAACTGGTGGAAATGCAACTTGGTATCACAGCTTACGCCGGCCGAGAGCTGGATTTCAACCCTGAAAATTCATCTCCAGATCGAAAACAAACAAGGTTGGTCACCCGAGCAGGAGTCCATCTAGAAAGCTAACGTACAAATTTCAAATAGCCATTCCCAACTGCATCAACTGTTAATGAACTTTGTACAATACGTTAATTAGAACAAAACTATTTATCCCTATTTGTTCTAATACACTAATCTGCCTTATTTATGTCCTGTCACTGCATCATCATTTTATGCTCATTATTATTAATAATTCCTGAAAACGAAGTTCAATCATCGCAGTATCAGCATTTCGGTTTCTAAAATATCCACATTCACACAGATTATAGTCCAAATGTATTTTTATGAAATGTTTGAATCTGCTATGCTACCAAATAAGCTAGGTGATAATCCCTGCGTGGCTCGGATTTTTTGAATAAATTTTGCAATATCTTAAAAATAAACACATCAAAACGCTTAGAGGTAAAACTTCATAATAAAAATTTTTTATTTTTAAATGTTCACAATGGATGGGCTTCTCCACGTATGCCACTGCTAGCCTAAATAATTTCTTAGTCACGTAATCTTACTTTAGATGTACACTTGATGTTCTTGCAATTCCCACTCTGCTCTCAATGTCTTGAAGCAAAGCTTGGCCATTCATCACTTGTGTAGTCTAGAGGTCGCCGATTCTTCTATTGACATGCTTACCATTTGGTCAATACAGCACGGAGCTAAAGGAGAGCTTCCTCTTTCGTCTTTCCACTCTTTCTCAATAGCCTGCTAACTCTCCATTATCTCCAGTTACTGATCATTTTTAAAGATTTTCAAGAAATTGTTAAGTACTAAGAACTTTCAATTCAATTACTTATCATTATTTTGTTATTTATTTATTATTTAATTATTTACATCATTAAATTATGGAAGTTATTATTAATCTCATGTTCATTCAAATAGAACAAAAATAGCTTATATTCCGAAATTATTTAGAGAACCACATATTCTGCTGAAATTTTTTTTATTGTTCTATTCATAAACATGGCTGCTGGTGGGGGAGGGGGAACTCACATTTCATAAAACAATCTATCGATGCTTCTCGATTACGATTAAACAGTTATTTAAGATAAGAAATTCAAAGCCAGTGAATTTTAAGAAATATTTAAACTTGAACCGCTCAAACTTCTCCCATTGAATGTCACTAATTTTTATAAAATTTAAGTTAATACAGGGTGCGGCAGAAATAACTCCCGAATTTCAAACGTAAATAACGTAAGCAATGATAGAAGCTAATCAAAATTTTATTTCACAGTTTGAAAGAACAATGTTTACCATTTACGTCACATACCCTGTCATTTAGTGTTGAAAATAATATCGTCCAATTGCGGTTGATCTCCTTGCAAGGTGACATTCAAAGGCCAGCAAGCTCCACCGCTCCCGCATCTTGCGATTTCTTTCACCACGGGTGCCTAAAGGCTCAAATGTACAAACGAAAGTCGGGAACACTAGAAGAACTGAAAGGTGCCTTCTGCCAAAAAAGTGCGGCAATAGCACCGGAAATGACCGGGTAATACAGAACTTCAGGGAGAGGCTTCAAAAATGCATACAAAGCGAAGTAATAATGTATGTGACGTTAATGGTAAACACTGTTCTTCCAAACTTTGAAGTAAAATTTTGAACTACTTCTATTATTGCTTTGTTATTTGCATTTAAAATCTGGGAGTTATTTCTGCCGCACCCTGTATACAGGATGATTCAGAAAGGTAGGTCAAGAATGAAATACCATGTACAGTTTGTAGCGGGGAACAATATTTTTCCTATAAACATGGGTCCGGAAATGCATCCTTACAGAGATAATGCAACTTGTACGAGGTAGGAATGGATGTGCGTTACCCGGACGGCAATGGTAGGGTCCATGTAAATTAGGATCTAAACATGTAAATTGTTCGTGTTCTCTCCTTTAAAAGAGAGGAAACGAAACATGTAACTCCATTGTCGTACAATGGATCGCTTGACTAATGCGGAGCTGGCGGACATGCATCTGGTCTACGGCGAGGCACACGGTAATGCTACTGAAGCGGAAGTGATTTACCAACAGCGTTTTCCAGACCGTGATCACCCACATCGCCGGACGTTTCAAACACTAGTAATTTAACAAGATTAAACAGAGTATAAAAAAACCGACTTTAATGAAACTTTCACTATCGCCTAGTTATATCAGTCCATATCTTGAAAACTACTAAACCAATTTTGATGAAACTTGGATTTATCCCTAAGTTGAAAGATACTTAATCCAATAAAAAAAGAATTATTGCAATTAGATTTCTAGTTTCTGAGAAATCCGTGGACAAACAAACATACATACATACATACATACATACAGCCTCCTTTTTTTGAAGTCGGTTAATAAAGGAGGTTATCAATTGCTGCGTATGTATGTAATATTGTTGGAATTGCTCAATATTCATATATGTTAGTCTATGTGGGCTTCTAAACAAGTATGCCAAATTTCATAAATGTATGTATGTATGTATGTATGTATGTATGTATGTATGTATGTATG